>JAUTXW010004943.1:0-600000 GCA_030620095.1 Kuschelorhynchus macadamiae
GAGCGATTTAGTTGTATTGATTTTTGGATTGAAAAAAAGAAAGAAATGATAGGAAGTTATCCATTTTTAGGATGCCGAAAATACAAAATGAAAAGAGGAAAATGAAAGTGAAAGAGTATGTCAGAAAGCATAGAGAGAAAATAAATGCAAATGAGAACCTTAAGTCGATATACCGTAAACGACATGCTGAATGTTGCAAAAAATACCGAGAAAAAATTAAACAAAAAATGTTGTCCTCGACAGATTTGATAGAGTTGAACAGAAAACAGGAACGAGAAAGAAAAAGAAAATACCGTGCAAAAAAAGATGCTCAAAGGTTGGATAAAAAAGGGAATAGTGCCTATAAGACCCCTCAAACTATGGGGAAAGATTTGAAAAAAATCAAGAATGTCCTTCCAGAACATAAAGAGAAGAAAATAGAGGTCATTAGAAGGGTTTTGAAAACGATTGATAAGTTTTGATATTGGTCAAAATAATCCAGAGTGTTTTGAGTCTGTCACAACAAATAATAAGTATAACCAGCTGAATATGGAAACAGTAAGGAAAGTTGAGATTTTTTTCTGTAGAGAAGATATAAGCAGGGTTTCGCCAAATGTTAAGGATAAAATCAAAATAAAATCTGAAAATGGCACAGAATACGCACAAAAAAGACATATGATGTATACAGTGTTAGAAGCTTTTAGTATTTTTAAAGAAGAGAATCCGGGGGAAACCATAAAAATTAGTAAATTTTATGAACTAAGACCTAAATTTGTCATGCTTTTGTCAGATATGCCTCATGACGTATGTGTCTGCAGGTATCATGCTAATGTCTTTTATTTAACTGATATATTGCACAAAACTCTAAAGTTCTCAAAAACACACAGAGAGCTTCTTCAAGAAATCGTTTGCTACTTAGAAAGCGAAGATTGTATGATGGGGATTTGTCAGAATTGTAAAGACATTGACTTAAAATATTCAGTTCTGCCTCTGAAATATGATGAGTCTGTGGAATTAATTTTTAAACAGTGGGCAACTATCAATGGAAAAGTAGAAATAATAAGTATTGAAAAGTCCATCGAAACGATTATTTCCACCTTAGAAAATCAACTGCCTTTTTTCAAAAAAACATGTATTTATCAAAAACAGCCAATAAAAGTATTTTGATTCGAAAAGAAGCACCGTTGGCGAAAAAGAAATCATATTGCAAATGGACTTTACGGAAAACTTTTCAATTACAGCACAAGATGAAATTCAAAGTGCGCATTAGTCGCATAACCAAGTAACAATCTATACTGCCGTCGCTTGGGGTCCAAACAATATACTTTCGTTTGCTATCGTGTCTAACTATCTTTCACATGATAGATACGCTGTCAATGTTTTTTTAAAGAAAATCATAGAATTTCTGAAACTGAAAGTATTAAATTTTAAAAAATTATGCGTGTTTAGCGACGGATGCGCTGCGCAGTTCAAAAACCGTTATACGATGTCTTCGTTGTGCTTCTTACCAGCAGAAATGAATTTAAGAGCAATGGAATGGAATTTCTTCGCGTCATCACATGGAAAGGATGCTGTGGATGGTATAGGGGCTACAGTAAAAAGAAAAGTATTTAATGCCAAACTAATCGAATTCTGACAATTATAACACACTTTATATTTTAGGTCTGGATGGAAATAAAAAGTCGAAAGTCTTTAATTACTAATGCGAAAGAATTTTACCAATGTACTCAAAAACTGGACAAGATAAACGTCATTTATGTAGAAACAGAAGAGATTGAAGCAGCAAAAAAAACTTTAGATGATAAGTGGAACTTGGTAAAACCATTTCCCAACATAACAAGCTGTCACAACTTTCGATTTTTGGATAATTATCATGTAGGAGTTAAAAATGTATGTAATTCAAAGGAATCAAACGTTGTTTTGTGTTTTCCTATGTAATTTCTTAGTTTCATTGTTTATTGTAATAGCTGAAATAAATATTTGTTTATTGAAATTGCATTGTCCCGCGAGTAATCACTAAATTGGTTAATATATACAGAACTTAAAGAATTTAAAGAATTAAGAGTAAGTAAGTTATAATAATATTACTTTTTTTAGATATCTATAAAATTTAGAGAAAAAAAACAACTAAAACTTGCGCATATTGATTAAACATTTTGGATGTCCCCCGAGTAAGCATAGATTTTTTAAAAACTTTATTTATTAGGTTTTGCCTTTTTTCAAATGAGCAAGTACTAATAGCAGAGACATCATTGCCATAATAGAATAGCAATAAATCACATGAGACTTACTATGCCTATGGTAAAAATGAATATTTTTAAAATTGTTGTTTTTCTAATTGTCCCGCGAGTCATCATGGAATTGCCCACCAAGAAATACATCCTATGATTTTTATTTTTCACGAAACTTCAATCACTCGAGCATTAAAGTTGAATGACAAGCGAATTTAATCGATCCTTCTGCATTGCATTTTTGAGCAAAAATGTAATTCTTGTTAATATAGAAAAAGAACGTTCATTCACTGGTCATTGGAATCGTACATATTAATTTAATAACATGATAGTTTCACTTAAAACATTCGGTTTTCATCGATAAATACACTATTGTGCAATTTAAGAGCATTTTTTAAAATTTAACCTAAATTTAAATGGCTATACCTTGTAAACAAAACGGTATGTTTAAAAACAGTTTATTGCGTTTTGTAGGCTGTAACAAATATCTCAAAATTTTGATATTTGATTTGTTTCTTTTTTAATTAATTTTTTTTTATAATATGCATTTTTTTCAACATTTTTCTCTCTAAATTAATAACTCTTATTAAAAAGACTATTGTTTTAATCGTTTTGGCTTCTCTAAGGACGTTTTGAAAAAGAGTAAATACACTTTTGCCTTTCCGAATGGTAATTTTACTTCAGGGACGAACTAAATAATTTTTTCAGACCGTTATATATTTTTTTTTGTTTTCTTAAATTAGACTTTGTGTCCTGAATTCCGTAAAGGGTATTTTTACTTTTTCCTATTATTTTTAGTAAAGGTGACTTCAAACCTCGGGACGGTTTTTTAATTTCATATAATTATTACCAGTAGTCTGAGTAATTTTGATTATTTTAACTTTAATTTTTCTCAACACAAAAACTACCTTTCTTTTAACTTACCAATTCTAGCCACTTTTTAAATAAAGTTATGCTTAATTGAATATGTTTTCTTCTTTATTGGTAAGTTTTCGTATACCGAGTGTCCAAAAAATATATAATTATTAAAATCTCTATGCAGGGTGGGGCACTACTTACACGTCCGTCTCTAACTACTGAACGATAATTTCTTTTTAAATGAACCATAATTAATAATTTCTCAGTTTTTTGTTAAACGCCGTTATATTAATGCATTTTTTTAAATTTAAAATTTTTGGGAATTTTTAAATTATGTATGTTATTTATCACTAGTTTTTTGATACCGGTTGTATAAAAAATATATCAATAACACAAACCTTATATAGGTTGTTGCACACTGGATGCTTATGATCAGTGGTCGCCAACCCGTCGATCGGGAGCGACCGGTAGCTCGCGAAGAAATTTCTGGTAGCTCACAACATATCTTGTAAAAATCATAGAAGCGTTCATAAATTTTGAAAAACAATCACAATATAAAAAGTGGCAGCGACAACACTGCGGTGAGCGCTCTGGCAACAGCTGCTAGAATTGACTAGAGTGCCAGCATCGCGTGAATATTTGAGAACACGAGAATGATCTAGATACAACTAGAGATGCAGATTTTCGGTACTTTTGAATACTCGTTACTAATCGTTACTCGAGTATCAAGTAATCATTTATTGTATTCGTTACTTTGATTAAGGAACAGTAAAGTGTAACCCTATTTAGTTTCGCAGATAGTCCTTTACTATACTGTATTTTCAAACATTTTTACTGCACACCATTTTCTTGCACCATATCGGGATCGTACCAACATTTTACCAATTTCTACCTATGCCACAATTATTTTTTTGAAGAATGATTTAAAATGAATTAAATAAGTAGTGCTTACACTGATTTTTTAAGACCGCCATTTTGTATCGTCATGTTGAACTCGTACCTGTTAATCCATAATACGTAGGAAATCTAGCGTATATATATATATCATATATATATATATATATATATATATATATATATATATATATATATATATATATATATATATATATATATATATATATATATATATATATATATATATATATATATATATATATATATATATATATATATATATATATATATATATATATATATATATATATATATATATATATATATATATATATATATATATATATATATATATATATATATATATATATATATATATATATATATATATATATATATATATATATAGTAGTAGTAATTAGTGCATAATATATCATGCTACAGTCTCTCAGAAAGGGAAAAATCCGTACTGAGTAAGGGTTTTAATTTGCGATATCCCCTAAGGAAATCCCTAAAGAAGAAGAAATAATAGCTGGAGTGGAAGCTGTCCTTGACTCCTCTGAAGAAACACTCACAATCCTTCCAGCAGATAAAGGAAACGCAACTGTGATTATGAATACTCAAAATTACGTAGAAAAAATGCAGGATATCCTACAAGACAATTGTTATAGGCCTGTTCCAAGGGACCCGACAACGTACCTAGAAAAAACAACTAAAAATAAAATAAAAAGTTCAGCAATAAACCCCGAAATTCAACAAAAAATCATACCACGGGAAAAGTCGAGCAGATGTCCTAAACTCTATGGTTTATCAAAAATACACAAACCAGGGGCGCCTATCAGAACTATTGTTAGTGCTGTTAATGCATTAAACCAACTGTAGAAAAAGCTGATTCATTTGTAAAAAACTCGGAGCATTTCACTCGAATTATACGAGATATCGTCCTTGAAAAAAACGATATCATAGCAAGCCTAGATGTCAAATCGTTATATCCCAGTATTCCCATCGACGAAGCATTGGACAAGATTGCTATGAACGAGGATTTCCAGGCAAATATAATAGAACTCTCGGAGCATTGCCTCAAAAATACTTATTTTTCTTTCAACGGGCAAATGTATAAACAAATGGATGGTGCTCCAATGGGGTCCTCGCTATCACCAGTAGTCGCGAATTTATTTATGATATACTTCGAGAAAGAAGCTCTTGAGGAAGCAAGTTTAAAACCCAAATTATGGATCCGTTATGTGGATAACATATTTATTATATGGCAACATGGGCATCCAGAGCTCGAAAAATTTCTGACTCACGTAAATTCAATCCACCCCAGAATACAATTTACTCTAGAGTTAGAGGAAAACAACAAACTACCATTTTTAGATGTTTTGGTGACAAAACTACATAACGGACAATTCGAATACACCGTGTATAGAAAACCAACATATACAGACAGATATTTAAATGCAAAATCACATCATCACCCAGCACAAATTCAAGCTGTGGCAAATACTCTAATATCTAGATCTGTGCGACTAACTGAAACACAGACGAGATAAAACGAACTTAAGGTAATATCTAGTGCTTTAAAGAAAAATGGCTGCACAAATCGCACCATAGAGAAAACTATTAATGCACAGGTTTCCCGAACAACGAACAACAAAAAATATGAACCAGGAAAGCAACGAGTAGTCTTACCATATGTAAAAGGCACAATAGACAGAATCGGAAGAATTCTGAGTAAACACAACATACAAACATTACCCAAGCCACAAACAACTATAGGTAAACTACTCGGAAACCCAAAAGATAAAATCAAACTGGAAAACCACGGAGTGTACAGTATTCCGTGCCAGGACTGTGAAAAGTTGTACGTAGGGCAAACTAACAGGCGAATATCAGCAAGAGTGGAAGAGCATAAACTCAGCATCAGAAATAAACAAACAACCTCAGCTTTATTCCTACATCATCAGGAAATCGGCCATAAAATAAATTTCGATGGGTGTAGGGAGATTGCCAATATAGAACATTATAAGACCAGAATAATCCGAGAAGCCATAGAAATTGAAAAGCAAGGTGATTTGAATAAAAGGGACGAATCATTAAAACTACCAACAGTATGGAAGACAATAATCGACAAATCTAAAATCGCAAAAACTCAAGCGCAATTAGCGCAACAACAGCACCATCCGGATATATATATATATATATATATATATATATATATATATATATATATATATATATATATATATATATATACATATACGCTAGATATAAACTCAATTGAATAAGAAGTTTTTTTACAAGGATTTTTTAGACATTTCATTTAGACGCCATTTTATTTCGCCTTCTTAAATTCGTACTACAGTTTTACCAGTTTATCTCTATATCAGACTTAATGGATGCCCAAAATTTAAAATTAATCCAATACATAGTTTTTCAAGCTGATTTTTTACATAATTTATTAGACCGCCATTTTGTCTTCCTGTCTTAGAATCGTACCATTACAGGTTTATTCCGATACACTTGCTTTTGTGCAACATTTGAGGTAAACTGGTTAGTTAGGTTTTTTAGTAATAATTTTTTTACCATTTCACGAGGCCGCCATTTTGTTCCGCTTTATTTAATTTTATCAAAATATTACCAGATCATCCCCATATATCCGTTAAATTTTGCCTCGAACTGACAAATTGACAGACCGACAGACAGATCAATGGAATTGAAAAAACATATTTTTTTAGCATCTAGGGACACTAATACGCTAAAACCTGGAATTTTTTTCATGATTACAATAAAACAAAATATTTCTCGTCCCTTTGCATATAATAAAATGTATTGATCAAACTGGCAAAACTACTGAATCACACTTTCGAAGCAAATACTTTGAAGCATACCGCGCCGATAACCAAATCATAGTAAGAAACTACAAACTCAAAATATAGAGCAAAATGTAAAGCCATTTCGTTGTGGGAACATATCCCATGTTCAGCCAGCCACATATATAATCATTCAATGTTGTCTTTATCTTACCACTATGCAATATTTAAAAGCAGCTCCAGTACAGTTTCGACGACGGAAGACCAAAGAAAAAGCTAATATTATTATGAACTTGACCAAAAGCAACAAAAATTAAATGCGACGGCAAATTCACAAAAAATCCGCCCGTATTTCTTCTCTAGTCGGGTTCATATTTTCTAGTTATATCGATGCGAGAACTGCCAAGCCGCAGTCGGATGCATGTCAGATCGGTATCGGTATCAGTACAATAATCGCATTTAGAGTAGTCAGATTACCGAGAGTAATCAAAGTAATCAATGTAACGATTTCATTTTGGTAAGTAACGAGTACTCGAGTACCGAATAGTTACTTTTTCAACACCTCTAGATAAAACGCGGATCTAGAGAGTGAGCAATAAAAAACATTATGGAAAGCTGTAGTAAGAAAGTGAAGATATACAATTTTCACCCGGAAATGGAACAACAGTATTTGTTTACAAAAGTTAAAGGTAAAAATGTATGTTTGTTATGTAATGCCTGTGTTTCGGTTGCTAAAAAAGGAAATATTGAGAGGCATCATAAAAGTGTACATCCGAATTTTGAGAAATATTTCCCATTACATGCTGCCTGCAGAAAAATTGAAACAATTAAAGAACCAGTTAATTGGACAATAGTCAATATTTTTAAAAGCAGTTGACAAAAATAAGTCTGCAACGGAAGCATCATACCCTGTGTTCCAAATAATTGCACAAAAAAAGAAATCATATGAAGTCGGGGAAATGATAAAACAGGCGTTTTTAGACGCTGCACATTCATTACTTTCCAACTCTAAAAATAAAGACGAAATAGCGTCAGCAATGAATTTTATGCTACTTTCTGCTAATACAGTGATGAGACGAGTGGAAGTAATGAGCAAGGGTATTTTTGCACAGTTAAAAACTGAGTTAGATAACTGTGTTTCTCTCTTCAATGGATGAATCAACAAATGTGGTTGACACCTCCCACATAACCGGGTTCGTCAAGATGGTTTTTAGTGGTTTTACGATTAAAGAAGATCTTTTGAAATTTATTCCACTGAAAGGATATACCACTGGACAGGAATTGTTTTCTCATTTAAACAATCTTATATCTTCCGAAAAAATTCCAATTTCAAAATTGGTAGGCTTGACAACTGACGGACTCCAGTTATGCTGGGTTGTGATAAGGGTCTGGCAGCATTTTGTCGTAAAGATGAACGCTTGCCACAAGTTCTGTGTTACCATTGGAATATTCATCAGCAAGCATTATACATTTTTTTTTAAACTAAACAACGTCGTGAAATTGGTAGTTAAAATTGTAAACAAGATTAGAGCTCACGCATTACAAAGATAATCCAAAATCTTAGCCGATGAAATTGACTGTCAGTATGATGATCTACTTCTTCACTCTGAAGTGCGTTGGTTAAGTAGAGGACGAGTGTTAACACGTTTTAATGAAGACTTAACTGGCATAGTTCAATTTTTCAAACAACGCGGCGAACCGATTCAGGAACTGGAAAATTCAGTTTGGCTTAGAGATTTTGGATTTTTTGTGGACATTACAGACAAGATTAATGAACCCAATTTGCAACTTCCGGGAAGAGATAAAGAACTGGTGCTAATGATTTTCAATATAAATGCATTCATAAAAAAACTTGAGTTTTGGGAACAGACCCTAATCAACCTTGATGTCAAGCATTTTCCTGTTCCTTCAGAGAAGATATCTCAAAATTCAATAGTAAATCTCATGTAGAAATAGTTTCTAACTCAAAGGATAACTTCAAAAATCGGTTTAAGGATTTCAACAAAATGGCATTGGTGGCTCCATTTGTTTTACACTTCATGGAAACTGATATCCGACAGTTTGCAACTTGTGTTATGCAGAACTTTGGCGAAGACATCGCTGCAACTGAAATGGAAGTGATTGCATTTCAAAGTGATTTAGCATTAAAATCGTTAGTTTCAAGTACAAAATGTATCTGGCCTATAGTAAGTAAAGACAAATATTCAATTATGTCGTGTTGCCTTAAAAGTGAAAAAGTTATTTACTTCAACTTATTTGTGCGAATCTTCTTTCTCCAATATGAATTTTATTAAGAATAAATATCCCAATTGCCTTACAGATGAACATCTGTATAATTGTGTTCGAATGGCTGTATCAAATTACACTGCGGGTAAAAATTATCGATGAGTCCGAGTGTCAACCGTCTCATTGAATGCACGCATTTTTTATTACATGTTTTTGTTTAAAAGTTTAATTATGTTTACTTTTATTAAGTTGTATGTGACATGCCATTATAGCTATATGAAAATTTTGTTTCTTTATTAGGTTTCTATTAGTAGTTATTAATTACATAGAAAGACGTATGTCAAATACAACGGTGCATTATTTCGTTTAGGCTGGCTTAAACGCTGGTTACAAGTAGGTAGCTCACGGTTTAGTTCTAAATTATCGAAGTAGCTCAACACCTTGAAAAGGTTGGCGACCATTGCTCATGATCTTTGGGATCTGACAGAAAAGTAAGAGGTAAAAAAAAGTTTTAATGGCGACAAAGTTGCGCATTGTAAAACTTACTTTTTTAAGTCTCTCGAGAACAAAAAACTGAAATATTTTAATTAATTTTAATTTTTTACTCACTATATTTGAGAGGTTGCGTAATTAACATTTTCATTGCAAATTTTGTCCATTAAAAAATGGCATTTTTTAACTTTCTATTTCGACGGTTCGGTCCCAATCACCAATCACCTGAATTTTAACATGATACTGTATATTCTATAGGTTTTTCTAAAGCTTTCGATTTTCCAAACCAGTAATTTATTCAGTTTGAATAAATGGCACTGAACTAAAAACTAAAGATACCAATGCATTAAGTACTGCATTGCGTGCGTCAAAATGTGTTCAAAACATTAAACCCCACAAAAAAATTTAATAAAACATAAGCTTACAAAATGTAAAAAAGCGTTTGCAAGCAAACCACTTAAATTAAAGATGAATTTTACGAAATAACACTTTCAATTGCAAATTAGGTTTTTGTAGTTATATCTAAATTCAATAGCTTTTTAATATTCTACGTATGTTTTAGTAAGTGTAGTTATGCCATCATTAGGTAAAGGCAACCTTTAATTAACTAAAATGTAACCTTACTTTCATTGGGGAATTCAAATAAACAATAAAATGTAAGTTTAATATGCCACGAACTTTTGACGCACACTGTATACCTTAGAATAACTTAAAAGGTAGTTAGAGACAGACGGGTAAGTTGTGCCCCACCCTGTATAAAGGTTTCAATTATTATGTATTTTTTGGACACTCGGTATACAAAGACTTACTAATAAAGAAAAAAAAGTACTCAGTAATAAATTAAAAAGGTCCTAAAATTGATAATTTAAAAGAAAGTAGTTTTTACGTAATAAAAAATTAAGATTAGAAATTAAACAAAATTAGTCAGACTACCGGTAATAATTCTATGAAATTAAAAAACCGTCCCGAGGTTTGAAGTCAGTTTTATCCAAAATAATAAAAAAAAGTAAAAATACCCTTTACGGAATTCAGAGACAAAATCTAATTTGAGAAAATAAGAAATATATAAAAAAAAGTAAAATAAAATCGTTTGTAGCATTGGTTTGAATTTTTCGAGCCCGCGCCAACGTATTTGGAGAGGGATACGACCAGCCGGATATCCGAACGACAGTTGGTAGTCGACGATTGTTTATTAGTCGCAAAACTTTCAGTGTGGAACTCGTATTAGAATCCTTTTCAAGCTGAGTGTTTAGCATGTTTTTAGGTGACATTTGCTTATCCAGAATCCATTAAATTTAAGTGATTTCTTTTTTAAATATGTCCGAAAAATTATTAGATGTGTCGTGGTGCTACTTTGATTAGGGGGATGGGGTAATTATGATCAGTGATCAAAGTAGCCCCGCGTAGTGAAAATTAACTTCAGTGTTTTTATTAGACTGGTAATTTCTTCTCCTTCAGCTGAATTGGCAAGGTACACCATGGTGAGAAATTATTAAAAAAAGCCCGGCACAAGGCAGTATCGCAACTATTCCCAGAGAGTGTGGAGGCAGCTTTGGGAAAAATAGCTGATGGTCACGTAAGTATGTAGAGGGCCGCGGTGAAGTACAAAATCCCTTATGCCACGTTAAATAATAAATATAAAGGGAAACATGTTAGAAATCCGGAACTTAAAACAATTTTCTCTGAAAAAGAAGAGGAGGCTATCCTCTCCTTTTTCAGAGAAAATTCCAGGTAATAAGTGGAGCATTTATCGAAAAGGAGTTAAATATCAGGATAAAAATTGTAACTATTCAAAAAGTGCCACAACAATTATGGTTTGTGGTGCAGCTGTTGGCACACTTCTACCGCCATATGTTATCTATAAAAGTATGCACCTGTATGATACATGGAAATAGCATGGATCTGTGGGAGACCCATGTTGTAACCAGCCTTGCTGCTCAAGAGGAAGCCGATATAACAGAACTTGCAGTGGATGGATAGACACGGTAACTTTCCGGGATTGGTTTCTCACTAGTTTTTTGTCACATGCTAAGAGACTGGAGGGTCGGAAAGTCCTAATTGGAGATAACCTTTCTTCACATCTGGATGAAGATGTTTTAGAAAAATGCTCTGAAAATAATATAAGTTTTGTGTGCCTAATCCCCAACTCAACTCATATCTGCCTGCCTTTGGATGTAGGATTTTTCAGGGCAATGAAAAGTGCATGGAGGACTATTTTAACCGAATGGAAAACACAAAATTTAAGATTGACTACAATACCAAAGGACTCTTTTCCTCGCTTGTTAAGAAAATGTCTTGATCATATGGATGCAGTCAAGAAGTTCACAAATGATAAACGACAATTACCAGACAATACAGAAGTTTCATCAGTTTGTCGTATATTGAGAAATAGTTTTGCTGCAACGGTGATATATCGTTTAAATAAATTTGACATTTTGGAAAAATTACCTGATTTTGAAAATGACAATGAAACAATTGAAAACTTTGAGAGTGCCCTTACTAATTTTCTGAAGGAGAGAAGATTTGGAACTGTGAGGTCAAAAAACAAGAAAACGAAGATTAAGAATAGAAGCCAAAAAAAGCATTGCGACATCGAATGTAGATGATAGTGGAAAATCAGACAGCGAAAGTTCAGTCAAAGACCGAGACGACATTGAGACCACCCATAGTGATAAAAATGAACTTGGAGAACCTTTTAAAACAAAAATCGTAAAAATTCCAAAAAAGAAAAAGATAAGCAGTTTGTCGCACAAATCCAAGAAATCATAGACGATACATATATTGTGAAGTGTTTGAGGTCGTGTACAGGGTGTCCGGATTTGGTTGCAAAAGCAGGGTATCTCGCTTATTTTTAAAGATAGAACCTTGCGGTTTTCACGAACCTGAGCTAATTTATTGTGAAACTTATGAAGCCGTAAACAAAATTTTCATAGCCTTCTTCGTTTATGAGATACAGGGCGAAATAGAATAGAATGTGTTTTTTTAAATGGGACACGCTGTATATTTGTCCAGAAATTGATTTGTCCTTTTAAAAGCTTCTCAAAAATATATAATAGTATGGGTCTATTTTAATAAACGACAACAAAAATCCTAATTTTTATAATTATCATCCCAAATTTTGCAGTAGGCCATGCAAAACGATGCCGTTTTCTTTTGTTTTCTTGGAAGCAAATGACATTTCCCAATTTTGTACCCGTATATAAAATATAGCGCTAGTTTTTTGTATTTATTTATTGTGTAAAAATATATTTGTATTTTTATGGAAGAAAACCAAACTTTCGAACATTATGAAAAGTACGATATGTTACCTTGTTTTATATTAGTAATGAAAATGTTGAAGCGGCTTCTGAGATATGGTGTTGGTATGTTGAAATACTATTGCTTAATTTTTATTTAGATATCCAGAAAGAAGGCAACCTAATATATCCACTTTTTATCGGATAAAAAAGAATTTACTTAATCACGGATCATTTACCAAACCTCGTACGAAAACACATAATAAAGAAAATCGGGAGGCTGAGGAAATTACGGTTTTTGATAATGAAGAAGCTTACCTTACAAACTCTTGTAGGGCCAGTGAAAAGAGCATAGGGATTCCAAAAACTAGAGTTCAAGAAATTCTAAAAAAGCACAAATACCACCCATACAAATTTAGGCTCGTGCAGCACTTGCAGCCAGGGGATGCAGAGCGTCGGGTAGTCTTCTGCAATTGGTTTCGAGAAAGATGCGATATGGTTAGAGATTTTGAAAGGAAGGTTATATGGTCAGACGAAGCACATTTCAGTAATTCTGGTATACTCAATAGGCACAATAGTAGATTCTGGTCCCAGGAAAATCAACACCAAATATTTTCCAGAAGACAGCAGGGCAGGTTTGGTCTAAATGTGTCCTGTTTCATATTAGGAACACATATAAAATTTTATATATTTGAGGGAAATCTAACAGCCAATCGCTATATAGAAATTTTAGAGGCAGCTATACCTGAATTACTTGACGATGTTCCTCTAGCGTAAATTAACGAAATTTATTTTCAACAGGACGGTGCTCCTGCACACAATTCTGGAATGACGAGATTATTTCTGGACAATAATTTTACCAATCAATGAATCCGAACAAATGGACCTATAAGATGGCCCCCTAGGTCCCCAGATTTGTCGATTTTAGATTTCTTTCTATGGGGATATCTGGAAAATAGAATTTACAAAGACCACTATGATAATGTCCAAGATTTAGGAAATGCAATAAGAGAAAATTTTCGCTATTTACAAAATCATCCCGTTATTTTGCTTAATTCCCTAAAACGAATATGAAAATTGTGCGAAGCATGCATAGAACAAAATGGAAATCAGTTTGAACAGTTCTTTTGTTTTCCTTGGTTACTGTAGTTCTTATACGACAGTTGATTTTTGCTGAAAGGCTTGTTACATAATAATTTATTACTGTTTTGTTCTTGTGTTACATAAATCTAGGTAGGTGGTACTTTTTTGGTGCGAAATTATCAATACATATTTTGATAAATAGATTTAATTACATATTTATTTCGATTTATTGTTAGGATATAGATATTGTTAACGACTTTAAATAAAAGGCAGCATTGTTTTGCATGGCCTACTGCAAAATTTGGGATGATAATTATAAAAATTAGGATTTTTGTTGTTTATTAAAATAGACCCATACTATTATATATTTTTGAGAAGCTTTTAAAAGGACAAATCAATTTTTGGACAAATATACAAGGTGTCCCATTTAAAAAAACACAACTTTGGGTCATATCTAAAAAATAACAACTCAAATGAAAAATATGACTACGCCACTGGATCCAGCGTAAAAAACTGCATAAGCAACAATTTTTCCCTTTGCGTTAAGTTAAAGGATAAACGAGATACGAGGGGGTCCCAAATGCAAAATTTTCTATTTCGCCTTGTATCTTATAAACGAAGAAGTCTATTAAAATTTTGTTTACGGTTTCACGAGTTTCTCAAAAAATTAGCGATTAGGTTCTATCTTTAAAAATAAGCGAGATACCCTGCTTTTGCAACCAAATTCGGACAACCAGTACGCAAAAAAAAAAAGATACTCTGTTTCCTGATGTGGACGATATCTGTGAGCTTACGTTGATAAATATAAAATACAAGTTATGTCAACCAGTCATTAGTAGAGGTCGTCATTACTTTGGTGAAAATGGTAAAAACGTGAAATGTTTTTATTTCATTTAAAAAATATAATTAAGAGATATTCCTAGTTCATTATCTAACATGTATATTGTATAACCTTTTTTTAGGTAGACATGTTAATAAAGAATATTAAAATTTAACTTTCAAGAAATAAAGCATTATATTTCAGTAGTAGTTGAGTTTTTATTAAAAAAAAGTGAAAATATTCAAAGAGATTGTTGCTACAAATAATTTTGAAAATCATTTTTGCACATCTAACGGGGTTAGTTTGCCGAAACCATGTAAAAATATGACATGATCAAAGTACCCCATTTTGGGTTTAACGAGCCAAAAATAATTAATTTCTCAGAAAGTATTGAACATTTTTGAATGCTTTTATGTGTCTGGGAAGCCCATTTAAAACCGATATTTCCATATTTTTCTAAAATGAAAATACCAACTATTGAGGAATTTATTAGCAAATATTTTTTAATTTTGATCAATTTAGCCCAGCTCCACGGTACAAAAGTTTGCTATTACCTTGAACTGAACTAGAAAAGTAATTGCAAATCTGGAAACATAATTACAGCAGTCATAATTACATTTAAGTTAAACACTAGTCAACTTTCTCAATTTTAATTTTTTGGCAAATTTTTAGTAATAAAGACAAATAATTAATAATTAAGAACTAATAATAATAAGTGCTATTGCGTTTTATTTTATAACTTTAATCATTTGGTATTTTAATATTTTTAAAAACCTACTAGTTTTTTTATTTAGGTAAAAGATATACTTACCATACTATGTCCTTTTCAGTACTATTTAATAAATCTACGTCCAATCTTATTTTATTAATGCTACTATATTTTTTAAATTCTTGTGTGGCATGAAATTAAAGCGAAAATGCTATAGTAGGCTTTAAACCCTGTTTATTTATTTTACAAGGGAAATAAAGGACCTATCGAAAATGGTGGTATAAAATAATGTTACACATTCAAATTAAAATTTGCTGTTTTTAGTAATTTCCGTATTTTAAGATATTTTAGGAGGGAATAAAGTTAAAACCAACAAACAATGTTATTTTAATACTAGAGCAATCAGCGTGAACAAAAAGCAAATCGCAAATAAATATTTAAATGTTTGTTCAGTTTCATTGTAAATGTTATTTCCGATATATGTATAACCATAGAGGAAAGTTTATTTAGGTAAAAGAGAACTCGTTATTTTAACAATTAAAAACCAAACAAATTACATATTGCAGTTATTTGGCAGAAAATAATTCCGGTTTAGATATTTTTTAATTTGTTTCGGGATTTTTGTACAGGGTTTTTTTAATATACCGGGTGTCAACAATTTATTAGACAGCCCATAACTTTTAAAGTATTTAATGTATCAAAACGAAATTTCGTGTAGGTGAATGGTACATATAGAGGAGAGTTTTTGCATATTTTTCATTTTCCGATCGCTTCCGGTTTCACTGGAAATGACTCCAGTTTCGATTTTTTAAATGGAATATAATGGTATATTTTTACATTTTTAGATTCCTGAGACAATTCTGGATCAGAATGTGACATTTTAAAAACTTTTTACGCCTACTTGATTTTTTTATAGCTAATTTCAAAAGTGCATCTAGGTGGCCCTGACCGGACGCAAATTGATCTAAGGACCTGAAATAATAACAGAATAATACAATCGCTAAGTTTTAGTGATAAGTCTGATAGCTAGGAACAAGAGAAGTTGATAAAACGAAATTTTTGTGTCTAACTATTTTTTTTTCAAATGGCGACCCTTTTTAGACAAGCATTTTTTGAGAAGAGGATTTTTGTGTTAATCTAACAGTACTAACTTTTTACGACTGAATTAAAAATAAACTCAAAAATTAAATATTACTAAGAGAAATACCCGATAATTAATTATTTACTTTTATCAAGTGTGCCATGGATATCCATGCTGGATATTACGTAGGATTTTTATTTGTGACAGTTGGTTGATCAAGATTACTTACGTTGGATCTATCTGTGCGTCATGTTACGTAAAGTCTGCGCAGCCTATCTCTGTTGATGAAAAGTATGCTGGCCTATGCGCCTAACGCTCAACATTTTTTTACAGTTTTCTGCTGCCCCTCTTCAGATATCGTCAACAAATTTAGGAGTGCAAATCTGTATCTTTGGCTAACAAATAGATCAGATATTAAACAAAAATAAAACTTCAAGTAACTTCAATATCGCTGTAAAATGTAAAAGCACAATATTCGAGTTCACTGTAGGTGTTCAAAGACAAATTTCCGTTCGTTCAATTGCTTCTCTAAACACGTCGTGCAGCTTTTGAGGCGTAATACTTCGAAATACACGTACAATCCTTTCTTCTAAGATTTTAAGACTGGCTGGAGCTGATCCATAAACTCTTTCTTTAACATATCCCCAAATAAAGAAATCGAGAACAGTGAGATCCGGTGAACGGGCGGGCCACCGTATTGGGCTATTGGTTGCAATAACTTTATTACTAAAATTAAATAATTAAGAAAAGTTAGATCATTAAGCGGTTGCTTAATTTCATTTTGGAGAAAGCCTAAGTACCTAACCCTTGTTAATTGGCCTTGAAATAAAATTGGGTCAATTATTCTGTTACCAACGACACTAGCCCAGACATTGACACCAAACCTTTCTTAAAAATGTTCTATTCTCATTTCATGTTGATTTTGTTGGGCCCAGTAACAAGTATTTTGCTTGTTAAACATACCATTATTAGTAAATCTGTATTCGTCAGAAAATAAGATTATGTTAATAAAATTTGGGTCAATTCTACAATTTTGGAGCAACCAATCACAAAACAATACCCGTCTATCGCCATCGTCAGGATACAAATGTTGGCGTAACTGGTACTTAAAAGCTCGATATCCGTGTTTCTTTAGTATTTTTGTAGCCGATTCATGACTTAAACCCAGTTCGTGATTAATTTTTCTTCAAGAAACAGTTTTATCAACTTCAACCATAGCAAGAACGTTAATCTCCATTTATTCATTTATTATAAATCTGCCTTTCGCCACTTTTCTCGAGATATGGAAAATACTGATGGACTGGATGTTGCCGGTCGGGGTATCTCTGAGTATATAACTCAGCAGCATTCCTTGAGTTTTTATGACATTGGCCAAATATTAATAACATATCGACTTTTTCACTTTGAGTATACATTATACCAAACCAAAATAATACTGAAAATCAAGAAAAATAAGGAAATTTTATGTCTACTCAGAAAGAATAGGTAACTGTCACTGTCAAAACAAAAAATTCTACTTAATATCCAGCATGGCTATCCATGGCACAATTGATAAAAGTAAACAATTGATTATCGAGTATTTTTCTAATGGCCGTTTTACATGCTGCAATTCTTCTTTGCAATATGCAATAGTCTTGAACAAAGGCATACGCAGTTTGACAAAAGGTACAAATGTCTTGCCACTGCGCGTGCTTTTGTTCAAGACTATTGCAACTTGCAAGAAAGAATTGCAGCATGTAAAATGGCCTTTAGTAATATTTAATTTTTGAGCTTATTTTTAATCCAATCGCAAAAAAGTTAGTACCGTTAGATTCGAATAAAAACCTCTTTTCAAAAAGTACTTGTCTAAAAAGGGTCGCCATTTGAAAAAAATAGTTAGACACAAACATTTCTTCTCTTGTTCCTAGCTATCAGACTAATCACTAAAATTTAGCGATTATATCACTCTGTCATCATTTCAGGTCCTTAGATTAATTTTCTTCCGGTCATGGCCACCTAGATGCAATTTTAAAAATGGCTATAAACAAATCAAGTAGGCGTAAAAAGTTTTTAAACTGTCACATTCTGATTCAGATTTGTCTCAGGAATCCATAAATGTAAAAATATACAGGGTGTTCCATTTAAAAAATCGAAACTGGAGTCATTTGACAACAAGTCAACAAGTGACCGGAAAGTGAAAAATATGCGAGAACTCTTCTCTTTATGTTCCATTTACCTACACCAAATTTCGTTTTGATACCTCAAATACTTGTCTAATAGATTCAATATATTGGATTCCTACCAATATTTTACCACTTTACACCTATGCCACTTTTGATTTTGGGCATTATTTAAAATTAATTCAATAAGTAGTTTTTACATTGACACCCACTACGATTTTGCTATATTTAATTTTTCCTCCAAAATTTACAGTCAATTGAATAAGAAATTTTTTTTAACATTTTATTTGGCCGTTATTTTGAATTCTTAACAGAATTTATTTATTTATTTATTTTACCAGCTTACCTCTATATCACACTTAATTCTTGCACAAAATTTGAAATTAATCTAATAAGTAATTTTTTTCAGACTGATTTTTTAAATATTTTATTAGGCCACCATATTGTTTTGCTATCTTATATTCATACCAAAATATTACCAGTTCATTCCTATGTAACACTTGATTTTTTGTAAAAAATTTGAGATAAATTGGATAATTAGCTTTTTTACTAATATTTTTTAACGTTTTACTAGGCCGCCATTTTGTTGAGGCACATTGGATTTTTACCAAAATATTACCAGGTCATCTCCATATGAGCCTCAATTTTTGTACAAAATTTGAAGTAAATCTGATGAGTAGTTTTTGAGCTATGACAGAAAAACCGACAGGTGGACCGACGGAATTGATAAAACATATTTTTGGCATCTAGGGACGCTAAAACGCTAAGATATGTAAAACCTGCTAGGGTGATTTTTTCAGAATACAAAAATTTTATTTGGCAGCAAATTTGATTCCGCCATCTTTAATTAGGACCACAGTTTTACTAGTTCATCTCTATACTACAATATCTTATGACACACAATTTGAAATCAGTTCATTAAGTAGTTTCTTCAGGCTGAATTTTTAAATATTTTATTAAACCGCCATTTTGTTCCGCCATCTTGGATTAATACCAAAATTTTACCAGTTGATTTCTACATAATACTTGATTTTTGTGCAAAATTTGAAATAAATTAGATAAGGACTTTCATAGTAATAACTTTTTTAACATTTTACTAGGCCGCCATTTTGTTTTGCCCTAACGGATTTTTATCAAAATGTTACCAGGTTATCCCTATATGACCGTCAATCGGGTAAGTAATTTTTAGCTATGCCGCGAACAGACAGACCGACACACTGACAGACAGACCGACGGAATCGAGAAAACATGCTTTTCGTCATTTAGGGACTAAAGATCCGAAAAAATTTCGCAGGGGATTTTTCCACGATTACAATACTTCAAAATGACAGGGTCTTATATAACCCCCCTGCCTTTATGGAGCTGCATACTATGGATGGTATTTTGAATTTCCGGCAAAAATTTCCTTGATGCACTTCAATTTTCCAGCAGTATATATAAGTATACCAAAAGTTTAGAAAGTTGTGAAGAGTTTGTTTTATAATATACTCAAAGAAAAAAGTCCAATCCATCTTAAGAGTATTGCAGTTTCTGTAGTTCAGTTAGTTGGATTTGTGTATGTGCTTATTCGTCAAAATTTCAAATTTCTTTACCATTTGGCATTATTTTTTAGTGCGAAAACTATTTTTGGGCTATATTTAAGGTTTGCTGGAAGGTGACACCATCTAAAATAAAACTATGAGTGGGTCAGGATCATTATTCAAAAAGAATTTAAATTTACGCATTTTTAAGTAAAATTTAACTTCAAAAACAGTGCAGAAGTGTTTATAAAGGTGTTCTGTATACTTGCAAATAAAGGGAACGAACGATTTTGGTGTTTGCTTAAAATCGAGAGAATCGGATGCGAAACAGAGGGGAAATTGCATGTAATTCTAGTGAAATCCATTTATATACATTGTAAAAATTGTGAAAGTTGAGTGCAAAGTATTTACTTTTCCGCCAATTACGAGTGGGAAAGAAGACAGCATCTTTTGATTTATATTTGAAAAATATTTCCATTATTAATTCAAAATAACCTGAAAGACGTTGAGTGTTGCCACAAAAATAAAAGTCAAAAATAGTACAAAATACTGTACATTTTACAATTGTTCTATGACGTCATAATATACCGTAATGAAACAGTCGCTATGATAAACATGACATGTGTTGTTGTGTTTTCGGAAATTAGTATCTTATTGTGAACTTACTGAATCAATTTGAATTTCATTATTATATAAGTTATATGTATTGGCCTATTACATTTTGATTGTGGGATATTAATTATATATTTTAATTTAATTTTTTCTTGTATTTGTTTTTAAAATGTCATTTAATTGTTCTAAATGCCAATCACAATGCGACTTCAAGGGCAGACCCAAGGAAGATGAAATATTTGGAGCCTCGTGCGACTCTTGCATGAAAAATCTTTGCAAGAAATGTTCAGCAATAACAACGACGGAGGCTCGTGCAGTTGCATTAGCCCAGAGAAATATCCTTTTTTATTGCCCTGACTGCAAGAGTTGTGTAATAGACCGAGAAAAAAACAAAAAAACTTGTTGAATCCTTCGAAAGGTATAGGAGTGAATGCGGGAAGAAGGATATTTTGATTGAAAAACTTCAAAATGAGCATAATGAAGCTAGTAAGGATCTACAGGAAGAAATAGACAAACTAATATCGGAAAATAAAGTAAAAACGTATCCAGGCTTAAAAGACAAACTCAGGACTCTGAGGACTGTGTCTTTATTGTAGATCATGAGTTCGTGGATAAAATAAGAGCTCAAAAGGATGAAATTTCTCAATTAAATAAAAATTTACTTAGTTTGATGGACCTAAATAAAGAACTTGTTGCACAGGTTGGTGATTTGGAGACTAAAACTAGGAGTCTTGAGAGCGAGTTAGGCGACTAAGCGAAGACTAGGTTATTAATAAGCATTGATACCTTGGAAAAAGAGAACAAATTGTACGTTGACGACTTAAAAAAATGCAAATCTGAGTGTTTCCCTTTATATGAGAAACTCAAAAATTATAAAGTGAAGAAAAACAAATAAATTATCTGTGTTAATGCCACCCAGTGTCAGTTGGAAAGTGATGCTGCTTCTCACTTGGTTAATGAGAGCTTGGTTGTGCCAGCTGACACTCTAGCAGTAGAATTGGAAAAATCAACTTCAAGTGATCTGCATGGGAATGTCATTAGTGGGAAAATTCTTCTACTCGGTAATCAAAGTCTCAAAAATTTAGATAAACCACTAAGACGAGTTATGGGGGAGGCATACAGAATTCAAGCAATCATAAAGCCCTATGCTACTCAATGTCAGGTTATTGAACATGTGGGATGTCTTGCGAAGGACTTTGGTGAGAATGACTATATCATAGTGGGGTGCGGCAATAATGATCTAGCAAAAGGAAGGTATCCTAGAATTAAGAGAATTAAAGCTATAATCAAAGAATGTGACCATACAAATTTAATATTTATATCTTGTCAGTCAATTAATGAAAAATATACAAAAATGGTCTCATACTTTAACAAAAAAATGAACGAATTTTTAGAGCGTGTTGATTTATATGTTAGAAATAATGTAGCTTTTTTGGATGTATCTGATAGTACTGATAGATGTAACAACTACAATGTCTCTCGATTATTGCACAGGGTCATAAATAAACCACGAATACAAAAGAATTTAATACACATTAAAACAGGAAATATTCCTGAACCTGATCATGAGCAGTGTAGTGGAGAGGCACTTGAGTTGCATGCGGGGCCTGGAGCAACACTTCAGACCACTGAGAAAAATGGCGTAAATAACTTAATGTGTGATATATCCACTGTAATAATAGATGACAATATGTCAACTTTTCCATTGGAAGAGAGTCCACCGCAGATAACTTAAATTATGTATTAGATATATCATACCAGAACTGTAGGGGTATAAAAACAAAATTTGAGCAGCTAAAGTGCAATATATTAAATAATGATACTCACATAATAGCATTTACAGAAACATGGCTAAATGACTCGGTTTTTAATTCTGAATTTGTTAATGGTAGTGTAGTGTTTAGGAAAGATAGGAATTTCCAACAAACTGGTAAGAAACAGGGTGGGGGTGTTCTCTTAGCTGTAAGAAAGAGTCTTGTTGTCCAAGAATATGAAATGTTTAATAAAGATCTCGAAGCTTTATGTATCAAGCTGTCGTTGAGCCAAAGAAAAATTATTTATGTAATTGTTGTTTATTTCCTACCTGGTAGTAAGCTAGATTTATATAGAAAATTTTATCATTGTGTGGAGTCCAAACTGTTAAGCTGTAATTGTATAATGTTAGGTGATTTTAATCTGCGTGACTATGTGTCTGACGTCTCTAGTGAAAGTGTATGTGATTTTAAGAGCTTTTTAACTTTTACTAATTTTACCCAAATTAATTTTATAAAAAATGTGAAGAATGTCGTTTTAGATTTAATCTATTTAATCTATTTAATCTCCCATCTGCAGGGTTGTCAAGTTGATATTGATAGTGACCCATTATTGTCAGTCGATCAGCATCACCCGGCTTTGGCAGCAAGTGTGCGTGTAAGAAACGAGTGCCAGGAGTGTAAGTAAGTCAAAAATACTTAATTTAACTTCAAAAAAGCAAATTTTCACTATATGTATGTTTTATTAAATAATCAAAATTGGCAGTCTATACAAAGCTGCAAAGATGTTGATGAAGCTGTTAATGAATTTTATAGTATTCTTGACACAATATTTAGGGAGTGCGTTCCTCTTGCTACACAGAAAGGAAGGTCCTTTCCTGTCTGGTATAATAGGGAGATAATAAAGTTAATAAAAGTAAAGGGAAATTATTATAAAAATATAAAAAATCAAAGTCGGCTTATTGGTTCGATAAGTATAAAAAAGCAAGAAAGAATACAAAACAAAAAATTAATAATGCGTATACTGTTTACATGACTAGAATGGCTGGGAGTCTGTATGAAAATCCAAAAGGTTTTTGGTCTTATGTCAAATCACAAAAAAGTTATGATGACAATCCATGTGAAGTAACATGCAAGGAGGAATCATTCAAGGGTTCTAAGAATGTAGCTGATGGATTTTCTTTATTCTTTAGTTCTGTTTTTTCTCCTAAAGAAGATATGGTGCAGAATGAGAACCCCCTTAAAGTATATTTCTGTGACCAGCCGATTTCTAAAAACGAAGTATGAGCGGCAATTAAAAAATTAAAGGGTAATAAAGCCATTGGACCAGACGGCCTTCCTGGATATGTCATTAACTATACATTTTTAATCTTAGTATATCAACATCTAAGTTTCCGAGTATCTGGAAGACGAGTAAGGTAGTACCAGTGTTCAAAAGTGGTGCTCGTCAGGACATAAGCAATTATCGTCCAATAAGTATAGTAAATGCAATATCTAAATTGTTTGAAATCATATTATTTGATAGAATTTATAATGAAACAAAAAATTTTATATCTTCACACCAAAATGGGTTTCTTCCAAAAAAATCAACATTAACAAATCTCGTTGCTTTTGTACAATATTTACATGAAGCAATTAATAGAAAATCCCGGGTTGATGTCATCTTCACTGACATGGAGAAGGCATTCGATAAGATAAAACATAGCATAATTATTTCGTCATTAAAGAATATGCACGCACTAGGTAATTTGGTGGACATCATACTATCTTATTTGTCTGACAGGCAACAATATGTAGAGATCAGGGGTGCAAAATCAGATATGTATGAAAGTAACTCTGGGGTACCCCAAGGTTCCAATTTGGGACCGCTATTGTTCATTATTACTATTAATTTTGCAGATGATTTTAAACTGTTTTTAGAAATCTTAACTATGGATGATTGGGTGAGCCTGCAAGAAGATATGAATGAAGTGTGTAAATGGTGTGTTAAAAATGGTTTTGTTTTAAATACCAAAAAATGTGTATCTATGTCAGTTCCACTTAAAAAGAATTCCATTGACCCTGAGTATAAAATTGATGGAAATTTATTGAAGCAAGTTGGAAGTCATACAGACTTGGGAGTATTGCTTGACAGTACATTGAGTTATACGGATCATATTGTATCCAAAATCAATGATGCTCACAAAACAATGAGGTTTATTATCAGATCAACAAAAACATTTAGTGTTGATGTTTGTCTTAGGCTGTTCGACTCTCTTGTCTTGCCCAAACTGGAGTATGCAAATGTAATTTGGGCACCACAATATGAAATATGGATTAAAACCATTGAGCGCGTTCAACGTAAATTCTTAAAATATATGTTTTTGAAAAAATTGGTTATTATCCTAATCAAGGATATAATCATTTGCAATTAGTGCACATTTTTAACCGACTTTCTCTTAAAAATAGAAGAAACAAAATATTTTTGATATACTTGTTTAAAATCCTTAATGGTCAAGTGGATGATCCGGAGGTATTGTCACAACTTTCCTTCTCGATAAATATCGGAAATACTAGAAACAAGAAAACATTTTACCTAGACTTTCCCAGAACTAATATATACAAAATCTCCCCTGTATATCGAATGTGTGACCTATATAATAAATATGCAAGTGATCTAGATATGGATACTACCAGTTTGAGGTAATTCTCGCAAACAATAGAAAAAAGGCTTTTTGAGGCCCAGGCTCTGTCCTAGTTAAACTTAAATCTTGTTTAATATAAAATCCTTAATTTGTAATCTTTAATAGTTAAGAGCAGTTTTGTAAGTGGCATTTGCTGTATATACTGTGAATCAAATAAATAAATAAAATAAATAAAAGAAACGCCCCGTAAATTAACAAAATGCTAGCCATTTCTTGAAATGTAACCATTTTAATAGGTCTACAGTTATCTTAAATTGTTATTGTATTTTAAAAACTCTAGTATGCTAAAATCCAACTACAAGTCTTAAAAAACTGATATTGTATCTTCATCGTTACTGAATAAAGGTCAGTAATAATATCCGCATCATAAAAACGTATAATCTCGACGTTTTCGATGTCGTTACAATAAAGTCAAAGCTTCCGAACCGTGTCGCGACCTCTCCGCTTCTTCACCTACAACTTCATTTTAATCAAGCAAATTAACCAACCAAACCGCAGCCTCTTTACCATCGTGCCATCTCCAAGAAGTGCCGAAGATAGACCAGCAACCACCGGCGTGATCGTAGGCGTTCGGTATGTGTCGGCCTGCAAGCCATTGGTCCAACCGCGCGCGCGTTTCTCCCTTTTAGCGCCACTACCAGCAGTGGCAAACCGTCCGCTGTTTTCGTCACATCCGACAACTTAGCGCCCCGTTTCTCCCGTCAGGATTCGTTCGCGATTTAGGCGCAGACTTTGAATTGCAGTAATACGGTTTCGCGACAATTATCCGACTCCTGCTGATTTGAGCGGTTAAATTAACTGCGGCATTTCGTTTTGCAGGTACAATTATAATACGTCAGATTGCCAATTAAATACTGAATGACGGCGAGGATATGATCTCGCAATTTGTGCGTGAAACTTGAATGTTCCCATCAGTCCCTGCGTTTTTGCGCGAACTTTTCAAACACTGTTAAGATTTACGGATTAGTTTCTGTGCGTAATTGTGAGTGAATGACACAAATTGTTGTGCTATTAACTGAGTTCTTAAGAATTTGGGAGTGTCGATATTTAGTTCTATAACTATGGTAAGGGTGATAGTGTCTCCCAAACTGAAAGAGCGGTGGCTGAAAGTTTTGGTGGTGATTTATTACTGCAGTGTGTGGAAAGGAGCTCTAGGGATCAAAATCGACGATGAACCTGGTACGATGTTTGATAATTTTATTTAATTTGTTAAAGGATTATAAAAGGAACTTGAGAAAATGTCTGAAATTAGACTAAGGATTTCTAATTTTATTAATTTAAACAATTGCGTTTATTTTAAATTCTTAAAAGAACTACCTTACTAAGATATAATTATAATATTTTTTGCTTAGAAAAGTATGCGTAAACTGCTCACCAACTGAATTGCAATATAAATTTAGGACATGTAAAATAATTTTCTCAAAATTATTTTGTTATCGTTAACTATGTTTCTACCCTTGATGCAATAACTAAAGGTTCTGAAAACTACATAAACCCCAGTATTTATCCACTAAAAAGTTTTAAGAGTTAGAGGAGGTCTATTTGCCATGGTTCTTAAAAATCTTAGTGCTCCAGTTATGTTTCGCATATATAACTCTCATTTTGCAATTGCAAAAAATTATTTGTTCCATTGTTGAGAATGTCGTTTTAAACCTATAACTATCAAGTTAGACTTGGTCTAACTTTAAACCTCTTTAGTGAATACGAGTATTTATACACTAGAAAGTTTTAAGAGTTGCCATGGTACTTAAAACTCTTAGTGCTCAATAACCCCTTAAATATTACAATATTTGTTATTTAGTGTTTTTTAATTTACTTTTTACATATTTCAGGATTTTTTAAAAATTCGTACAGAATGTTCAAAGGGGTGAAACCACCACTTAAATAGTACAATATTTTTTATTTAAAAACCGGTTAATTTTTCAAAAAAACGCTTGAACACCGGTTTTTTAATTAATTTTTTTACATAATTTAGAATCTTTAAAAAATTCATACAATGTGTCAAAAGGGGTAAAACAATCCCTTCAATATTGTAATGTATTTTATTTAAAAAACCGTTAGTTATTCGGAAAGCGCTTGAACATAGTATGCTTTATATTTTATTTTTTACATATTTTAATTTTTTTTTTTAAACTTAATATTACATTTTTTATTTAAAAAACAATTAGTTATTCGGAAAAACACTTGAACACGATTAAGATTTTTATTACAGGGTTTTTGAAAAATTTTTGATTAACATAATTAGCTTGTTCAAATAGCTTGATTTTAGAAAGCAAAATTTCGATATGAATGGATTCTTCAAAACTTAGTTTCCAATGGGCTGAAACTACCCCTTAAATGTTTAGTTTAATAGTGGACTCGAAAGTTATCATAAAACAGCTTCTTGGTTAAAAGAACGAGCTATATTAACTCCAAAAAATAGCACAGCAGCTGAAATAAATCTAGTTTTATTGGAAAAAATTACTCCTTCACATTTAACATACTACTCAATAGATGTAGTTATAGACCAAGAAAATTTTGTCGAGGTCCTACACTCTCTAAAGAATCCCTCCTCATGAGAATAATAACTTTAAAAGTGGGGGCACCAGTGATGCTTATTTGAAATTTAAAACCATCAAAATTGTGTAACGAAACTCGGCTACAGGTTAAAACATTACAAAGCAATGTAATAAAGTCTACTATTATTTCTGGCCCTGGTCTGGGAGAAACAATTTTTATACCACGTATCCTTTTAATTCCGCCAGACTATCCTTTTCAGTTTAAACGTGTACACTTTCCTTTAAAGCTTTGTTTCCCCACCACAATTAACAAAGCTCAAGGGCAATCCTTAAGTTGAGCTGGAATAGACTTGCGCTACGATTGTTTTTCCGATGGTCAACTCTATGCCCCATGCTCTAGAGTAAGTTTGCGTAGTAGCTTGGCTATTTCACAGCCAAAGAATGCATTAACAAACGTGGTTTATAAAGAGGTACTCAAACGAGGCGATTTAAGTACCTCTTTACATCCCTTTCATTATAGTCATATACCCGAACGAAGTTGCGGGTACCCGCTAGTATTGTATGATCTTCAAATTTAATTCCTTGTCTTGTACTTGTTAAATAGAACACGGCGAGATCTTTTAATAAGATTCTATCTAAAAATATTAAGGAAGATATGAGAATAAAGTTTTTGAACCGAATCTCAGGAAAGAACCCCGCAGAGAAAATTGTTTTTAGTAATTTTTTTTTCTGAAAATTTGAAATAGTGTAGTTCTCTGCCTTCTGAATAAAAGCTCTAATGATCTCAAATCAATCCTGCGGCTAGTTTTCGACATACCGGGTTTTAAAGTTGGAATTTTTGGTTTCTAAACATTATACACTGTGGGCCTAGTAGCCCTTTTTTACACCTTAATAACTTTTCTGCTTTTTAGCCGATTTGAACGATTTTTTGGTATAATTTTTACTAATTATTTCTAGTTATGACTGCCGAATAAAAAAATAATTTCCGTATTTTACTAAGTTTTTTAGATAAAAACCTGTTCTTACTAAGTATGTAATAGTAAAAATGCGATCTATGAAAAAAGAATATATTTCCAACTTAGTTTTTTATCAGTAAGAAACAATAATAGTGATAAAATTCTAAAACAAGTCAAAAGAGATATGTTGCTAACAAGCTTTTCTAACGCACTATGTTGTAACATATAAGAAAACTAGAAAATACATACATTGTTTACCCTATTTTCAATCAACGTCTATAACAAATGACGATGAACAATATAAAAATTATACCAACATATCGGGCATATTTATTTAATTCAGTTTTAATAATTTAAACAATTGCGTTTGTCTTAAATTCTTAAAAGAACTACTTTACTAAGATATAATTGTAATATTTTTTTATTTAGAAAAGTATGCGTAAACTGCTCAACAACTGAATTGCAATATAAATTTAGGAGGCGGAAAACAATTTTCCCAAAATTATATTGTTATCGTTTGATGAACTTAGCTATATTTCTACCCAAGATGCAGTAACTTAAGGTGCTCAGAACGACATAAACCCCAGTATTTATTCACTAAAAAGTTTTAAGAGTTAGACCAGGGCTGTTTGCCATGGTACTCAGAACTCTTAGTCCGCCAGTTATGTTTCGCTTTGACCTTAAAAAAAATATTTATTCAATTGTTGATAATGTAGACTTTGTCTATTTAGTGAATACGGTAAAAGTTTTACTGCTGTTATTTATTTTTTTACATATTTTAGGATTTTTTAAAAATTCATACAGGGTGTTCAAAGGGGTGAAACCACCACCTAAATAGTACAATATTTTTTATTTAAAAACCGGTTAATTTTTCGAAAAAACGCTTGAACACCGACTATTTAATTGATTTTTTTACATATTTTAGAATTTTAAAAAAATTCATACAATGCGTCAAAAGGGGTAAAACAATCCCTTCAATATTTTAATGTATTTTATTTAAAAAACCGTTAGTTATTCGGAAAGCGATATGAACATAGTATGCTTTATATTTGATTTTTACATATTTGAATTTTTTTTAAAAACTGAAACAGGGTGTCCAAGGAGCTGAAACCACCCCTTTAATATTACATTTTTTATTTAAAAAACAATTAGTTATTCGGAAAAACACTTAAAACGTGCTTTTTATTTTATTTTATTACATATTTTAAGATTTATTTTAAATTCATACAGGATTTTTAAAAAAATTGGGTCATTGATACATTTTTGCGATTTTTCTCAAACCGTTTGCCGTTGAAAGATGAGCTTGTGCAAACAGTTTGATTTTAGAGAGCAAAATTTCGATAAGAATGGATTCTTCGAAACTGAAATTAAATGAAACTTAAATGTTTATAGTGGACTCGAAAGTTGTCAAAATAAAACAGCTTCTTGGTTAAAAGAACGAGCTATATTAACTCCAAAAAAATAGCACAGCAGATGAAATAAATCTGGTTTTATTGGAAAAGATTACTGCTCCACAATTAACATAATACTCAATAGATGTAGTTATAGACCAAGAAAATGTGGTTAATTATCCTGTCGACTTCCTACACACTCTAAACCCTTCAGGAATCCCTCCTCATGAGTTAACTTTAAAAGTGGGGGCACCAGTGATGCTTATTCGAAATTTAAAACCACCAAAATTGTGTAATTAAACTCGGCTACAGGTTAAAATATTACAAAACAATGTAATAAAGTCTACTATTATTTCTGGCCCTGGTCTGGGAGAAACAGTTTTTATACCACGTATCCTTTTAATTCGGCCAGACTATCCTTTTCAGTTTAAACGTGTACACTTTCCTTTAAAGCTTTGTTTCTCCACGACAATTAACAAAGCTCAAGGGCAATCCTTAGGTAGAGCTGGAGTAGACTTGCGCTACCATTGTTTTTCCCATGGTCAACTCTATGCCACATGCTCTAGGGTAAGTTCGCGTCGTAGCTTGGCTATTTTACAGCCAAAGAATGCAACAACAAACGTGGTTTATAAAGAGGTACTTAAACGAGGCGATTTAAGTACCTCTTTACATCCCTTTCATTATAGTCATATACCCGAACGAAGTTGCGGGTACCCGCTAGTATTGTATGATCTTCAAATTTAATTTCTTGTCTTGTCCTTGTTAAGTAGAACACGGCGAGATCTTTTAATAATATTCTATCTAAAAATATTAAGGAAGATATGAGAATAAAGTTTTTGAACCGAATCTCAGGAAAGAACCCCGCAGAGAAAATTGTTTTTAGTAATTTTTTGTTCTGAAAATTTGAAATAGTGTAGTTTTCTGCCTCCTGAATAAAAGCTCCAAATGGGTATACATACAGGGTTTTAAAGTTCGAATTAGTTACATCTAGTTATGACTGCCGAATAAAAAAATAATTTCCGTATTTTACTAAGTTTTTTATATAAAACCCGTTCTTACTAAGTACGTAATAGTAAAAATGCGATCTATGAAAAAAGAATATATTTCCAACTAATTTTTTTATCAGTAAGAAACAATAATATTGATAAAATTCTAAAACAAGTCAAAAGAGGTATGTTGCTAACAAACTTTTCTGACGCACTATGTTGTAACATAAGAAAACTAGAAAATATATACATTGTTTACCCTCTTTTCAATCAACGTCTATAACAAATGACTTTAGCCTTTGCTAGCTATAAAAACTATTCGATAAAAAATTCGTTAATGTAAAAATGATTCAAAAACAAAAAAAAATTGAATACAATATTATACAGAGCGAAAGTTGGAAAATATACTCACAAAGTATCTTAAACGTTGTTAACTACAGTAAGAAACTGCAGGGTACGTGCTGCATTAGATAGTGATATTGGACACGTTGTCAAGTTTACGGTTTTCATAAAAAATCGGCCTACTATTTAAAGGGCATAATACAACAATTTCAACCAATACCCAAGGATAAAGGATCAAGCACACACCTTCGGTTTCAGTGAAGTTGGGTGAATTTTTTATATATTGTAGTTCTTGACATCCTTAGCAAAAGATACGAGGGGCACAATCTAATCCTACGAATAGTTTTTAATATACTAGGTGTGAAAGTTTGCCTAAACCTCATATAAAATACATAGGGAAGATAGGATTACAACAATTAGTTTTTTCTACATATTTAACGTATAATAGTACAACCAAAATAAGAAAAAATTTTATATGATTATAGGACCAAAAACTCTTCAGTTCCGAGATATAGGGCGAACACTCTTTACAATACAACACCCTGTATCTCGAAAATAAGGCATTTGCAGACCTATTTTCATATAAAACTTTTTTCTTATTTTAAGAAGTACTATAGTTATGTTAAATATGAAATTAAAAATACTAATTTGGTGACATACTGTTTGCTTCATGTTTTGTATATGGGATTTGGGCAAACTTTAATACCCTGTACATTAAAAGCGAGTCGTAGAATTAGATTGTGACCATGGAATCGTTCGCTCAGGAGATCAAGAACTACAACATATAAAACAGTAGCCCTTTTTTTACACTTTAATAACTTTTCTGCTTTTTAGCCGATTTGAACGATTTTTTGGTATAGTGTGTTTTTTAAATTTTCTAAGAGTCATAGTAATATCCGATTCTTACTAGTTATATCTAGTTATGACTGCCGAATAAGAAAATAATTTCCGTATTTTACTAAGTTTTTTAGATAAAACCTGTTCTTACTAAGTATGTAATAGTAAAAATGCGATTTATGAAAAAAATTATATATTTCCAACTAATTTTTTTATCAGTAAGAAACAATAATATTGATAAAATTCTAAAACAAGTCAAAAGAGGTATGTTGCTAACAAACTTTTCTAACGCACTATGTTGTAACATATAAGAAAACTAGAAAATTCACACATTGTTTACCCTCTTTTCAATCAACGTTTATAACAAATGACTTTAGCCTTTGCTAACTATAAAAACTATTAGATAAAAAATTCGTTAATGTAGAAATGATACCAATGATAAAATACGAATACGATATTATACAGAGCGAAAGTTGGAAAATATACTCAAAAATATTATAAACGTTGTTAACTACAGTAAGAAACTGCAGGGTACGTGCTGCATTAGTTAGTGATATTGGAGACGTTGTCAAGTTTACGGTTTTCATAGAAAATCGACCTACTGTTTAAAGGGCATAATACAACTATTTCAACCAATACCGAAGGATAAAGGACCACGCACACACCTTCGGTTTCGGTGAAGTTGGGTGAATTTTTTATATATTGTAGTTCTTGACATCCTTAGCAAAAGATACGAGGGGCACAATGTAATCCTACGAATAGTTTTTAATATACTAGGTGTGAAAGTTTGCCTAAACTTCATATAAAATACATAGGGAAGATAGGATGACACTAATTAGTTTTTTCTACATATTTAACGTATAATAGTACGTCCCAAAATAAGAAAAAAGTTTTATATGAATATAGGATCAAAAAACCATTCAGTTCCGAGATATAAGGCGAATCCCTTTTACAATACAACACCCTGTATCTCGAAAATAAGGCATTTGCAGACCTATTTTCATATAAAACTTTTTTCTTATTTTAAGAAGTACTATAGTTATGTTAAATATGAAATTAAAAATACTAATGTGATGACATACTGTTTTCTCCATGTTTTGTATATGGGATTTGGGCAAACTTTAATACCCTGTACATTAAAAGCGAGTCGTAGAATTAGATTGTGACCATGGAATCGTTTGCTCAGGAGATCAAGAACTACAACATATAAAACATTCAGCCAATTTCACCGAAACCGTCTTTCTCTTGACCAATCAGAGCTCTGTAAATATTCCAGAATATACTAGATCGTATTCTTACCATTTTCCATGTAGTAAGAACCGGTCTTAATTAAAACGTTCAGTAAAATGCCGATATTTACTATTTTGTCGGTATTTTACTAAATGCGTTAGACACTTCGCGATGTTACTACTAAGAACCCGATATTACTAACACTCTTAGAAACCCCGCATTTTTACTAGTTAGATCGCGTTATCACGGATTTTGGATATTTAGGGTAACATGTATACCACACTTCCGAATGCAACTTTAGTTTTTATTTTTAAATGTTACACAGTGGACCAAATAATCTTGGTTTTAATGAATTCAAGCTTTTGTGCTCGTTGTGAAAACATGATTTATTTTTTTACTCTTACCATTTAACGTGGTATTATTTGATATGTTTTGGGATAATTTATTCTTTTTAAATATTGGCAATAGCTTTTTCATTTCAATACATTAAATTATAAAGTTATAAATATGATCTTCTTTGTTGTTTATCACTTCTTGCGATACGACAGTAGCATCTTGGGAAAACGCTTGCCAACATTCGGTTATCCAAGCCTTCAATGCATTAACCGTGAATGAATTATATTTTCTAATAAATCCCAAATAATACACCTGGTGAAACGTATAATTATCAAAAATATCTTTGATTTCCAATAACCTGTGTGACAAAATACCCTTCTGGTAAACCACAGAGTTAGTTTTAATTTATACAAAAGATTTGTTATTTTTCAGAATTACAAATTCCTCTAAATGTATATTAGGTTTTTGTTAACATATGAATTAAATATATTACTTAGGCTGCCGTAAAGTAAATACTCTCTCATCCAGAGAAATTGAAAGTTATTCTCGATTGAGATATTTTCGGCGCATCTTAGAGACACAGATATCTCGGTGCAAATGAAGCCTGGCCATGGAAAGAAAAGAACATCAAGAACCGCCAATATCTATTATACAGCGCGTGTAGGGAACTTACGGCCAAGAAAATCTGTAAGTTGCGGAAAAATGTTGTTAGACTTGTTAAGTGTTCAAAAATATTTACTGTCAAAAACTTACTTCGATTATCAAATATAAGAAGCTAGAAAAATAAGGGAGTTTGCAGATATTTCGATTGAGTGATCACATAAATCTAATATGGTTTACCGACGAGAATATATACCTACTTTATGGCAGCTCAAAAACTTTCAGTTTAGCAAAGTTTGTTTAAATAACGTCGAAAATTGTATTTTGCGACATCTATATTGGTATTTTTTGGCGTGTCCCTTCGAGTAAAATCACGTAGTTTCTTTGAAAAAGATAAAATTAAGTCTGAAGTTTATCAAAGCGATATTTTATTTATATAATTATACGTTTGAACAGGACACTACACTTGCGCATACGTGAAAGAACATATTAAATTATTTACTTGTGAATTAGTGTTTAGTTTTCTAGCTACGCTAAGGACCTAAAATTAAAACGCAGGCGATTTCTCTGGCAAATATGGTGATGATAGTCGTAAAAAAATGACGCGCCTTTGAAATTCGTTAATTTTCAATATATTTTGGCCAATTTAAGTCTCAAAAATTTAATTTTGGACTTTGGTTTAAATAGTAATTATCATTAAATATCTTATTATAAAGAGTGATTCTCTTTTTAACGTGATTTTTAATCTGTATGCATTTTTAATCTTAAAAATAAACATCATAGCTAAATATTTATAGGGAAGATGAAAATAAACAATGGCGTTCTATTGGACTTTACTTTGAAGTTAACTGCATTTCTTTACTGAGAAAATTACTTAACATTAAGTATCTACGACTGCCCCCATATGCTTTTTTAGTTTTGGATCTTTGAATACGCACCTGTCACTTATATCTAACTAGTTTCAAGTCTTGAACACTAATGCGGTACGAATAACGTTTTCTACCATAAAAATTTTTTTCGTTTTATTTTTTGTTTCCTTAAAATACCGTTTTATGTTGTTTCGTTCAAGTATGACATAACCAAGTTATAATATTTTTAATTTCCTATAAAATGTGGATGATTTTATATATATATATATATATATATATATATATATATATATATATATATATATATATATATATATATATATATATATATATATATATATATATATGTATATATTGTTAATTATTTTCTTGGGCATAGGTTAACTCATTGAAAAGTAAAACTATAACAAATCAAATAAAACTGTGATAATACACTCTTACGACTATGATACAAAAATTAAAGAATTGCTTAGTGACCTAAACACTTACAAAGAATTAAAAAGTGATTTAACGACCTCTTATCAAGCAAAAAATAACATGTTCATAAAAAAATTGTTAAATAAAAAAGTTATTTCTGATAAAGAAACAAAAAACCTAATGATAGCAGTAGCACACAAAATATACGGTCTTCCTAAGTTGCATAAAGCAAACATACCTTTAAGGCCCATTGTATCCAATCTCCTTTTTATAAACTGTCGAAATACTTGTCTAATTGTATGTCCAAAATAACAGGAAAAAACGATTATTTTGTTAAAGATTCATTTGAATTTAAACAATTTATTGACAAGGTAAACATTCCAGACAATCATATACTAATATCTCTTGATGTTGTTTCTCTATATACAAATATTCCGAATGAACTTTTATCTGACATAATAACACAAAAATGGGACGAATTAAAGGGTCACACAACACTTCCATTAAAAGAATTTATAGAAGCTATTAACATTACTCTAAATAATAATTATTTCCAGTATGAGGACAAATATTATCAACAGTTAGAGGGTTGCGCTATGGGTTCTCCTATTTCTTCCATTGTCGCACAATTAGTTATGGAATATCTGGAGGAGAGTGTGATAAGTGAATTTGATTTTAACCTTCCTTTTTTAAAAGATTTGTGGACGATTGTTTAACTGCCGTTTTAAAAAAACATATTAATGACCTATTAAATGCTTTTAATAATTTTCACACCAAATTAAAATTTACCATCGAAACTGAAGACAAAAACAAAATTAATTTTCTAGACTTAACCCTAATTAAAAACAAGAAAGATCAAAATATAAAAACCAAATGGTATACAAAAAAAACATGGGCGGTACTTAAACTTTAACTTCAACCATCCAAAGAATCAAAAAAATAGCGTTATTATAGGTCTAACCGATCGTGCCATCTCACTTACTTCCCCAGAATATCGTCCTGAGATTTTAAGGAAGGTTAAGGAGACTTTAATAAATAACCATTATCCAGAAAAAAACATACTACGAGTTTTTAAACAACGAACTCATGTTTTTTATAATAACTTAAAGAAAGCAACAAAAGAAAAAATGGTAATACTAAATACGTTGCTATGCCCTATACAGACGGTCTATCAGAAAAAATAAATCATATCTTGTCTAAACACGACATAACTGTCTGTCATAAAGCACAGGATTTACTAAACGCTGTTTTCACTCCCTTGAAAAGCAAAGTAATAAAATAAAAAAAAAAGAAATCAAACCTAGTTTACTCAATTCCATGTTTAAATTGCCCAAAAAAATACATAGGAATGACAACACAATACTTAGAGAGTCGATTAAACGGCCACAAATACACAAAAAATGCATCTACTGCACTCCACAAACATGAACATACAGAAAAACCATTCCATTTTAAACAAACCAAAATTTTAGAGCGAGAAACTATTTATCGAAAATTCACAATAAAAAAATGATACAAATTAAAAAAGAGAAAGATGCCGTCAACGATAAAAAAGACATCAATAACTTAAGCCGAATTTATTATAATCTGATATCTAAGTAAATTAATCTAAATAAATAAACTACTCCATAAATAAAACCCTGGACATTTCAGTAAGATCATAAACCCAAACTCGGTACAGCAATAAAAATCTAAGTAAATATAAAAAAAAAGAAAAAATTTGTCTCGTTTTTATCTACCAGAGACGTGTCGAAATTATTGCAATCGCAAAACATTCGTAAAACTGACATGTTTCCAAGGTACGTACTCTGTATAATATTAATGTTTTAAATGTATTTTTGTTTTCATGATCATAGTTTGTTTTAAATGTAATGTTTTTTAGAGTGATGTTTTTTCGATAATGTTTTAATCAATTTAAAAATTTAAATACTAACTATACATGTTTTTATTGTAGAAAATAAATATCTTGAGAAAGCTCAATATAATGTGCGAAATGCCGATTGAATTATAAGTTTACTTCTCAATGAGTTAACTTATGCCCAAGAAAACAATTAACAAAATATTTATAATATTTAATATGGTTAAAGAAAAAAAAAAAATATATAATATATATATATATATATATATATATATATATATATATATATATATATATATATATATATATACAAGGTGTCCCAAATTGCAGTGTCCAAACTTTAACAGCGCATTCTGCATTCAAAATAAGCCCTAATTTTCTATATAAACATATATCGGCAAATGCTTCGTTTTCGAAATACAGGGTGTTAAAGTTTTAAGAAAAAAATTGTTTTTTAGTCATAACTTTTTTTATTACTTGAGATATTGTTATTAAATTTGGTAAACAGCCTTGGAGTAGCAAAAGGCATTTTTTGATTTGAAATATTTTTTAATTTTTCATCAGTGGCGTCCGTACGGGATTTTTTATTGAATATTCTTGAAGAAAAAATGGTACTCTACTGCTTTTTCTGAAAACAAAATTCATTCCTAAAATCCCCACTCAGTTTGGAGCAAATTTGATCCTTTGTCTTTTTTTCGTGCGGTGTAAGGATTTCGAGTAAAAAACTAAAAACCATTTTTACGTATGGCATAGTTAAAATTTCCGTTATTGTTAATTTCAGTAGCAAAACCTTTAAGATGGGATTGTAACAGCAAGTTTTTAAAATTATTTGGTTTCCGATATTTATTTCATGCATTCCGGGTGAGTTCATAATTTCTGAACAACGTATGTAGGGTTTCTAAAATAAAAGCTTGTCTGACAACTAAGGAGAGATGACGTCATCGACCCGTTGTAATGGAGACTTGCATTATGTTTGGGTTATCAGGGTGACATCGCAGAAGTTAGCAGGCAACCTATTAAAATCTAACGTCCTTGGTACTTACCATCATTCCTTCATTGTCGACTCTTGGTATGCCATGATTGCATTTTTGTGATAATTGAACAATTGCTAGGTTCGTCTTTAAAGTATGACAGATGAGTTTATAATTCTAAAATCGTCGATTCATTTTGTAAAACAGTAATTAGAATTCAATTTTGAAGATAATACTTCATTTTACAGAAACTAATCTTTATTAACTAAGTTCGTAATTAATTTTACAAAAACTAGAATTCATAACTTTTATTAACTTAGATCGTGAAAAAAATTTATAGAGCACTTTAAATATCATTAAGGATTAATGTGGGCCTTAAAATTCACAATAATTGCTCAAAATGAACTCCTCTAACTTCGACACATTTTCGGCATCTGCTCGTAACTGTGTCAGTGGCATGGCGTATAAAATTCGTATTGGCTCGCAAAGTTTCACAGGCTTGCTCTATCCTTAGAATCAGTTCTTCTCTTGTATGAACTGGTCTGGAATAAACTAAATTTTTCAAATAACCCCACACAAAGAAGTCGACAGGTGTGAGGTCAGGGGAACGTGGTGGCCAGGCTGTAGCTCCTAATCGTTCAATCCACCGTTCTGGATAATTATTATTTAACCACTCGCGATTTACAAGTGCAAAATGCCCGGGAGCCCCGTCCATTTGAATCCAGAATTCGTTCCTAAGATTTAGAGGAATATTCTCTAGATATTGAAATAACTCATTTTGCAGAAAATCATTAAATAACTGTCCATCTAGGCGTAGTGGTAGAATATGGGGCCCGCAAAAAATTTCATTTATTACACCACACCAAACATTAACAGAAAATTCTTGCTGAAATGCTCTAGTTCGTACAACACGTGGATTGTCATGGCTCCATAAAATTTTTTTTGAGAAGTTCTCGTCTTCCTCTATTTGGCGCAAAAACCAATTGCAAAAACTGACCCGTTTTTCGGCATCACCAGGTTGTAAGTTTTGAACTGGCTGCATCTGAAATGGCTTCCTGTGATCTTTCCTCAAAACGCGATGAACCTTATTTTTAGAAACAAAAACTGCGTTGCCTTGTAAATTATGAGCTGCTCTTCGTAGGCTTAATGTCCTATCGTTGTCAAACTTATTTAAAATTACGTTTCGATATTGTTCATTTCTCCTACTTTCGTTTCTCGGATTCTTTTTGAGTCCAAAATTCCTAAACCTTAAATGCGTTTTAATGAAAACTTGTTTGCAAGGTAATCTTCTATTTGGAAATCTTCGTTGGTATTACCGTACTGCTGCATTTGCATTTCAATTACAGAAACCATAAACGAAATGAATATCAGCATACTCAAAGTTACTGAATAACACCATTTTGAAATCACTAGTTAGACTGAAAATTACCTTTTTGTATAAACTGTAATGTACCTGACATTTATTTACTCTAAAAACTCAAATGTCACACTTTAAAGACGAAACTAGCAATTGTTCAATTGTCACAAAAATACAATCATGGCATACCAAGATGTTAAAGGTTTTGCCACTGAAATAATTAACAATAATGGAAATTTTAACTACGCCATACATAAAAATAGTTTTTAGTTTTTAACTCGAAATCCTTGCATCGCACGAAAAAAAGGCAAGGGATCAAATTTGCTCCAAACTGAGTGGGGATTTTAGGAATGATTTTTGTTTTCAGAAAAAGCAGTAGCGTACCATTTTTTCTTCAAGAATATTCAATAAAAAATCCTGTATGGACGCCACTGATAAAGAATTAAAAAAATTCCTTTTGTTACTCAAATGCTGTTTACCAAATTTAATAACAATATCTCAAGTACTAAAAAAGTTATGACTAAATAACAATTTTTTTCTTAAAACTTTAACACCCTGTATTTCCAAAACGAAGCATTTGCCGATATATGTTTATATAGAAAATTAGGGCTTATTTTGAATGCAGAATGCGCTGTTAAAGTTTGGACACTGCAATTCGGGACACCCTGTATATATATATATATATATATATATATATATATATATATATATATATATATATATATATATATATATATATATATATATATATATATATATATACTTTTTTTTCTTATAGGACATGAGGCTATTGCAATTTTGACCTGTTACTCGTAGGTTACCATCTAAAACACATACACAACTAACTGAGATTGACAAATTCGGACCGATTATAATGGAGTTTAATGAATGTGTTCCAAATTACGCTGACTTTATATGGACGGTGGCGACAATAGGGTAACAAAATTTTGATTGGTGCGGCCATATTGCAGCTAAAACGGTTTTGTTTACTTTTTGCCTACGTAGAATTCTTATGAGGTTTGTTGTTTTAGTGTACTATTTTATTAGTTTTTGTGATTATTAAAATGAATATCGATTCAAACAATAAGTTCTAAGCCTTTGACCATCTGGAGAAATGTGACTAAACCATTCACCTGCTTTTTGCTTGTAATTATAAAGTGCTTGTGATGAATTTGTAACTGACTATGACCGTAAATATCTTAAGTTTAAGTTTACTCCAAGAAAAGTTATTAAATTTTGCACATTATTATGTTTTGGTTTTATTTGGTTGCAAAAGACAATATTGTTTCATGTCTTAGTGTATATTTTATTTTATTTGACACCCCAATTTGACGTAGAAGCTCTCAAAGATTAGCATAAAAAAACTTTATTTTGTAGACCTTCTTTAGTAGATACTACGTGACTAAATTCACTTGGGAGACAACTGCCATTAATCGCTTGAACAAGACATGACATGAGGCATATTACTCTTTGTAGACTGAAATTAATAATAATTTCATTAGTTAACCTTTTCAACCTGATTTCATTTTCTTATATTAATGTGTTAAAGTAGATTAATTTAGTCATATTTGGCGAAAAACAAACTATAATATGTGTGCGCCCATTAAACCTTTAGACATTTTATATCAATTTGGCGGTGGGCTTCTATTTTCGCCACTGTCCTTATAAAGTCACTGTAGAGCGAATCTCGCACCAGCGCCGCCTATCTTGGAACCTCAAGTTCAAGAGGTAATAGTTTCCTTGTAGTAAATAATTAGTGTAATCCTTACTGTTAGGTTGCAACAGAAGAATAAAGGCTGGTAATAGCCAGTTTAAAGTAACATTAGACAATAACTTTTCCTACTCTGCAACGACTCGTTTTACCTTAGAGTAATACCTTACAGGAGTACACTTGGACGTCATGGAGTAGTCGCTGTAAGGTTCAGGAAGGTTCTGATACTTTTATGCCACGGAAAAGAAATGACGACTTTGAAGTCAATTTCGAAAGTAGTTGCTTGACAGTAGTAATTGTATAATTTCCCAAAATACTATTGGCGTATCCATACAGCAATGACGTAGAATACTGCAGAGATTAGTAAACAATAGGTCAGGTCATATTTTTAAACCATTTTTATAAATCTTCTGATTTAATATATTGCTTCGTTTTTTTTAAAACCTGAATCCGTTGATACTATTAAGGCAATTGTTGACTTATGAAATTCAATAACGACGTAATAAAAAACTCTATTGCCAATGTTACAGAATATTATATTTTTTCAGAAGATACCAAATAATTCTACCTAATTTCCTGACAGTGAACATTTAAATTACGTGTGAAGAAATGTTGTACCGACATTATACCAAAATAAGGATATAGAAATCATTCACAGTTTATGCAGAACACTTACACCAGCAACTGATTTTCGATTAACTATAATCGTTGCACATTCTCACTTTATGCATCGAATTATTGGGGAAATTATATACATTTTCATGGCCATTACACATTTTAATAGTTCTTAGGAACGGTATTTTATATGACAGCTTGGAGGTAAATATAGAGGCATTTATCTACCTATCATTTACAGGTTTTCCCCTAGGACATCCCCCAAGATGATCTGCGATTGATTTAATCTGCAATTGTCAATAGATATACAATACAGTCTTTACCCCCTCCGAGGTTGTTTTTTAATGTCCTTATGTTGCTCGTAGTTCCTTTACTGTAGGATGGATTTTGAATAAAACCATTTTATTTTGGCTACGCCCATCTTTGCGAAGCAAACTCTGGCATCCGAGGATTTTTATTTATTGTTAATATATATTAAAAGAAACTTTACCACCTTACAGAAAAAACTGTCAAAATATATTGCACATTCCCACCTGGTTTTTTATGTTACCTACTTTTTTTACAATGATTTCCAAATTCTGCTTTATCAATCTCTCGAGGGAGCTTTAGGGTCACATAAACTATCCCCGCCTCTCATTACTCTTTTTGCAAAGAAATAGTGTAATCTGCAAAAGTTGTAAGCCTCAAAACTATTTTTTTAGTTTTTTTGAATTTCGACCATTTTCCCGGCATTGGAGGTATAGGCATCCTATTTCGATTTTGAATCTCCTTTATAATCCTCATCCAATCCCCACCCCCGTCTTACCCTGGTCAAAGTGGTCGGGTTTCAGCTCAGTAAAATGTCCCCAAAGTTACCCCATTTTTATTTCTTTAAGCGACACCCCGCACCCCGATGTCGCACGTTAACGAACTTGTCCGAGATTTTTGGACGAGAAATACAAAAGAAAATATCCCCCCTCGAAAAATTAACCATAGCGACCTGTATTTTGAATCATCGGGATATAAAAAAATTCCCTATCGGACGCCACTGCTAACCGAGGTACTACAAAAGTCATGCCGACAACAAAAATACTAAAAAATAAGTATTTTATACATTTCTTAAAGGAGATATGAATATTTATTATTATACTAAAGAAAGTGAGAAAACTCATGTGCACCGGAATATTAGATCAACAAATTCCTGCAAATTATTTACGCCATCAATGCCAGAAGATATTGGTTTTAGTCGAGATACCGTTCTAATACGATTAAACACTGTCACACATTAACTAACGGTTAATTGCAGATGCCAATAAGTATATTAAACGAGATATCCAAGGTATTAGTAACATCGTGGCTTAACGCTTGTCGCTTCACATCGGAAGAAGCTAATTTTAACATTATTTATTTTTGCTAATAAGTATATGTACAATGTGTTCAAGATATCTGCGATTAGCAGAAGAATGCGAATAATCAAGAAAACATTGCATAATTACTTATTGATTAAGTAAAGCTCCATATTTATTAAAATGGTCGGTTTTTAACATAATTCTACTGGTCAGAGCCTAATTTTATTTAAATTAAATATTTCTCATAGCAATTTTACCACCACTATCCATCACCTTTCAATCTTATCTTATCTTATATCTTATATATATATATATATATATATATATATATATATATATATATATATATATATATATATATATATATATATATATATATATATATATATATATATATATATATATATATATATATATATAGGGAGAAGTAGTCGCAACTGACTAGTTGGTAGTTCTGAAGAAGACACACGTTCAGTTGCACCAAAACATCATTCTGTTTATCTTAAAATTTTAAAAGTTAGAAGATTGATAGCAGAAAATGAATTTAAAAACTTTTAAGAACATGTCCATCATGGGACTTCATTTTGTTAACTGGCAAACACGTTTATATAGTAATATTATTTTTAACAAGAAAAAAGAAGTAGAGAGATTATACTAAATTGGTAGTTTGAAGGCACAACACAGAAGGATGACCGGTTGCCTATCTTACAGTGGTGTGTATATAAAAAAACAACTCGATCTAATTTATGAAAATATATACATAGCAATATGTTTATTTTATAATGGTAATTAATTAAGAAGATAAGTGTGGCAGGTCACGAAAAATCTTTAAAAGTATGATAGTTGTCCTGTAATAGTTGTAAAATAATCAGTTATCCAGAAAATAGCTATATAAATTTAAATTAGAGAATAATGTATGTAATAATATTAGTTACAATGGTATCTATGATATTTATAATATGGAAATTTATAAGCTACTCATCGGGGGAGCGTCCAGAAACTGAAATTTGTTGTTTTGTAATGTTAAAATATAACCGTATATGGAGCTGAGGTTTTGGGTGTCACTCTTTTTGTTTATGACTGGGTGTTGGAGATTTATATGTATCATTTCAATAAAAATGCGTTTATAACAAGAAGACGCTTTATACAAAATCTCAGCGCCACCCCAGTTAAGGGAGTGGTTTTCTTTAATAAAATGTTCACTCAGTGCACAGGACGGAACCCCTCTTCGACAGTCGCTCTTATGTAACGTAATTCTGCCTTTAAGGCTTCTAGAAGTCTGTCCTATATACGATAACTCGCACTCATTGCAAGGAATTTTATAAACTAGATTGTAATTCCCTAGCAGTGAAAGGGGTGTTTTCGTTTTAGTGAACAAGAGAGCTAGAGTTTTTTTTTGTTTTCTCACTATCCTAGTCTCAGTATTTTTAAAGATATTAATAGGTCTGTTAGTGAGGTTGTCAATATGTGGAAGAGAACAAAAGAACAACCTATTGAACCTGGACAAGACTAAGGGCGTATTAGTGATAGATTGAGAAAGCATTAAATTTGGAGGATCAATTTCTCTAAATTTGTCCATGATATTATGTTCAGTTTGAAACAAAATTTTTGGTACTAGTTTTAAAAGGTAGGAATTTACTAGAAAAATGTTTTTTAGTTGTTGTAAAATCAACTCTCTTTTAGTTGGATGAGTGAGTCTGATAACCCGAGTTTTCATGCCCATAATGAGATCGGTTTTTATACGCACAGGGTGGTAAGAGTAGTTAATGAATCTATTAGAACAGTAAGGCTTTCTGTACCATTGTGTTGGTAGAATATTGTCATCGGTGCGAATAACTAACATATCGAGGAAGGGGATACTGTTGTTAGTCTCCTCCTCGCATGTAAATTGAATATGTTCATTAAACACGGGCAGTGCGAATAAAAGATCGTCCACGTACCGTTTGACAAACGATACGTGAAAGGGCATAAGGTCAAGGCAATACTTTATTAAATCATCCAGTACAAAATTTACTGAAATTGCTGAGATAGTAGACCCCATAGGTGTACCAAAAATTTGTTTGGAGTAAGAGTTATTGAACACTAATATATTTATTTGAGTCAAAAATTAATTTTAAGTTTTTAAAAAATTCAAAGTCCAGACCACAGGATTGAGAGATGTGATTCCAGTGATTTCTGAGGCTGTTTAGTGTAATTGCAATAATGTAATTAAATTATATATATATATATATATATATATATATATATATATATATATACAGGGTTGTTCAAAAGAAACGTACTAAATTATGTATCATTTTTCACAAAAACGTTGGAACACTTGACGTCAGAAACTGGCGGTGTGTCAATGTAAAAACTACTGGTAAAATGTTGGTAATAATCTAATGTCATGGATTAAAATGGCGTCGAATAAAAATGTGTTTTTCTTATATGTACGCTACTTACATCTTCCTATTTTTGAGACATTAGCAGTTATTTCAAGATCGCAGTTAATTCCGCTTGCTTGGGGGCTTAATTAACTCCTGTATTCACTTCTCTGAGAGCAAGAACGACCTCCGTAGAACCGGTATTTCCAAATAAATAAAAACATAAATAAAAACTCTGGATATATTTTCTAAATCCTTTTTTTATAAGCTTTAATTTAACTGTTACATTATTTATAGACTTAGCAATTAAAACGATTAATTTTAATATCTTAAAAATACGTAATAACATGTATACATTATCATTATATTAATTTATGAATATAAGTTAAGCTACTCTAGTAATATTAGAGTTAATGTGTTGTTATAACTCATTTTTTCTCTTTGAATAAGTAGTTCACAAAACATTGCTTAGTCGTAGCTAGTCTGAGAGCGAAAACGGCATTTATTTTTATGAGTGTGTATTTGTGTTAGGCTTTTAAGTTAATTGTTTATACCAACAGATTTATTAGAGTTACTTAAGATTAGTAGAAATGGTTTAATCTATTTTAGTTACTTTCATAAATAATATGTTGTTCTAGAGTACTATTTTCTTTTTTTATTTATTGTACAGGTTGTCTGGTTATAATTTAAACGGTACCCTAGAGAGTTTATTGTAAGAAATCAAAAAACTTTAAATACTAAAGTTTTGTTATTTTATCGGAATCGTTAGAATTTATAAGAAAAACAAACAAAAGACGCTCAGAATGTTAACAAATGAGCATCAGCTTCGTTATTTTAAATGAGAAACCCGGTATATTTTGCGTTATCTTTAAAGATCCTTTCTGACTGATTTCAAAGATATATACTTTGCCTATATTTTGGTAAGTAGTTTTGACATTATTTAATTATAAATTGGTAAATGCACTATACTCTGGAATTCATTCAATATGCAAATAGTAGATAATAAAATAAAAAATATAACAAATCTGACTACACCACTGGATTTTACGTGAAAAACTGTATCAGATCCAGTTTTACCTTTTCGATAAGTCAAGCAAAAACCGAAATACGAGGGGAGGCCAAAAGTGCAACATTTTCGATTTCACACTGTATCTTAAAGACGAAGGGGGCTATGAAAATTTTCTTTCGGTCATCTTTCGTTTCACAAAAAAGTAGCACCATGTCGCGAAAACCGAAACCCTTTATCTTTACTAATAAAAACAACGAAAACGGGACATCCTGTACATCAACCGAAATGCATGGGTTCAGCTATTTAGAATGCAATTCCCAACTAGAATTAATTGATAATCAAGATAAAAGTGGTTTTTACTTCGTTTCGTAGCGAGCTATGCATTTCTACCTACCAGCAGTCCGATTTAATCCAATTACTTAACACATTAATTTACTAATACCAACAACTACTAAATTTGGTTAAATCGTTTGTGTCCTAATTAACCAGAAGTTCTTGAAGTTCTAAAAGGTATAATCGAAATTTCGCGCTCCGCACTAAAATCGCCGAGCGGCTTCGAAACTTCAGACAATAAATTAATTACAGGGCAGCAGCGGTGCTCTACCTAAAACACTCTGCCGGCTTCCGGACTTCTAGTAAGCAAACCTTACGGACAAAAATCAGTTTGTTATGTATTGGTAATTTTCGAGTACGTTCATAAATTGGCCGAGTGTTCTATTCATATGCATCACTAAAACCAGGTGGAATTTAATTTTAAAATTCCAGGATTTATTAATACTTCAGCTTCTCTAGTAATAAATTAAAATACACTCCAACCAATGGACTCCTTTGCTTAATGGACAGTTTTGAAGTCACCGACCGTCAGTATATGTATTTCTGTATATTAAGCCCTTAGAGTAACAATTAAAGTAGAGATCACAACTCATTTATAAATCACGTTAGGGGTATGCGCCAACATGGTTTCTCTATTTTTCACATTCTATGGACCAATGTTTGCGATAAAACAAGAAGTGGGGATGGCCCATGCCCAAGTCGTAGCCATTTGTTGACGAATGCCAGTGACGGCGTGAGTTTTCCCTTCCCGCATAAGGAAATATCATTAATCGTGAAAAAATTATCGATCCGGGTTTTTACAGATCCTCATGTTTTTCCATTACTGTCGGTCGGTCGGTCTGTTAAATTTAATTTAAGTTTCCACAAAAATTACGTCTGATATAAAAAAAAACTGGTCAAATATTGGTATGAGTTCAATATGGCGAAACAAAATGACGATCTGTTAAAATATTTGATGTACGAAAATGAAGAAATGAGCCATGCTTCATTATCGTTGACAAAAAGAAGGATTCGTACCTATTCCTTAATAAGGCATTTTACAAACTTCAAAGAAATAGTCGTTTTCTACTTCACTATCTAAAATCAAACCATTAAGTTAGGTAAGTTTAAAAGGAAATTAGTTATTTATATATTATTAAACTTTAGTTTTTAGTTATGTTTGCCTTATGCCACTATCATTTTGTAATTGTGACATTTAGATAAATTATTTGTTCAGTTGTTGAAAATGTCATCTTAAACCTGAAACTGTCAAGTTAGACCTTGTCTAAAGTTAAACCTCTTGTGAATACGGGTGTTAAAGTTTTAAACCAAAATCAATGCTTTTAACGCGCCTTTATTGGCTTCCTATTCATCTGATTGTATGTTTGTATGTCTGGTTCAAGTCTTGTAATGGATTTTTCAGCAGTTCCATTACCGGTTATTTTCAAATTTGACATGCATACACTTTCGGATATAAAAAAATCCGAATTTTTGTAGTCAACGTTTAGAAATCCAAAATGGCTGCGCCAATACGGCCCACGAATTTTGTTACTTGTGTAGCTAAAACTGAAAAACAGTGCCTAGGAAAATTTAAAAGTGTCAGCATTTAAAAATTCAAAATATCGGTGTCAAAATGACAATGTCAACAGGTCGGTCGGATGATTTTAACATTTGTGGGGATTATTTAAGAATGCACAACAAAAATCAAAATGGTGGCGCCAACATAGCGAACGAATTTTGTTATTTGTACAGATTCGGCTGAAATATCAGTATCTAGAAGTATTTAAGAATAAAAGTTATGAAATTTTAGTCAATATTTGAGAGTTAAAAATGGCGGTCCCACCAAAGCAGACTAATTTTAAAATGTTTGTAGATTTGATTAAAATTCGGCATTTAGGGGTATTTAAGACTGCACATCATGAATTTTTGTCAACATTTTAAAAATTCAAGATTGTAATGCCAACATGGCAACGGAATTTTAACATTTGTGTAGATTTAATTAAAAATCGATATTAAGGAAGCAATTCATACATTTTTAGTAATAAGTGTTTAAAATGGGGATGTCATCAATCAATCCGAAAAGTACTTTTTTGAGATATTTTTAAACATTTAATTAGGCCACCGTTTTGTTCCTCCATTTTGAATTTGTTTTTTTTTTATTTAATATATTATATATATTAAATATAATTAAAACATAATTGATTCAGTAGTTTTCTGCATTGACACAAAATATTTTATTAGGCCGCCATTTTGGATTTGCAGTAAAACTTGTCAGTTGATGGTCATGTCAAACCTAATTTTTCTGCAAAATTTGGATAAAATGGATAAGCAGTTTCCAAGTAACATTTTTTTAACTTTCCAATAAACCGCCATTTTGTTCAGACATATTGGATTTTTACCAAACTGTTACCACGTCATCATCATATGACCTTTAATTTTTAAGCAAAACTTGAAGTAAATAGCACAAGCAGTTCTTGAGCTTTGTCGCGGACAGACATACAGACTAACCGACGGAACTGAGAAAACATGTTTTTTTGTATCTAGAATACGAATAGAATAGCCAATTGTCATATTGTTTTTCTGTGCTAATAGCTAAAATTTAAAAAATAAAAGATTTTTTTAATTTTCGATATCCTAAATCTTAAATTCTAACCAGTTACACATTTTTACTTTTAATATCCAAAGAATCACCATTGAAATTCCTTTATCTGACAACACTTATATAAAAAATTCACCAACTCAAGTGAAAATTAAAAAAAGGCGCGAAATTATCCAAAACTTTATTATTTTCCCAGATTTCATCCAAAATCTAGTGATTTTAGAAGTCGCAGTACGTTTTTTTGAACGTGAGACTATTTTAATATAGTATAGGTATATTCTATAATTATTTTAATTCTCTGATAGGAAAAACTATCGTAATCGGCAAAAAAATCACCTCAGAGTCTTTTTTGTATCATTTTGATTCCGAAGATTCTCACATGACCCCCGACGAAATAAACGTTCTATTATACTAAACCGGATTGGTTAATACGTCATGTGACCCAAAATAAGTGAAGGTATCTTACATTAGACATGTCTCTTGGAAAAGGAACAGGGCCGGATCGTGCCTTTGTGGGGCCCTGGGCTAATATTATCTGGGGGCCCCCTGAAATTATTAGCACCTTGTGCATTGTCCTAGAATTATGTTAAATGTGCGAAAACTTAAAACATAATAACATAAAACATAAGTAAAACTTAAATATTTTTATTTCAAACAGAAAATGTATAATAGGTAATGAATAAACTTAAAATAATTAAAACAAACAGGTAGCTTCTCAGTCTTTGGTTAACAAAAAATTAAAGTTATAAATGCTTAACTTAAATATACTTAATTTAACAAACCACAGTATTAAGAACTTATAACAAAAATGAAAAAGAAGGCCTTATAAAAACACTTTTCTACTCTTTTGAGTTGCAAATTCTTTTATTTGATCATCACAATTTATGTCTTTGTTGAGATCACTATTAATGGAAAGAATTGATAAATAATTAAGTCTTGTATTTGTCATTGTTGTCCTATACTTGTTTTCCACGTAAGACATTTTAGAAAACGCTCGCTCCGCTTCACAGCTAGTAATTGGGAGCGTTAAAAAAATCTTTAAAATTGTGTATACATTTGGAAAAACGTCTACGAGTTTCTTTTCAAAAATTAGATTGTACATATCACTACAAGTATAGGACTTTAATTGAGTTTGAATAGTTTGATTTAAATAAGATTTAAATTGAATACATTCGCTTATTAAATGTTGATCTACATCATCTGAGTAATAATCAATAATAGCGTGTACACTATCTAAGTCGATTCTTTCCTTACATTGATTTTGCAAATCCATCAAAAATTGAAATTTTTTACTAAATTCTTCATATACTTGACTTCTTCTATTTAAATCAAAAATTAGCTTATCTAACGCAACAATCAGAGTTTCTCTTTTAAATTTTTCTGCCCCAAACACAGCCTCCTCTGTCGATTTGTCCGCAAATTTTGAAATAATCCGTCTTTTGTTTATATCCCTATAATCTATTTCTACATTAGGGCTTAATTTTTTTGCTGTATCTTCATACTCTTTTAATTTTTGATCCGTTTCATGTCGTATATTGTTTAAAAACTCTTTTAATGATGTAATTAACTTGTTGCCTTCACAAATGTCCAAACCCGGTGTCTGTAATTTTTTGTTAACTGAATTAAATCTCTCTAAAATTTCTTCCCAAAATATAATTAAAATAGCAGTTTCGAGTTTTGTTAATTTATTAAATAAATTTAAGGCATCTTTTCGGTAATAAATTTTTTCATTCTCGTCGACACTAAATGACTGAAGTATATTCATTATATTACCATAATTTTCTTTTAAGGCTTTTACAGCATCGTAATGACAAGACCATCTCGTCTGACTTAAACTTTTTAGCGTAAATTTTAATTTAATTTCACTATTTAAAAGTTCCCACCTATGGGTCGAAGCAGAAAAAAAAACGTAGATTTGTTGCACTAAACCAAAAAAGTTTACGATTTCAGCTGCAACCTTAACTGATTCTGCACCCACCAGATTAAGAGAATGTGCAGCGCACGGCACATAATTAGCAAATTTATTTTTCTCTTTTAGAAGAGCTTGCACACCATTATAGCGACCGGACATATTGGCGGCGTTGTCGAAGGACTGTCCCCTGCAATTATCCAATAACAGCCCTTGTGTTTCTAAGAATTCTTGTAGAGAATTAAATAAGTATAAACCAGTATGACTACTAATCCTAACAAATGAGACACATCTTTCATATACTTTTCCTTGAAAACAGTATCGTAGTACAATAGCAAGTTGATCATTGTGAGACAAATCTGGTGTTGAATCCATAATAATTGAAAAGTACTTTGAATCATCGGTATTTATTTGGGCAGTAATTGTTTTAGTTACTTGCTTAGCCATAATCTCAATTATTTGCTCATATATTGTTTTTGATAAATACGATATTTTCGCATTCGGTCGTAACTCTCTTTGTTCAATATGTTCCCGAATAAATGGATCGAACTCGGCTAGCAGTTCCAGAGCACCCATGAAATTACCATTGTGAGGAGAACCAAATACTTCGTCAGTGCCTCTAAATGCTAAACCTCGGATTGTCAAGTACTTTATCACCGCAATAACACGTTTGAGAACATTGTGATAATATTCTGAATCTTTTCTTACTTGCTCCTGTAACTGTTTATCTAAAACGGACTTATTTTCTTTCCGTGTCACCCAAACCAACATTGAATTTTTATGTTCCGTAGAATTTTCGTGACTTTCTAAACAATTTGTTATGTGTTTCCAGTCAGAAAAGCCGGTAGTATAATAAGAATTTGTTTTAGAAAAAAGTTTACAAGTCAGACAAAAAACATTACCCATACTATTTGAGTAACATAGCCAAGATCTCTCAACCACTTGACCATTTTTAAGTTTTTTAATAAAATGATTGTTTGAAAACGACCTGTTTTGTCCTTTGTACTCTCTTACCGAAAGAGAGTACGTATCGGTTGGATCTTTATTTTGAAAGTATCTTATTTCGTGTGAAAGGATGTTATCAATAAAATTATTACTTAACGATTCAGGCCACAAACCCACATCAACGTATTTCTTAAACTCAAAATCAACATTTTCTAGGTCTTCGGTCGGAGCATTACTGATGTCCTCTGATTGAACAGTATCGATTTCAGAAGGCTGCTGGCTCTGAAGATCTTCATCTTGTAGAATTTCTTCAGTAATATTTGTTTCGGTGTGTGATATGTTCGTCCTACCTTCGGCTATTGTAAAAAACGATGAAATTTTGGCGAATTTGCTTTTCTCTTTCTCTCGATTTAATAAAATTTTTCTTTTCTCAGCTCCACTTTTATATTTTCTTCCAGACATAATATTTATGTTTTATTATGTATTTACGATTATTAAGAGATTTCCTAAAAATAAAATACAAAAATTAAACGAAAAGTATAATATTAACATTTAAGCAAGCAATGTAATTAAATATATTTAAAAAAATAATAATTTACAAAATATTTAATAATTAAAAACGATTAATAAAAAAAATCAAGACCAATTTACTTTCAACCACAATAGCCCGCTATTGGGGATGATTCCATAAAATTTTTGCAGTCCTTTTTCCACTCTATAGCCTATACTAGGTACTTAATACTAAGTAAAATAGGTCTACAGGTGCATAGGAAATCGTGATATTTTCAATAGTTATTAGTAAAACTTGGTAAACGTAAAACTGAACTAGGTACTAAACCAAAAACCATAACCTCAATTCTTAAAACTAGACTAGAAATAATTATAATATGTATTGATACTTACTTTTTATTTAAGTAATTAAGCGATCTTTATTTTGAAATATTATGTATTTATTGCAATTTAATGTTTACACTTGCAATGAATCTTCTTACAAGTCTACAAATAGGATAGCGGCACTCCGCGCTTTTTGGCGTATTTACACCATTCACATGAGCGCAAAAAGAAAGGACAAAAGTGAATTGCTCTGGGAAATTAAAAATAAATTTTATATTATACGTACTTTCGATTTTTCGTTTTGATTTTTAGATTGTATTTTTTAGCAGGATTATAATTTTAATATTTACTGTTTTGGGGGCCCCCTACGAGCCGGGGGCCCTGGGCTGCAGCCCATAAAGCCCATAGGTAAATCCGGCCCTGAAAAGGAAATATTGCTGTTTACTTAGTGATTAAAAGAAAATTCCAAACTTAAACGGCTATTTTTTACAAACTTACATTGCCACACCATAGTTAGGTCAAATAAATCTAGTTTCGCAATGTCCAAGATAAAGTAAATAAAACTTATTTATTAAATATTTAAAAAATTAATGTTTTTCTAATGTTACCGCACCTTTAAAACGCTGCTTCTTGAAGTAAGGCAACATATAATTAGAAGATTTGAGCCATATCAACAAATACACAATAATACATTAAAACACATGCAGTAATGACGCTAAGAAAAACTTGGTATCTAATAAAATATTTTTTAGCAAATTAATTTCTTTAATGTTAAAATTTATTGTATTTCGACGACCCAGCCACGTCGGTCACGTGACCCTGTAACAATGTTTACTGTAGACTATTATACTTTTTTACTTTAAGAATCCCTTGTCAATGAAAGTCGGATGGTCTAATACCACAGTGGGACGGACTAATACGTGGAGTTGTCGATCGGGTTTGCCATAGCTTACTAAAACTTTTGTTACTGGTGAAATCTGATCTGAGACTTTGGGTATTTTAGTTTGTATTTTACTATTTTGCAATAAAAGTAATTTCTTTATACTGCTTAGAAACTAATACTGGAAATACATTACTATTCTTTGTATGAAAATTTTATTGCATCATGTTTAAACTTATTCACCGTAATATAAATTGGTATAAACATTGGTGTTCCTGGCTAGGCTTGGCATCGTCGTACGATCGACCTTATACTGTGAGGTAATCTTGGCAGTGGCTAAATATGTAAATAATGAACTCTATTTTTATTCTTTCTCTAAGATTAAACCCTCTTGACAACGGACACTCTCAACAACGGACACGGGCAGTAAAATTTGGAACATTTTTAATAAAAACAGAACGGACAGATGTTTTATTTTTATTGCACATTATTGGCAATATTTAGATCTATGCTAATAAGCGGCGCGGCGCTTACCTATTGTTAATAGCACTAGTTTCACAATAGGCTGGCTTATGATGTCTGGACTGTAGCTAAATTGCGGTGAATTGCATAATAAATAGAGCACCTTATTTTTATAAAATGTAGTCTTTATCAATCGAATATCTTAGTTTTGATGTTACTCTGGTGCGATCAATATGTCTTCAAACAAAAGAAAGTGTTTGAGTCTTGAAGAAAAAGTTGAAATAATCCAGTACGCAGAAAAAAACAAACTTAGTGTTAGAGTATTAGCCGAAAAATTCTGTGTAGGAAAATCTCAAATTAGTGATATTTTGAGAAACTTGCCAAATAAAAACGTTTTCTTTAAAAGGCGAAACTTGTGCTGGCTGGAAAGCGTCCAAGGAAGGACTCACTATTTTACTTTGCTCCGCTATAAATGAAGAAAAAGAAAATGCACTGGTGATTGGAAAATGTAAAAGAACCTGGTGTTTTAAAGGATCAAGCGTGAAATAATTGCCACTTGAATGGTACTATAACAAGAAAGCATGGATGAAAAGGGATATAATGTCGGATTGGTTGATGAAATTTGACCGAAAAATGAAAAGGCAAAACCAAAATGTACTTTTATTTTTGGATAATGTCGCATCGCATCATCTGGATTTAAAAAATATATTAAAAAAATAATAATTTTCTTTAAAAATAGATCATGCACAATAAAAGGGATATTGAAAACTTTTGTATGTTATCTGGAGATTCTGTTTTAGGGGAAAAAATCTCAGAAGTTGCGTCTAATATGGAGTCTCAAATTATTAAAAATAAATTAACTAGTTTAAGACAAACAACACTTTATAACTTTTTTAAATAGAAACTTTTTATAAAGTAGAACTGTATCAAACTGTATATGTAGGTAGTATACTATTTTATATTAGGTAGTACATTTTTATTGTATGCATATATGTATGTAAAAGATGTTGGTGTATACGTAGTAACAATTGTATTAATAGTTTGTACTAAACATATTTTTTTTTGCTTAAAAATAAAATATTTTTTTAAATAAAATTGCATTCGTACTTAATTTGTTCACTCACCACAACGGATACCTCTATACAACAGACATTCTCTGTGGCCCGGCTACTGTCCGTTGTTGAGAGGTTTCACTGTATTGATTTTAATTTGCACTCGTTTTCGACGTTATTACGCAACAGTCACAACCCTGGAGCAGGAGTGTCTGAAATGAGAAGAAAAATGTATATAAACAAACAAAAACCCTCTAAACTAAGTCTAAACTTTGCTATAGTGTAGAAAGCTTTCTCAGTAAGATTTGTTTTAATTTTAGTTTTAAAAGCTAAATAAGTAGCAGCGTTTCGAAGCTCAGTCGGCAACTTATTTAAAAGAGATCTTTCAGCATAGCTTGGGGGCTTTTTGAAGTTATTGTAAACATGGTTAACCAAAAGAAAATTTTCACTATGTCTTGTTTTATAATCATGAATATCGGTACATAGGAATGTTTGTGTTGATAAGTAAGACATAAGATTTCCAATAGGTCTATGCATGCGAAGGTTAGGATTTATTTACATTTAAAAATGGGTATGCACGACTCTAGGGGCTTCAGTTCATACATTAACCGAACTATCATTTTTTTACACTCATTATTCCAAAGACAATGACATTACAACTTACTCTAGAATATATCAAAGCATAATAAGCATTGAGAAGCTCTTCCTCATTGATAGATGTTTTATGATTCAAAAGAGCATGGTAACTGCTGTTAAGTTTTTTGCATACAATCTATGTGATAAGATCAACCTGCGTTTTGTTGAGGTAAACTCCTAAAAATATTTAATAAATTTGTCAATTACTGTTACTAATTGACAAATTTATATCCTTAGTTGGTGCCTATACTGGACATGAAGGATTTTGAATAGTTTTCAATAGGTTTGTTTCTATATTACCGATGATCAAATTCCCTAACAACCAGGGTTGCCCTATGATTCAGTTGCTTCTCACTGATTGCAGATAATATTATGACTGTGTTATCATCTGCATATAAAGAGACTTTTCCAGTTGTTATATGACTGGGTATGTCATTGATAAGTAAATGAAATATAAGTGGTCCCAGTACACTTCTCTGGGGCACACCAGATTCAATTAAATAGAAAGAGGATTTTTCTGGTCCCTGCCTTTTAGATAGGACTCTATCCTATCTCCGACTGTTTTGCGAAATCCAAGCGCTCTCACTAGCTCAAATCTAGACAGTCAAACGCCCATGATGAATCAAAGAATATTCCCAAAATGAATTTTTTTTTGTGGCTTTTCATAGATATGTTGAGCAAAATCCACCGTGGCTGTCTCTGTGGAATGGCCCTGCCGAAACCCATGCTAACTATCGTGAAAAATATCGTGTAATGGCAGCAATCGGTTAATGCTATAGTTACTTCTATTATTTTGGAGATAAAAACGAAAGAAATGCTATTATTTCAGAACGTTTGCTTTTACACTCTTCGAGGATATATGTGGGCATCTCGTCTATGCCACCGGTTGATTTTTTATTTTTTAGAGAAATAATAATTTTTTCAATTTCCCTCGGTGAGACAGGATGACAAGAGGATGTAACTTCGAGTATATTAGCGGCTGAACAATCAGTCGAAGTATTTATTTCGAAATAGCTGGTTATCTCCTTAGATTCAACAGAAGAAAAGAAATAACCAAATATATCAGCAATCTCTACACTCTCAGTTAATAATACGTCGTTTTGCTACTAATTATGTGAGATTTGTGTTAATTCTTGTTGATTCTTTGTTATTATTCCCCAGAGCGTAAGAATTTTATTATCAGATCCGATTATCTGATTAGTGTGAAGAATTTTTTTTGGTTTAGCTATATTTTTACTATATGTTTTTTTAAGATTTTTATAAAGCTCATTTATTTGTACATTTTGAGGATGCAACTTTCTTTCCCTGATTTTCAGTTTTTTTGGTTGCTGTCTTAGATCATCAGAGTACCAGTTAGTTTTCACTTATTATATATTTTTCATATATTTGTTTTGTTTTAGTGAATATACTTCTATATTAAAATTAGCAATATTTTGAAGGTCAAATCAATCCAATAAATGTTTAAATTGTGGGATATATATTTCCGTAAAATCTCTTTTAAAGTACCAAGTCGTAACAGGAGTGTCGACCAACCAATTCACGTGCAATTCCTAAGTCATCATAGTAATAAATTAAACGATCAAACGAACTTGAACCTGTGAAGTTCGATCGTGATTTTAGCAGGCCTTCAGTCGGAAGATATCACTTAACCACGTAGTATCTTCCTGTGCTCAATCGAACACTAGGAGATAAATGTGCGCTATTAAGCCCAGGGAGATACTACGTGGTTAAGTGATATTGAGAACTGGAGGACGTGCTAAAATTGCGCATTATACTCAGAGAATCTCGCGTCCATATTATCGACGTATACGGGATCTAGTAAACTGGACACAATGTAATCTAAGCCTAAATTAATTTATTAGAAAAAGTATATTTGAGTTGCCACATTAATATATAATGACAACAATATGTCTAAAACCCCACAGAGTCGAGTAAAAAATTTCCTTTTGGAGATCTGTATATTGACAGTACGCATAGTGATTCGTCGGCCATGCCGACTACTGAATATTCAGAACTTATCTCTATAGTGCTTCCTAGGAAAAAAACACCACCATGCTGAAAGCTCTCAACAAATGCCTTAAATTAAAGAATAATTAGTTTTTACTGGATTATCAAAGATTCTGGTTTTAACCAATATTCTGTAGCGGAGAACAAGATGAGGCTATATTACGACAATAAAATTTCAATGGTGTTTAATTTATTGAGAATACTTTGGACATTAGGATATAGTTTTTCAGCCTTTCGTTTGACATTTATTTACATTGATTTTCATTGATTGCTATTAATGATTTCCTTAACTTGAAGATTGTTCTAGATAAAATGGCTTCTACCTAAATCAGCTGTTAAACTAAGCGATAAAAGAAAGGTCAAGAGCTATTTTTAAATAGGTTATTTTTCCGTGGGATCTCGTGGTCGAAAGACTTAGAGGCATGTTACGTTTGAAAAAGTTGCTGTGCCAACGAAAAATATGTCATGTTAAACAATATATAAGTGAAAATCGAAAACGAGTGTTTTTATCTAATAATTATTATTACGGATTTTCATTAAGTAAGAGCCGAAACAATCAAGATTGAAAAAAACTTCCTTTTTCTATTAGTCACTAAAGAATGTCTATACTCCTTAGAGCTTTACCCTATTAGCAGCATCGTTTCACTAAATCTTTAATGTGGGTTAGATTGAATTCATGTGTCGAAGTAGATCTTCTTCAGGTAAAATGATTACCTACATTTAATCGTCTGCCGCCAATTAAAAATCCACTCGTTCGGTTAAGGTATACTTAAGCGCATTTAATCCAATTACCTCGAAGAATACCCGATGCCAAACGTAAAAAGCGGACAGAAACCGTTTTTTAATGTGTGAAGTTTCACGTTTCAAGTGAAGTTAAGACAGGGCTCTGCGTTTTGAGGAAATTAAAATATTCTCGGTTAATACTAGAGATGCAAACTAGGTTATTTTCTGAGTATTATGTTTTAAAATTGGCAAGAAGTATGTTTTAATTCGTCTTTTTCCTATGTTAACTGTTTTTTAGTTAAAACGCTATTTGTTTACTCGAAAATGACGAGGAAAAAAGATAAGAGCAAGTTTGGAAGTATTTGAAACGGACTTTGTTTTTACTCATTACTAAATTACTCATGCCGTATTTACAATTCGGAATATTTTACAAAATGTCGTTTTGATCATGTAGGTCAAAGTGACAAAAATTTTTTTTACAGATTTTCGGGAAATCTCCTTCACATATATGTAGAATTTTATTAAAAATGATATAATTGCAAATTTGTTACCTCATCTTTGGGAAATTTAAGTCGTTCTATGCTTAAGTTTTCAATTAGTATATGTTACATGATACATACCAAATTATTTTTCCACATAGTGCACTTGTTTCTTTCGACAAAATGTAGCAGCATCGGTAAAGTCGTAAAGGTAAATGTCGGTGACAAAAAAAGCCTGATATTGATGTAAGTGAACTCTCAGTTATTTCACGATCCTCATGAAAGTTGTTAATACTAACAATTCCATAGCATTTGGATTTTAAAGACATTAAACTTTGGATTCGCAATTTATTTCACATTTATGCAATTGCCAGATAGAAATATGATATTGACTGATCACCTGATAATCGTCTAAACGTTTCAAATTTACGCCTTTCAAACAGTATTTAAACATTTTTGAACTCATACCATAAATAGTATGATGTAAAACTGTATGAGCTGGACGTGTTAAATAATTAGGAAAATTTTCACTCAACGTCTCCAACCATTCTAACATTTGTTTAGCTGTGATAGGCTCTTGATGAATATAATTTAAACGCTTTTTCTTGTAAGGTGTTTTGGCATTATCTATTTTCCATTATTTTAGAATTATGTCGGTTAACATTGAAATTTCCTGAAATGTTGTCATGGAGGACCCAAATTGTAGTAAAGCCTCCATAATAAATGGATTTAGATTTTGAAAGTTAGCTGAAAATATTGCTTTTCAAAACGGGTTAAAAACAAGGCCTTTAAACGTAAAGGGTGTTCGAAATCAATCGATCCTAGTTAAAATTTGGATAACTTGATTTTGAATTTAGCCAATTGTTTTTTATATTTTTTAGCAAAACTACTGAACCAAATTTGTAAAATGAAAGCCGATTACTATTTCTGGAACGAGGAAAAAATGCTTAATTTAATTTTTGGTGAAAAATTACTCATTGTCTTGCCATTCCAGGGGCGGATTTACGATAATGTCGAGGGGAAGGCAAACACAAAACTGTTTTTAGTGTGAAGCTTCACGTTTCAAGTGATGTTAAGACAGGGCTCTGCGTCTTGAGGAAGTTAAAATATTCTCGGCTAATACTAGAGATGCAACTAGGTTATTTTCGGAATATTTTATTTTAAAATTCGTAAGAAGTATCTTTCAATTCGTCTTTTTCCTATGTTAACTGTTTTTTAGTTCAAACGCTTTTTGCTTACGCGAAAATAGCGGGGAAAAAAGATAATATTTATTCGAAAATTTTCTTAAAATGTCATTTTCATTCATGTTCAAAGTAGTTTTTGACAAAAAACAAGATTAAAGAAGTCTTCTTCATGGCTTGGTAAAATTTTGTTAAAAGTTTTACCACATTTAATTTATTGTCTCATTTTTTTCAAAATTTAATTTATTGTCTCATTATTGATGATTATCCTCGATGTTAATTTCGTCCCTCAATGTCAAATTATTATTGCATATACTTCATTTGTTTTTTTTTTTGACAAAATGTAACAGCAATAACTTGCTCAATATGTAATAACAGGCATTTCTGTTTGAATCGATTTAACGTTACAAATGGTAAGGTCAATGCCGGGAAGAAAAAAAATCTGCTTTTTATATATGTTTCTGATATTTCGCTATCCCCATAAAAGTTGTTATCACTCACAATTCCATACTATTTGGATTGGACATTAAACATTGAATAAGCATTTTTTTTAAATTCGTAAAATTGTCAGATAGGAATATGTCAGTGACCACATGCTAATGGTGTATAATTTCCATTCTAAGTCGTCAGCATAAAATATTCCCAATAATGCCTAATGTAACTTTAGCTCTTGAGTATTTTGTGTCTTGGTGACTTGAATGTATTTTTTTTAATTCCAAATCTTTTAAATATCTGTTTGGAGTCTTATAAATTAACACATTTTCTGAATTATTCCACGTTAATTCTAAAGTTGGTACATTGTCTTCTGGAGAAAACTCGGACGACAAAATGGTATTCATTAAACTAAAACTACATTCTAATAAAATGAGGCCGAAAATAATTAATTTTCATGGTTTTCGAAATATCATTGCTGATCGCTTCCTCCATGATCTTGAGAACTTGCGTTGGTATGATGTAGGCCACGAGGGCAATATTGATTTTTAACTCATTAGTATTATTAACGTGACAAACATGCTCCCGTTTTAGAGAGGAAAGTTACTTGCTAAACCATCTGCTCCTTGGCTAACCGATAATTTAAAATTATTTATGAGAGAGAGGGACCGTTACAGAAGTTTAAACGATTGGGATGCTTATAAATAACTAAGAAACTTTACAGTCACAGTTTATTGAAAATATAGAGATAAAAATATATAATTTTGTGTATTAATAGGGTTGAATATTGTGAACATTTATAACATAAAAAAAAAATTGAAAATCGTGTCTGGTTTCCTCGGCATTTTAAAGAGAACACCCGGTATATTTTATGTTTTTTGAGCTCTCTAACAATTCAATTCTCTTAACAAGTTCTGTATAACATAAGCTATGTCTAAAATGTATAGTTTTTCAAATGGAGCCACTTAAAAATGTGCCATAATTCCTACTTCATTGTATTTTATGGAAAAATGGAGTATGCCAGGACAAAAACAATCATGGCTATTTACTCTTTATTCAAGCCATCATCCAACAAAATGTCAAAAAAGAAAATGTTCCGAGTTTAAAAATAATCGATTTTTCAAGTTTTGATCAGACCCTGTACGATAACGGGTCAACTAATTTTTTTCGCTTTGGATAAATATTAACATCATTAAAATAAGGTACCTAATTTTCAATTTTGCAGTTGTTTATCAAAGTTAAGTTAATGATAACTTAACCTACTGTGATAAATACCCATAAACAAAGTTTTAAAATAATCATATTAGCCTTGACAGAGGTTGCTATGGTTTTTAAAAACAATTGACTTTTGACAAATAACTTTTATTACTTGTGGGCTTGGCAGATTATTGCACTTTTTGTTAATTCTCGTGCTTTATTTCGTATCTCTATTGGTGTAGACTAAAAGTTCTTTGTAATCTCTTTAAAATGGCAAGTTTTCCAAGGGCGGAACAAATAGATATGCTTCACGTTTATGGCTAGTACAACATTTTAAAACAGTTCTTCAAAATGAAAATGAAGGAATGTCCATTATTACTGAAGAAGCTGAAATAAAGGTTCTGGCATGTGTGAATGCTGATCTACTACTCGCCAAATTGAAAGTGAAGTTGGAGTTAACACAGAAAGTGCAAGGAACATTTTGAAGAAACATAAGTACAAGCCCTACAAATACCAAATCCACTAACACTTGGGTGTTAATGACTTTGCTCGGCGGGTTGAATATTGCCGATGGTTTATGGAAAATTCTAACCATAATAATAACTTTAATAGAATAATATTATTTTCGGATGAGTCTCATTTCATAAATCTGGGAATGTTCAACAGGATCAACGTAAGATATTGGGCAAATGAAAATCAACATTTATTTAGAGAAGAATCTTTCTAAGAACGCTTTGGTGTTAATGTGTGGCTAGATAATTTAGGAATGAGAATTGTGTGCCCAATATTTTTTAATGAGCCCCTTACATCACAAACTTGTTTGAACTTGTTACCGATTTTTTGGACAATTTACCTTTTGCAGAAATTTTCAACATCTACTTTCAACAAGATCGTGTATCGGTCCATAATGTTGGAATTTGTGTAAATTATTTAAATGACAGGTTTGGGGACCAATGGATAGGAACGAATGGGCCTGTAAGGTGGCCAGCACGTTCGCCTGATTTGTCACCTCTAGATTTTTTCTACTAGGGTCATATCAAAGAAAAAGTGTGTTTAACTCAACCTGAAAATTTGGACATTTTAAGAAATCGAATTATTAGTGCTATTAATAATATTAGTATAACTCAAAAAGAAAATGTATTACGGAAAATTAATGAAAAATGTGAGACCTGTATTGAACAAGAAGGTCGTGTTTTTAAAAATCTTAATTATGGTTAAGTACGTTCTTGTTTCTATTTCTTTTATTATTAGTTAATATTAATCATCTCTAGATATAGTAAATTTCATTTGTTTTCACCTTATCATATTCGTTTTGTATTTAAAATTTAAATGAATTAAGAAGATTCCTTTGAATAGTAGATTATTTTGAATCCATGACCATCTTTGCCGGTGAGTTTCGCTTCAGATGTGCATTAACAACATGAAAATAGGGTATCAAATTTTCAAGTTTGCAGCGGTCTACGGATGTTCATTTCCGGGGAAACCGAAAACCATATTCAATTGTTTTTATGTTACATATATTCACAGTATTAAACCTTATCAACACACTAAATTCCATAATTTTGTCTCTAGCCGTTGTCAAATGGCGCCCTGAGTAGTAGTTTCATTGTTACCCGGTATATATATATATATATATATATATATATATATATATATATATATATACAGTGTGGAAAAAAAGTATAGACTACCCCTAATAATTTGGTAGTCTGTAGCTTTTATGGAAAATGCTAGAAGACGTTAATTTAGTTTTTTTAGTTTCCCAGATTCTGATAAAATTCATTTGTTTTTTATTGACATCTGTCAAAAATATGACGTTGTCGACATTTTTTTAAATGACAACATACGACATGTGATACATCATTTGAATGCTCTTGTTTCGCTCAGTATGTTCCTGTAATTTAGTGCGATTCTGCTGTGCCATTTCAAAATGACGACCGTTCAATTGTGCGTGGAACAAAAGTATGGACTGCCCTTAATAATTTGGTAGTCTTGAGGTGTTATGGAAAATGCTCGAACACGGTAATTTAGTGTTTTAGTTTCCCACATTCTGATAAAATTTATTAGTTTTTTTTTTATTGGTATCTATCACAAATATGATGTAATCGACATTTTTTTAATGGCAACATATGTCATATGATACATCATTTGAAAGCTCTGGTTTCAGTCAGTATGTTCCTAGATTTTAGTTCCATTCGGTCGTACCGTTTAAAAATGGCGCTTGCTCAATTATTTGACATTTGTCATATTTTTGATAATGTCAATAAAAAAACCAATACATTTTGTCAGAATGTGGGAAACTAAAAAACTAAACTGTCGTATCCGAGCATTTTTCATCAAACTTGAAGCCTACCAAATTATTAGGGGTAGTCCATACTTTTTTTCCACGCACAATTGAACAGTCGCCATTTTGAAATGACACAACAGAATCGCACCAAAATCTAGGAACATACTGAGCGAAACAAGAGCTTTCATATGATGTATCACATGTCGTATGTTGCCATTTAAAAAAAATGTCGATTACGTCATATTTTTGACAGATGTCAATAAAAAAACAAATCAATTTTATCAGAATCTGGGAAACTAAAAAACTAAATTAACGTCTTCTAGCATTTTCCATAAAAGTTACAGACTACCAAATTATTAGGGGTAGTCTATACTTTTGTTCCCCGCACAATTGAACGGTCGCCATTTTGAAATGGCACGGTAGAATCGCACTAAAATCTAGAAACATACGGAGCGAAACAAGAGCTTTCAAATGATGTATCACATGCCATATGTTACCATTTAAAAAAATGTCGATTACGTCATATTTTTGACAGATGTCAATAAAAAAAACTAATAAATGTTATCAGAATGTGACAAACTAAAATACTAAATTAACATGTTCGAGCATTTTCCATAAAATCTACAGACTACCAAATTATTAGGGGTAGGTCCATACTTTTTTCCACACTGTATGTATATATATATATATATATATATATATATATATATATATATATATATATATATATATATATATATATATATATTAATCACTATCGAAATTGACACAACGCCTTCTTCGGCGTCAACACTTTTTTTAGCACAGCTGCTATAATAATTTTAAATTACCTGAATCTTTCTCTACTCTTACTCTTAACCACCGCACAAAAGGTTTAAAAAATATATATTAATATAGTATAATTATTTATTATCATTCCTGCCCCCTAGGGCCAGTATTTACGGTCACTTTCGTGCTGCCAAAAATCTTGGCGCCAGTCTTAAGGTCTTAAAGTGCTCCACTGCGAATGAACGGCGATACTACATCCATTCGCCAGAAAATACAAGACTTAATAGTGTTCCCCAAGGCACTGCTAAATAAATACATAAGACGATAGTTTAGTGGAAATAAATGGAGTCTGGGAGCTTCCATTCCACGGTATTTTGAAATTTATAGGCCAATTCTTTTAGAGAGTGCCTTGCAGGTAATTTTCTAAAAATATCTATTATAATACAGATTAGTAATAGAAACATAGTTACATATATTATACAGTGTGTCTCCGGATTGTCGAACTGTACAGGGTTATTTTTTGTAATTTGCCACCCCCTGGGAGGCTTATTTTTTCAAGATACAAAGAGAAGGTTCCTACGAAAGGTATAGGGAATTTCTTAAAGATTTACCTGGCGGAAATTTTAAAAGCAAAAGACGATCGGAAAATCACCATCAACTTTGTTATTTTGAATAGAACATTCTTTATTTTTTTACATTTTTAGATTCTCTTCATTTTCCCTTTTCCAAAAATATATAATATGTCTATATTCGCAACAGTAGTTTTTGACTTATTCCACTTCAAAGTTACCAGTTACGACAATTTCACAGATATGCAGGCATACTTAAATATCGCTTTACTAATGGAATGTCACCAACAAAACAATAATTTGAAAAAAAATTATATTAATGTGATTATATATATATATATATATATATATATATATACTAATACAACTATAACAAACAGACGAACAAACAAAAAAAACAAGAACTAGGAATTAATATTTTTACAGCCTATTTACGTGACCTCCTCCATTATCCAAGCAATTATAATAATAATAATAATAATAATAATCTTTATTTAGCGTAAAGCACACTTGCAATATTACAATAAAACAATTACAATATATGTATACATAAAACTATTGTGCTATACCTAAAAGGGCGAAGGTACACGAATGTCACCAAAGAATGGTCTCAACCCTCAACAACATAATAAATAAATTAAAATCAAATAAAAGACAAACAAGAACAACAATCATTTTTACTTATAAAAAATAGAATACCCAAACAGAAAAGGAAACCTAATATATACAGCTGCATTTAACTACGTTTAAGGCTAGCAGGCGCAAAGAAATTCACTCCTGTTTACTCAAAAGAAAATCTTTATAGGCTTTTTTAAAGTTTTCTATAGATTTATCTTTAAATTCGGCGGGAATATCATTGTACAGTGCAGATATCGAATATGAAAAAGATCTTTCAAAGAAGCTGGTTTTATGAGCAGGTAGAGTTATTGCACCTTTAGGTCTCAAATTAAGGTTGTGAACGTCCGTGCGAAATTGTGCTTTATTAAACAAATAAGGGGGAGTCTTGTTTATAATAATATTGTGATACAGAACGGAGCGATGTAATTTTCTCCGAGCAGGCATTATTAACCATGCACTCTCTAATTTTGTGTCGAACTGATTCGCGCCTTCTGATCCCATACGCAATAAGAAATTTTAAAATAGCTTTTTTAACGCATTCAGAAATGTGCTTGTTAAACCGCAGTTCAATATCCATCCAGACCCCAAGATTCCTGGCCACGTTAACAAATTGTACACTTACGTCTCCAATTGATATATCTATGTTGTTCTTGTGCAATAATCTATCCCTCTTTCGACCGAACAAATGTCCTATACATTTTTTGGGTTTAAAGCCAAACAGTGATCTTTGGAAATCTGCAATTTTTTGAAGTTCGTTGTTGACAACTCCACACCCATCAATAAATTTATCGGGAAAGAACGAATGCAACAACTGGGTATCATCTCATATATTTGAAGTTTCGTTGGAAGCATGCTTGTGAAAAAAAGCAGTGTAGACTGTATATAGCGCAGGTCCCAATATTGTCCCTTGAGCCACACCCGTTAATATGCCTCTTAATTTGGAATATCGTTGATCGATATATACTCTTTGCTGTCGCCCTAGAAGATGAGAGTGAAGTAGATCAATAGCCTGATTAGTTAGTCCAATATATATAAGAATCCCAAGAAGAACAATATGGTTTAGGGTATCAAAGGCTTTAGAATAGTCTAGAAGAATCATCACGGTCAGCATACTAGATTCAACCGCTCTATTAATATGATCGGTAACATTTATGGCTAGACCTAAAGCCAGATTAAAAATCGGGGAGTACACGGTTTTGATTTAAATGTATAACAAGCTGTGTTTTGATGACAGGTTCTATTATCTTTGACATTACAGGTAGGATGTTTATTGGCCTTAGATCGGCGAAACCTTTTACTCTATCTACCTTTGGAAAAGGAACAACATTTGCGACCTTCTATTGAGAAGGGAAAGACGAGCTGGTGAGACAAAAGTTTACAAGATGGCATATATATTCGGTATAATAAAGGGACTGCAGAGCAATAAAATTTTTATGTTTAGTCCATCAATTTTGAAACACTCTAAAAACCCTAATTTCATACATTATTTTTTGTCGCAACTCGTCAACACTGTCCGTTCTATTATGATACACTTTATCCTTTAGGTATACCCACAAAAAACTGTCCAAAGGTGCAAGGGGACTGTTCGCGGGTCAATGAATATGGCCATATTTGCCAATCCACAAATCATATCGAGCATTTAAAAAAATCTGTGACCTCTCGAATGTTGTGAGGTGGTACGCGATCTTGGTGCCAAATTATATGGTTATAAGTATTTAAAGGAAGTTGCTCCAAAAAATGCTCAATTTCGTTATTTAACAGACCGATAATTTGGTTTCCCAAGATGCCGCACCACACATGTATTGACTTCCGCCCTTGTCTCTTTCGCTCTTCAATTATATGTTCATTTCTTGTTGCCCAACAGTGCTTGTTTTTTCTATTAAACATTCCGGCTCTGGTAAAATAAGCCTCATCAGACCACAAAATTCCTACTGAATAACAGCATATCTTGCCTCAGTCTGCGCAGCATATCCTCACAGAAGTGGAGGCGTTGGTTAAAATGATCGTTGGTTAATAGTTGCAATGTCTAATTTTATACGGGCGGTATGGATTTTTGTTAGCACTGAACGGATGTAGAATCTCGATTTTCCGGTTATCCGAGAGACGTTCGGAATCGATCTGCTTTAATTTTCTGAAAATTACTTTTAATTTAACTTTTAGACTACCTAAAGAAAGAAGTTTTTACCTCCAAATTTTAATAATATGGATAATTCCTCGTCCAAGTCAAAATTTGTTCGTCTTTTTTGCTTCTGCAAGGATTTTCATTGTGCCTGGTTTTTTACTATACACGCAACAGTTTTTCTTGAGGGAACTCTTACACCAGGATATAGCAGCCTATATTGTCGCACTGCAATTGACGTATTTTTATATTTCTTCGGTAAATTGCATTTTAGTTTTTATTAATTTTGTTTTCCGTAAAATCAATAAAATCTTTTACTTACGAATAAAAGTAAGTGTTTTGTTTTTGCTGGTGAAATTCCATGGGTAACGCGATTTCATCATTTCATGGTACCGCGAATTAAGTATGGCTGCATATCTGCTAAATTGAGGAGCAACTGAGCAAAACGCATTAAATCCAAAATATGTGATTTTGAGTTATAGACGAAAAACCAATTAAGTTAAATTTAATTATTAGTAAATATTTTTTCGACTACAGAAATATGTTAGTAACATCTTTTCTGTGAGAAAGTTCTATTTTTTTTTAAATTTTAGAATTGCTCTCTTTTAAAGATCTTTTTTTCATGGAATTATTTCATTTTGCTTAACTATGGTGTGGATTTATTGCATTTTGCTCCATAATAATGGATTTATTTCATTTTGCTTGATAATTAAGTTTATGTCATACATTTTAAAGACAAAAGATACGCCATACTACCCATAAATACTTTATTTATAAAATAATAATAGACTTAAATATGTACGCCAACATCTTCTTCTAGACAATCACATTCGGTTTCCATCTCATTTTCACCATCACCTGTATCATCTTCTGGGTTTTCTAAAATTTTCTTATACCATTTCAGGTCTTCTTCTTCTTCCCACGTCTCTCCGAATTCTTGTACCAATAAATGTTTGAGAGATTTTTTTTTTTTTCCTTCAGTGGTCTTCCTATGTTTGCTGTTTCTAATGTCAACTGCGAATCTTTTTTTCCTTTCTTAAGTAATGTCCTAGGAACTTCTAAAACACTTTCGTACCGGAAATTTTGAAAACAGGTAATGGTTATTGGTGAAAGATGATTTTTCTCTAAGATAATTCTTTTAACATCTGATATCCCATCAATTTTTTTAAAAAATGATTGCAATTTTTTCACATCATAGAGAATCCAATCAGATGACAGGCTCTTAACTGTTCCAAAAGAGTTGTAAATATCTTCGTATTCTTCTTTTGTTTTTAAAGATGTACATTTTCTTAAGGCTTTTTCAACGCGCCCAAATACTCTGTCCGCTGGTAAGAAGTTATGACCTCTAACAGGAAATGTAATGTGAATTTCATCCAAATTTTCAGGCGATTTTTTCTTTAACCAATAGTAGAGGGCATGGATGACATGGGCATTTTTATTTTGCCCTCCACATCCGCCACAGAATAAACGAATTTGTTTTTTATTTTCAAGATTTAATGAATCCAGGTGGCAAAGTAGTGCAGATGATACTTCCATCGACCCTCGACCAGCCATATCCTCGGTCCATGTGTAAAATATTGGGGTTTTTGCCTGCATATCTACACAGCGTAAAATGTAGAAACTCACTTGTTGGGCATAAAAAGCGTCATTAATGGGCGTACGTGGAAGCGGCTGAACTTGCTGCATATCGAAGCAGAAGGTGATTGAATCTGGAGGCTCTTCTCTAGTCAACTCATAAAAAGCCTTGGCTCCTTGTGGGTCTTGTCTTCTTAATGGGTCTTACGTGATAGAGGGTATTAAATGAGCGAGAGCGAGGGTTTTGTTTGACACCTCGTCTTCTTTCCACGGGACCAACAGATATCATGTAGGAAAGTTTTATATCTTGCTCTGATTTATTGGCCGTTGAGTAAAATGATTCTCTTAACAGTTTTATATCAGAAAACTTAACACTAGTGCAGTTGAAGGATTTACCTGAGTAATTACATGGCCTCTTGAATTTCTTAAGTAAAGGATATTTATCTTGATACATAAAAACAAAAATCTCTATTTCAATACCATAAGTATTAGAAAAAATTTCGTTTTCTTACCGTTTACTTTTTTGGAGGAATTTCTTAGACACTTTAGACATTCTCTTTCGACTTCCCTTGTTGCCATCTTTGACGCAAATACTGGGCATAACCTCTTCCATTTTTACGTACAAACTTTGCTATCACGATTATAGCGCACAACGTATTACTTAACAGACTAACGAACAGCGAACAGCTTCCTAGATAACCACAAAAAGTCAACTTACTCGAACTAATTCGGTATCTCACGTAAACAGGCCAGACAAACAAAAAATAACCGATAATAATAATCGGATGACAGATGCTGACCATAGAAAATCAATAGTATAGACTGCTGATGACAGCTTTTCATTATAAATCAATCATAAGTCACCAAAAGTGCAGGTGCCATCTTTTGGTAATTCGCTTAAATAAATTTAACATTTACAGAAATATGTTTTTTAGGGATTTATTGCACTTTGATCAAACAGGGTGGATTTAAGCCAGTTTGTCTGGTTACAAATTGGATTTAATGCATTTATGCTAAGTTTTGAATTATTAATATGGCAATAAGTATTGGATTTAAAGCATTTTGCCTGAAATGAAGTATGCAGATTGTAGATTGACCAAAACAAAGTACTTTGTACGAAACACTTTAAAAATTTTAAAAACTGGATTTATTGCTTTTTGCTCAGTTGCTCCTCAATTGTCATATATGGTAACTTTAAAGTGGAATAAGTCAAAAACTACTATAGACAAATTATCTATTTTTGGAAAGGGAGAATGAGGAGAATCAAAAAATGTCAAAAAATACAGAGTGTCCTATTTAAAATAATAAAGTTGATGGTGATTTAGTGATTTTCCGATCGTCTTTTGTTTTTGAAATTACCACCATGTAAATCTTTAGGAAATTCCCTATAACTTTCGTAGGAACCATTTCTTTGTATTCTATGAAAAAATAAACCTCCAAGGAGTGGCAAATAATAAAAAATAACCCTGTACCAATATTATTATGATTTTTCATTTTAAGAGAAAAATTCATCCTACGTAAAAATTTTCGACTGTCGCTACAAACATAAAAATTAAATACCGCGTAAGTCCTCCTTGATTTTTCGAAAGTCCTTGGTAATATTAATCACGTACTTTTACTATCAAAATTAAAATATTACGGACTTGAAGAACCATCAGTTAATCTAATAAAATCATATTTTTTCAATCTTATGTAATAAAGCATTTTCAGAGGAGATTCAGATGTTGTCAGATGTGCCTCAGGGGCCGATTCTTGAACCGCTTCTTTTTATCATTTACGCTTCAGATATTTTAAACTCTTTAAAAAACAAATTTACTATCATTTTAGCCATGAAGACTATTTAAATGCATAAAATATAATAAAGAAGATTTAAATACAATGGCCATAACTTAAAACTAAACCCTTCAAAACCAATTTTAATGCTTAGTGTCAGATTACCTGTAGTTGCGTCTGCGCATAACTTGGGAATTGTGCTGGATGCCGATTCTGGACGATGTGGTGAATGCGCTCATATTCTTCTAATTCCACTAGACACTCATCGCGTCATCTAACAAAAAAGTAAGAACAAAATTTGCTGGGCCAGTTAGTATCGTTTAGATAAGTACTTTTTTGTTATTTAAAATATTTATCCTGATTTATAATTTTTACCCTTTTTCTATTAATTTGGTTTAAGCTAAATTATTACTAAAACTATAAAGAAAATATTTTTATATTTAGTTTTTATTAAGACCATGTTACTGCCTATAATATTAGTTAATTTTATTTTATGAATGTTTCCATTACAGAATTTTAGAGTTTTTTAATTTTTCTAAAAATCAATCTACTCTAAGAAAATTGAAAGCCTTTTAACTTCGTCGAGAAATCATGAAAATGCTTCGCTAGTCGTGAACAAATAGAAATAAATTAGTTTTGAAGGAAATCATTATCAAGAATAGTCCTTAAATAGCAGATTGCAATAAAGCTTAAAACGGGGTGAAAATCGATTGGATATTTATAGGGACATGTAAGACAGGTTTCTAATAAGTTATTAATTAAAGAGATAAGTTGACGATGTCGAATTACACCAGGTATATTTGCTATACTAGGTCAAAGTATATATATATATATATATATATATATATATATATATATATATATATATATATATATATATATATATATATATATATATATATATATATGGCCAGCCAAACAGAAATTATTTTAAAGCAATTTAATCAATACCATAAAAGACTACAATTTACAATTGAAAGCGAAGAGAACAACAAAATCAATTTTTTAGACCTAACATTACATCATATAGGAAATAAAATTAAAACGGAATGGTACACAAAACAAACTTGGTCCTCTCGCTACCTATCAGCTCCTGTCACCCAACAAAAAAATCTGTAATTAGCAATTAAGCTGTCCGTTTCTGAATTCAGAGAACGAGCAATTAAAAAGGCTAAAGCAGCATTAAATCTAAATCAATACCCTAAAAAATTAGTAAATAAATTATTCAAAAGCAGAATACATAAATATTATAATGCTGAAAATGCCATTATTACATCAAATCTACCTAAAACAAAATACATTTCTCTGCCTTTCATAAATGGTTTATCTCAGCAATTTATATATATATATATATTATAACTTCAGCAACTTATATCGAAAACGCCAATTAATAAAAAAAGCAATATATATATATATATATATATATATATATATATATATCAGATATATATATATATACTATTTTATATAAGTCCTAAATTTTTAATACTTTATAAACTTAAAAAAATAGTGCTAAACAAATTTTAGGTTTGAAAAAGACCAAAACTATGGTACGTCACCTTAGAAACGAAATATATATATACTATATTGACCTCAAACCAAGAAAAATTAGGATAATATATATGAAAAAAAAATAAAAAATATATATATATATATATATATATATATATATATATATATATATATATATATATGTATATACACCGTGGGCCAAAAAAAATGTCCACCTTTTCCTTTTCTCGATAGCTTTCTTATAAATCAATATTTTTTTGCCAAATTTGGAGAAAATATTCACAGTTGTGTGGGTTTTTTAATTATATGTTCAAAAAGAATTAACTTCAATTATATTATAATACAGGACGATTGAAAAGAAACAACATTTTTAAACGTATTGCCAAAATGTATTTTTTGTTTTTTAGCGTAACTGCTATTCTCGTCTTAATGCCCCATATTTCCACAACTAAAAACCCCTTTTGCAATTTTTTAGTATATCAATTCGTTTTTGCTTTTTTGTCTGTTAACTAACAGCGTGAACCCTACACACGTGGCAGAAATTACCTTTTTTCCAAAGCTTGCTTGTGACAAATTGTCATGGGTATCGCATAGGCACTATTAAAAATTTGGCAATGAAACAAAAACCGGTTAAAATATTGAAAATTGCAAAAGGGGTTTTCTGTTATATGGTGTTTTAAGACATTAGTAGCAGTTAAGTCTAAAAACAAAGACCAAACTTTTGCGAATCGTTTAAAAATTGGCTCCTTTTAATTTGCCCTGTAAAATGACATAATTGAACTTAATTCGATGTGAATACATCTTTATAGAATCACATTTTTCTTATTTGAATAATTTTTTCAACCTGCCATTATATTTTCATAAAATTGGAGAAAGTATTCACAGGTGTGTAGGTTTTAATATGATGCGTTCAAAACGAATGAGAATGAATTGTGTTATACATAGCGTTGTAAAATACCCAGGTATATTAAACTCGGGGTGGGTACGCTGGATATTTGCCATAGCCTACCGGATCTCTCGGTACGCACCAGTTTCTGTTGGGAAACTCCCGCACTATCTTCTTAGCTCCAAAATTTTTCTCGTGCCATACTGCTTTTATTAAAATTTTATCGTTTTCCGACAACATTTTTAAAACAAATATGACGTTTTAAAATAAATCTGACTAAACTAACAATGCATCAGTTTCCAAAGCTTACTTGTGATAAGAATTAGGATATCAACTGTCAGGTGTATGAGATACACTGTGGTTTATGCGATGTTAATAACTGACAATAAAACAAATACTGAATAAAATGTTTCTATTTAATTTATTTTTTAATATACACATGAACTATATTGAAAACTGTACAAAGAGATTCTTAATTACTGTAAATATATGAGGCTTCAACATGCCAGTAATAATAATCTTTAAAAACAAAAGATATATTTTAAGAATGTCTTAAGAGCGTAAAAACGAACATTTAATTTAATTTTGTTTGACTTACTAAAAAATTATTTTAACGTGATTCTTTTGGGAAAAGAATTGATTTAGTTTTGATTTTTTATGTATTTGTCCTAATATACAAAATAACATATTTTAAAATTTCTACAGAATGTCTTTTATTTAACCTGTTTCTTCATAATTTGGTGGTGAGTGTATACATTTCTTTTTACAAACAGTTGCTACATAGGGTTTAAATAAAAACAATTGTTTTTATATATTTATTTATTTACTGATAAATTAATTAATACATTTTAATATCTTCAAAGGTTATACACTGATAACAAGAGCAGATATCAATTATTGGCGTTTTTACGTAAAATATCAAAATGCTCGGCTAAATACCCAGCGTATTTACCCCGAGTTTAATATACCTAGGTATTTTACCACCTTAAGTATAACAACATAATTCGATATCATTCGTTTCAAACGCATCATCTTAAAACCTACACACCTGTGAATACTTTCTCCAATAATGACAGGTTGAAAAATTATTCAAATAAGAAAAATGTGGTTTTACAAAGATGTATTCAAATTGAATTAACAAATATGTTATTATACACGGTAATTTAAAAGAAGCAATTTTTTAAACGATTCGCAAAAGTTTGGTCTTTAAGCTTAACTACTTACTGTCTTAAAATACCATATAACAGGAAACCCCCTTTGCAATTTTCAATATTTTAACCGGTTTTTATTTGATTATCAAATTTTTAATAGTGCCTATGCGATACAAATGACAATTTGTCACAAGCAGGCTTTGAAAAAAAGGTAATTTTTGCCACGTGTGTAAGGTTCACGCTGTTATTTAACAGGCAAAAAAGCAAAAACTAATTGAAATATTGAAAAATTGCAAAAGGGGTTTTTTGTTGTAGAAATATGGGGCTTGAAGACGGGAATAGCATTTATGCTAAAAAACAAAAAATTCATTTTTACGAATCGTTTAAATTTTTTTTTCTTTTAAATCGCCTTGCCTAATAATATAATTGAAGGTAATTTTGAACATATAATTAAAGAACCCATACAACTGTGAATATTTTCTAAAAATTTGGCAAAAAAATATTGATTTATAAGAAAGCTATCGAGAAAAGAAAAAGGTGGACATTTTTTTTGGCCCACGGTGTATATATATATATATATATATATATATATATATATATATATATATATATATATATATATATATATATATATATATATATATATATTGTAAGTAGGGTTAATTTCTTGGACCTTTCTTGTATATTGTTAGGACTTGTTTCTTGGGATATGATCCTCCAATTAAAAATTAAACAACTATTTTCACGTATTCATGCCTCGTTTTAATAACGTTTCGGCTATAACTTGAGCCTTTATCAAATTCTACAATATTAGAAAGATTAAAATGGGTTATATATATATATATATATATATATATATATATATATATATATAATATAAAATAAAAATAAAATAAAAACAGTAGGAATTTTGGAGAACAGAAACAGTTTTAAACATATATGGACACAATTACATTGAAAAACAATGTCGATGGGAATAATGGATACAAAGACTTGACATCTAGGGTTGCTATGATATCGTCCTTTTCATGAATTGGAAGAATTCTTAGAAACACAACATATAAATATAATACAAGCCCCAAATAACCATAGGTAAACAAACTATTTGGAAACCCAAAAGACAAAATCAAATTGAAAAACCCACGGAGTATACAACATTTCATGCCAGGACTGTGAAAAGCTGCACGTGGGGCAAACTAACACAAGAATATCAATAAGAGTAGCAGAGCATAAATTTAGCATCAGAAACAAACAAAACAACCTTGGCTCTATTCCTATATCATCAGGAAACTGGCCTCAAAATAAATTTCGATGGATGTAGGGAGATTGCCAATATAGAGCAAAATGGACGAATCATTAAAACTACCAACTGCATGGAAAACAATAATCGACAAATCCAAAATCACAAAAAATCAAACTGAATTAGCACAACAAAAACAGCAGCATCCAGAAAACGTAAATAATGACCAACGGCCGCTCAGATATAACCTTCGGCCCCGGGTGGGGGTATAAAAGGAAGCTCGCAGTCGCTAACTCTCGACGTGAGAAGGAAAGCTTTGAAAATGCCAAATGTGATTTTGGCGGAACGACATCAAAACTGTTCTTTTCAGAACGACTGTAGGGAACGGATGTACATCCAGAATGATAACGTATTTTTCCATCCGCGAAAGTCTAAGAATCAACACACACACACACACACACATATATATATATATATATATATATATATATATATATATATATATATATATATATATATATATATATATATATATATATATATATATATATATATATATATATATATATATATATATATATATATATATATATATATATATATATATATATATATATATATATATATTATTATATATTATATCTTGAACTGGTAGTGGGGTTATAACCTTTTAAAAATTGGCCTAGGGTGAAATGAATATTGGCTGAATAATTATAATTGGCTTTATAATCTAAACAGGTAATATCATGGAGAAAATCATCAATTAATCTAAGTAATATTTTTATAAAAATTGCATTTTATACTTACAGTATTATTTCAATTTTGATGGGATGTATTTTACGCGCTTGCCATTGTTCACTAAGAGGTCGCACGATACGGAACTAAAGTTAGACAAAGACAATGTTATACAGCGAAGTGCATGTCAGAAAGAGATAACAATATATATGATTTGATGGTGAGTGAAAAGACGTGCCTTTCTATTGAATAAAGTTTGCCAGACGTTTTGGTTAACACGTGTTATGCGTTCCAATACACCAATATAGGGTGAACCAAGTATAAAAGTGGTTGAGGGGTGAAGTTAATATAAGAGTCAAAATATATAACAGCAAAAAAACTATTCATCTATGGCTGGATGATCACAAAGTGCCATGTATTTATATTTTTCTAAGCCCAAAATATATTTGTAAATAAGACTCAAATTTTGAGTGTCGCCTTTTTTGTTCATGTTGAAATGTTTAAAAGAATCATTTAAATTTTCTTGAAATGAAAACTTTGAGATAAGGTTGTTATTTATACCTCGCATTTGTTCCCATAGATGGCACCTCTTACCCTATGGGTTAATATCTCAGTGCCTAATATTTTCATCGTTCATATTCAACATACCGTTGAGTGTTTTGCATCATCTCTACCACATGGCTGCATTGGCCTCCTGATGAGCCCCATATAGGGCGAAACATCATCAATTGTGCCGGTAGAGATGATGGAAAGTGCTTAAAGGTTTGTCACTATAATGGTTCATATATATATATATATATATATATATATATATATATATATATATATATATATATATATATATATATATATATATATATATATATATATATATATATATATATATATATATATATATATATATATATATATATATATATATATATATATATATATATATATATATATATATATATATATATGAGTATATGAAAACAAAACAAAATATTCAGATGCTTATTAAAAACGTAAATTCAAAATGTACTTGCCAACGGACAGTAAAGATGTTACTGTTAATAATTCAAACGAGCTTAGATTTCGTGAAAGAGATTCTCTCCATCAAAACTGATTAGGTCGATAACAATATCTCCTAATATGCTTGTTCATGGTGTATTCGAGATATGCCCAGTCAAGGGGCGTCTTGTACCTGAGAGGAAATATATCCTCTAGTAATTTTTACGCACAAATTATCTATGTGACTCGACCACGTTAAATTGGCATCGAAAAAAACCCAAAGAATTTTGGTTGATCCTGCCAGTAAAAAGTCTTGTTGCAGCGCCGCAGGCTTTTCCCTTTTAAAAAGAGCTGTGGCAAATTTGTCCTTGTTGAGCTTAAGCAGATTTTTTTCTGACCATAAAACAACATCTCAGTATAGAGCATTGGCCAATTCTTTTATATTTGTGGACGATTTGTTAACAATTAAATAGTGTCATCCGCGTAGAAGGTGATATGTATATCATCTCTTTTTTTTATATATTTTTTCAAATCATTTGCAAAAACAAGATACAGAAAAGGACCTAAAATTGATCCCTGGGGCACCCCAGCTCTAGGGCCAAATTTGTATCCCGTAGTATTATTATTTACTGACACAATTTGAAATCGGTCATTAAAGTACGAAGACAGACCATTTAATGCCGGACCCCTGATACCAAAGCTTTTTTGGAGCTTTGCAAGAAGTATATTGTAGTCCACACAGTCAAATGCCCGTGAGTAATCAATAAAGAAGCCGAAAGGCAGACCCCTTAAAAATTGCTGATGAAAACTCGACAAAGGCTGTATCGCCATTTTTATATTTTGTTATACCATGCTGACTTTCCGAGAGTAGGCTATTATCCTTGAAAAAGTGTTGAATTTGTTCCAAAAAGCAAGTTCTATAATCTTAGAGAAACTAAAGATTAGGCTGATGGCTGTGTAGTTATCATACGCATACTCTTTTTTCGAAACATACATTTGTGAGAAATATCAAAGGTCGAATCATACCTTTACATTCATACCGTTCATTAATGTTTATTAAGTTTTCCAGAAAACCCTGCTACAATGTTTCTCTCACCTGTCTCCGAATACGATGTTACTAGAGTTATAATGTACCTAAAAAAATCCCATTCTTTTGGAATTGACAAAATATCTACAAATTTTTTAAATTCAGGGGTTACATTTATAGTTCAGCTATGAACTTACCTCATAAATATGTCCCTTGAATCTGCAACTTTTCCAGATGTTATTCCGCTGTTTAAAAAAGGAGATAAAACAATGGTAGAAAATTATCGACCAATTTCAATACTTAGCTCCATTTCCAAAATTCTGCAAAAAGTAGTTTTTAAGCAGATGACATCATTTCTTGTAGCACATAAAATTTTAACGGCAGTATTGCAATTTCTTGACTAGTTCTACAGATATCTCGATGAAAGTAATAAAAGTTTTGGTCTCTTTATGGATTTAAGCAAGGCGTTCGACTTAATTGTCTATAAATTACAACGGTACGGGTTTAGAGGCAAAATTGGTGAAAGGCTACAATCATATCTCAGGGACAGGGGTCAAGTTGTAGATATTGGCGATGCCAGATCCAACAAATTAAAAGTCAGATTAGGAGTACCGCAAGGGTCTATATTAGGGCCTTTATTATTTTCAATATTTGTTAATGATCTACCTATGATAGTTGAAAATTCTAATGATCTTACCATGTTTGCTGATGATAATTCATATATTTGTTCAGAAACATCAGTGGTTAGAGCTGTCAAGGGATTGCAAGAAGTGTTGATTGCTTTCGAGCAGTGGTTTTTGAATAATAGGCTTATATAAAATTATAAAAAGACTGTGTTTGTTCGTTTCTCGCCTAGGACATCAGTCCTAAGCGAGAGCTTTTTAGTAAGAACTCTTCAGAGACATTCAATTGCTCAAGTAACTGATTCAAAACGTCTAGGCCTTTATATTGATAACGCACTTAATTGGGACTGACAAATAACGGAATTATGCAAAAAACTCTCAACGGTTTGTTTTGTACTATATCGCCTTAAAGATATCGTTAACGTAAATATTAGACTGTCCTATTATTTTGCACATTTTGTCTCACGCTTAAAGTATGGAATATTGTTCTGGGGGTCAGCTTCACGCGCAGAAAGAGTTCTTGTATTACAAAAAAGAGCAATAAGAAATATTGCTAATGTCAGACCAAGACATTCATGCAGATGACTTTTCAAAAGATATGGGCTTCTTACTGTTCCTATATATATATATATATATATATATATATATATATATATATATATATATATATATATATATATATATATATATATATATATTCGATGCTTTAATTTATGTAAAGAGCAATTTTATTAATTTGTCAACTATGAGTGACATTCATAACTATAATCCAGGCATGGTGATATTTTGGTTATCCCGAATCATAACTATTTTTGAACATAGTCCCTATTATATGGGTGTACGTTTATTTAATACACTTCCACTTAATATTAGAAATAAGAGCCTTTTATCATTTAAAAACTGTATATGGCAAATTTTAAAGGATAATGTCTCCTATAGTCTTCAAGGGTTTTTTGTTATTGACTTCTCGAGGTTTTGAGTTACATTGCAGAGTTGTATAGGATAAGTACATATATTTTGAGATTTATATTACTTGATTAGCATTTTTGGCCATATGATGCACTGGTGTCATTTTGGCTTTCTCAACGTTTTCTATACCAGGTATTGTTTGGTCTATTGAAATAAAAGTTTATTTAATTATTTATTTATTTAATGAAAAAGTTGTCAAAACATGTACCGGTCGTATGGGTAATTCTTGTATGAGAAAAAATGGTCGGTTTAAAATTATAAATAGAAAGCATGTCTGTTAAATAAAGTTTTTCGGGACTATAAACCAAAATATTGGTAATAAATTTTTTTTATATTTTAACATAGTAACAGGTTGCTATTGCGTTTACAGGGTATGTAAAATAAGACGTTTGATCCCGAGACACAGAAAAAATTTAAACATAAATATTTCTTTGCTTTTTTTGACGTGTTAAAATATTTTGTTTTTATTTATTTAAATATTTTTATTTTATTTTTTAAATATTGATCTGGAATGCAGTGATGTAACTCTGTAACGCTCACACGAATTTATATTTAATTCTCTTTAAAAGTATAAAATAGGAGAAGTCTTATATCTGAAAATCCTCCGTCCAGATATTAAGTCTAATAAATCTTTGGTTTTGAAAAATGGGTATGAAAACGAAACAAAACATTCAGGTTCTTATTAAAAACGTAAATTCAAAATGTGCACCCGTTTACAAAATGTTGGATTCAAAATTTAACTGCAAAATGTGGAAGCCATAAAATTATTCCATTACACTTTGTTATCCTGTAATTATCGATCATCCGTCAAATTATAATTTTAATACCTCCCAAAGGAAATTGCCTTTCTTTAATTAGATGTTATTATTAATAATTCAAATCAGCTTAGATTTCGTGAAAAAGATGCTCTCCATCAAAACTGATTAGGTCGATAACAATATCTTCTAATATGCTTGTTCATGGTGTTGTATTCTAGATATGCCCAGTCAAGGTGCGTCTTGTACCTGATAGGAAATATATCAGAGCTGCGACAAATTAATTATTGCCCGTATACTAGCATTATATATTCTAGAAGTCGAGCGACATATTGTTAGAACTACTGATTTGAAGAAACTAGACTTTTAAATATAGCCTAGAGATCGTTGTGTAATGTATATTGTCCAATTATAAATTTAATACCTCTCAACGGCAACTAAAGACGTTATTATTAATAATTCAAACTATATTAAATTTCGTGAAAGTGATGCAATTGGTTGAGTCGATAACAATATCTTCTAATTTGCCTGTTTATGGTTGTGATATTCAAGATTTTATGCTTTGTCAAGGTGCGTCCTATACCTGATACGAGACATACTAAAGGTGCGACAAATTAATTCTATGTGTATACCAGCATTGTAAATTTTCAAAGTGGAGTGATATATTTGTAGAACTACTAATTTAAAAACACTAAACTCTTAAATATCCCCTAGAGATGCCTCAAAATAAAAAATTCAGGTTCTTATTGAGAACACAAATTCATGATGTGTACTCGTTTAGGAAACGTCGGAATCAAAATCTGACCGCAAATTCCCAAAATTATTTCTGTTACCGTTAGAGATTTTTTAAGAATTATTTTTAATACAGTAAGGGAAGATCGATGTGGACATTTCAATTGGGGCTAAAGTCAAAGTAGTATTTATTTGTTTTAACCCTTAACTGGTGAACCTCTTTTAAATTACATAAATGGTGACCATGAGTCTGACAGACTGCCATGTAAATAAGCTATTTTTTAAATTAAAATAAATATCGATATATTTTTTGAATTAAAACAAAAGGTTGTTAGTTTTTAAAATTTTATTGAAAAAGAAAATACAAAAAAAGCACCCTTAAATTCTGAGTTAGAATATACAACATTAATTGTCATTTTTTGGCGTATCAAAATATAGCAAAAGATATATTCTAAAAAAACCTCTAATTTAAGTCTAAACTTGTTTTCTCTAAGGTATATTTTATGCCAAAAATAATTTAAAAAATTAAAATATAGTGCTCATACAAAACCGACAAGACATAAAGTAACATTTATAAAAAATCTAATTGCACTCGACCATGGTACAATTTTGACATATTTTTCGAGAACACTGCAAGCATATGGGTTTTTTGCATTTAGTACACAAATATGCAGCCTTTCTTCTTAACCTGGATGGGCAAATATAACAGTATTTTCTTGTTTCAAGTTTTCCTTTCTCAATTTTAGGGTGAGTTTCTGAAATATCAAGAATGCTTTCAATAAGCTCTTTTAATTCTTTTTGTAAACAATTTTTGAAATTGCTACATATGTCTACAATTTTGTAGAAAATAGTTAGTTAGACTTCTATGGAGTGGTACATTGAAGAAACGAAAATGATGGCTTTAATTTTTTTAGTAGCACGAGATAAAAGAGTCAGGTCTTTGGAAAATCCATACAATGTGACCTTCCTTGCGATTCCGTTTCGGAAGAAATTGTTAATGAATTTCCTTTTTTTTTTTTTTTCTTAAGGTGCCGACGTAGGTGAGGTTATTATTTTTTAGGTGATTTACCAATTAAATAGAACTAAACCAATTATCAGCCGTTACATTTCGGTTGGTATTATAAAGATGTTTTACTAATCCGATGACTGCTTGAGTAGGTTTGCTCATTTTCCTTTCTTGATCTGTCAGCGTAATCCCATCTGAATCTTTTCTAGCATAAAGGTAAGCGTTGTGTAAATACCCAGTTCGAGCATCAGTCATATTTAGTATTTTTATACCATATTTGCAGGGTTTGCTAGGGATATGCGTTTTAAAACGACAGCGTCCCCTAAAACCCACCAACATTTTATCCACACATACCTTGGCTCCAACTTTATATCCTTCTTTTGAATTGCGGATAAATAAATCAAGTAACTCTTGGATTGCATAGGTCGGATTATCTTTTGCTTTTTGTTCCATTGCTGAGGCATGGTCAAATCTTAGGGCAGCTAACAGAGTTAAAAAACGTTTTTGGGACATAACTGCCCTAAATATCGGTCTACCTTTTCCATTCGCAGCAAAGAGACCGTGTACGTCTTCATGATCATGATGATGACTCCATTTCGTCCGTGTTAGCTATTCAGTTTTATTATATTTTGGACGAAAAGTAGCCAGTTTTTCATTTGTTCTTTTGACAATAAGATGATACATATCTGGTGAAAACAATTTATTGAAATAATAAACCGGGCTATTTGATTTTTGAATATGTGAGCCCATGGATGGTAGGACAACAATGTTGTAAGCAGGAGTGCGAATATTTCCTGTAGGCTCTTTTTTGCTCTATTTAAACTTGTTCTTCCCATAATAATATTCACTGGAATGGTCGCTTTCTTCTAGTTCTTCACTTAATAATCCAGAATTACTGCCTTTTTTATCGAAATACAACATTGTTATCAGATGCCAGCATGGATTTGTGTCCAGCAAATCAACTGAGTCTGCCTCTAGGAGTTTCTTAAATTTTATATATTCGAAACTGGATCAGAATGAATATGTTGTAACTATATTCTTTGATTTGTCCATAGCTTTCGATACAATTGACAATATGGGCATTCGTGGTAATCTGTTGCTATAGATTGAACCCTGCATATCGGAACGGATATGAAAGTAAAGTGTGGTAATACCTTGTCGATACCTAAGGAAATAAAACTTGGAGTACCACAGGGTTTCGAATACACTTTTAACATGGTAAAGGACAGACTTAAAGTGGATGTAGCCCGGATGATAGGAGCGGAACTTCGCAATTTAAATACCATTGATAATAGCGCTCATCACAATCCAAGAAATATATCAGATTCGGTAGAGGAGGAAAATTTAATATGGGTAGATTTCGACAAAATGTCAAAAAGTCGCAAGGGAATTGATCCAAAAGCCGCAGCCATTTTGGAGGTTAGATCTTTTTTAGCAGAAGATTTTCTGCATAGAAAGGAAAATCCTCTTAAATGATGGAAATCCAGAGAGACCGTATACCCTCATTTGTCTAAACTGGCAAAAAAATATTTATGCACAATTGCGACATCTGTACCGTCCGAACGCATCTTTTCCACTGCTGGGCTTATTTCAGAAAGAAGAAGTCGTTTAAAAGGGGAAATGTCCAAAGTATACTTTTTCTTAATTATAATCAAAATTTGTAATTTTTCTTGTTTTTTGTGTATTTTTTTGTTTCCTTTGAATATATTTTAATTGGCCTTTTGAGTTCTTAATTTAAAAAAGATAAAGGATGTTGAGTAATGTAGTACTTAGTTTTTTTTATCACAATATGTTTTTATGTAACTATATGTTATTACATTTTCTAATCTTAATTAACAATTTTTAGCGAAATTTATTAATATAAATCATAAAAATGCACCTAAGGGTGAAACATAAAAGTACATTTATATTATTTGTCATTTAAAATGTTATCATAAGAATCTATTTGCCCAATAAAATAAAATAACAAACTAATTCCAAGGTTAAAAAAAGAAACTATTATTAAACAAATTTATCTCTGTGTATAAATAGTAGTCACTAGTCATTAGTCATTCGTATACTTTTCAATACCAGTAATCAAAGTAATCATAGTAACGAATATTATAAATGATTACTTGATACCAAAGTAACTATTAGTACCCAATACACCAAAGTAACGAAAATCAACACGCCTAATAGGAAGGTACACGGAAGAGTCGTTCGATCTAATAATTGTGGTGGGAGAACCGACGCGTTAAAAGTTGCGCGGAGTCTGTAGGACGTATGGTCACCAGTTAAGGGTAAAATAAAGGAAAAAATCCATTTCCCAGATGACAGGTGTCACCTTTGACTACTAATTATTATTTTAAAGTGAATTTCTTAAGGCAAAAAATGATCCATATACAGCGTATTAATTTTCTATAATTCTTGAATTTGTCGAAGATTCTTATACCCTAAGAAACAGAAAGAAACCAATTTAAATTAAGAATATTCTACGTTTTCTGAATTAATAATATTGAACTCCAATTTGCCTGGGTTAATAATTGGACTTTGAATGATATACAATGGGCTCTATAATTTTAGCTGGAGTAATGTTAAAGGTTTCTAATTGATTCCTTTTGAGGCATATTACATGAATTTTGGTATTGGAAACAATTCAGAGTGTTCAAGTGATTAAATACTATCCATTTATTTGTTTTCTTGTCATTAAAAATATTGACTGCTTAGAAATAATTTTGAATTCGCTCCATGCTTCGGAGTGATATACAGGTATTCTGTTTTTCGTATAGTCCGAGTGAATAAAACCGAATGTAGGTCTTTTTTTGAAAAACTTTAAGGTTGAAGGCAAGGCAAATGAAATAATTCGCCATTGGATTTTAATTAATATTTAAACTTAGTCAGCCTATATGCTGGATTTTATCCCATAAAATCTTTAATCATATGGATAAATGCTTTTATAAGCTATAACATCTGGTAAGTTTTTTATTCAATTGATATTTGCAAGAATTCCATTCTTGTGTGTAAAAAAAAATCTGAAATTATATTCGCCGTTTTGTTTCAGGCTTCTTTTTTTTCCTTTTTCTTTCTGGTTAAAATTTAATAGGGAAGTTTCTTTTCAAAATTTTAAATAAAACCATTCATACTAAGGGCTGAAAGAAAATTATTGTTTGCTGTTACTTATTAACGAATATTTTCAACTCATGGAGTAAGAAAGTCCCTTGCCTAGTAACGTGTGGTTAATTTTTCTGGACAAGTTCTTTGTGACCGGTTTCAGGATGTTACAGTTCCTAATTTGGGCTTGGGTAGTTTACAGGATGTGATGTGACACTGTAGCAACGACAAATTCCAGATTTGAGTTGTGAAAAGATAAGTAATGTGTATTTTTTTTATATTTTCTCTTTTGTGAATTGATGTAAAGGCCATGCATTAATTCGTTAGGAATTACATGCTACGAGTAATAAATCAGGTAGTTATAGTGTATCTAAAGTAAATTGAGACAACATAAAAACTAAATATCCTTCAATAGTCGGCGATTTTTTTGTGATAGATATTTAAACGTACTTTTGTAAACCGAATAACTGAATAAAAATAAATTTATTTGATATACGTGGTGTAGTAAATTGAGCGTACCCCAAATTTTCCGCTGTCTCAATTTACTTTAGATATACCTTACCAGAACTTCTCTTCTCTATACATCAAACTAATAATTATTTTTCAAATTTCTGTAAACTGTGCATTTTCCAAATTGGCGTCTATCAATTATATATTAGAATTTTTACAAATCTTAATTAAAATATATTTTTCTAATTAAGCAAAACATAAATATTTATGTATAAGATGTACTGAATTTACATGACACATATTCTTTGTATGGTATAGTAATTGTAACTTTTTTACAATTAATAACTTATGCAATGTTTACATCAAAAAGATTATGAACATGTAGAAAAAACGTGAAAATAAACTTACATTTAACTACTAAATAGGTAATACCCATAAATATTGAATACATTCAATTTATACAACTGGTATTTTTTTACGTACTACAACATGAAAGTTATATTTAGTTATTCAATTATAAATTTTAGCGCGCGCTATTCCTGTAGATTTTTAAATATTAGCATAGTATATTTTTGTTAACGCCATTTAGCTGCTATTACTTAAATAATTATGCGAAACGTCCAAATTTCTGCTTGAGACATTTTTTCTTTAAATGATTTTCGTGAGTTAAATAGATGCTAACGAGTATCCGCGATTTCGTTCGCGAATGACGCTAACGAAAGGGATATAAATTGGTACTTAGATGACCTTATTTTTTTATAAATTTTAGAAACCACGTTGTTGGTTTTTCCTTCAATTTTTGTCAACAGGGGCTTGAGAGATTTTTGTTTATAAATTATTTCCGATTTTTTGGAACACCCTGTATACATTTAAAAAAAAAATAAAATAACATATACCTGATCAAATGCTGTTTTAAAAAATTAACCGTTTTTAACATTTTGGAATATTAGATTTTTCTGTTTTCCCTCCCTCTTAATATTAATCTGTTTTATCTCCCAAAATTATATAAATTATACATTTAACTGACATATCGTTTCAGTTGAATATGACCATTGCTATTTTAGTAAATTAAATATTAAAAAATATCAAAATTTTGATTTAAGTTTGACATGAAATATTAATTGGAATTGTGGGATTGAATTTTTGATTTACTTTGACTTTTGTATTTTCCTCTGATATTTTATATGGACTACTATAGCCATGTCAAACATGCGGCCCAGTGAGCATTTTTCTGCGGCCCAAATCAGTTTTGAAAACAGCCAGATAATGCGGCCCGCGAACAAGTTGAAAACCATTTTTGAAAGCGCGCGCCGCTGCAACAACGATTGGTATAATAAAATTTAAAATTATACATAGTGGCATCTATGTTTAGGAGAATGAACTACACATACTCAACCTAAAACCTAAAGCCAAACGTTATCTGGCTTGTTCCATGAAATTCTATCGCGAGAAAACATAGATGACGCTATCTGAACATTCTGGAAGAACTCGAGAAATCACAATCCGTGTATAAGCCGTGTTCGATTGAGTTCAGTCGTTCAGTGTTTAGTCAGTTATGAGCCAGTTGCGACAGACAGTTTCGAGTTGAGTTGCGCACTTATTGTTACAACACTTAACAGTACTTATTAAAATTTATCTTTTAGTCTCTTTCAAAACCAAGTGGAAGTAAGAGGAAACTTGTAGATGAGCATCGTATCTTTCAAGAAAAGTGGGAATTAGAGTTTTTTTTTGCTGTGAAGTGCAAGAAAAAATGATTTGTTTGATTTGTAATAGTACAGTCGGTGTCCCAAAATTATATAATATAAAACGTCACTATGATATTCATAAAACTATGTTTAACAAGTATACAAGCATGGTCAGAAACGAAAAGTTAAATAAGTTAAAATCACGGTTGAAAAATCAGCAGCTTATGATGTTTACGCGTCCAAAGCAAGAAAATTAATCTGTCCTTCAAGCGAGCTACGTACTGTCGGATTTGATCGCGAAACACTCAAAACCATTTGTTGAAGGTGGATTTATAAAAGAGTGCCTTGTAAAGGCCGCGGAAATTGTCCCGGAAGCGTGAAGGCATTTCAGAATATATCCCTGTCCCGGAATACTGTCGCTGAAAGAGTTACTGAGTTGGCTGCCAATATAAGTGATCAGATAAAAACAAAATCAGACTGTTTTGTTTTATTTTCTATTGCCTGTGACGAAAGTACGGATGTGTGTAGTGTGGCGCAACTCGCTGTTTTTCTTCGTGCGGTTGATACAGATATCAATGTGTATGAAGAATTACTGGAATTAGTACCATTGCATGATACAACAACTGAGAAGGATATTTTCAATGCTGTTTATGGACTTCTGCAAAAGTACAATTTAGATTTGTCAAAACCGTTGCAACAGACGGAGCTCCTTCAATGACTGGAGTAAAAAATGGCTTCGTTAAAATATTACAGACAAAGATCAGAGAAACGGGCAGTGACAAACCAGATTTTTATCATATTCATTGTATAATCCACCAAGGAGTTTTATGCTCAAAAGTGATCAAGTTGGAAAGTGTTTTAAAGTCAGTGAAAAAAATTATAAACTTCATAAGGTCACGAGGCCTTAATCAGCGACAGTTTTCTGCATTTTTACGTGATTTAGAAAGTGAGTACACTGGTTTACCATATTATGCAGAGGTGCGATGGCTTTCGTATGCTATGGTACTCGACCGGTTTTGGAAACTCAAAGAAGAAATACGCGTTTTCATGGAAACAAAAGAAGAAGATGTCAGCTTATTATGCGATGTACCTTTTTTACAAGATGTTTTATTTATGGTAGATATCACAAAACACTTGTCGGACTTAAATACGAAATTGCAAGGACCACGTCAAGTTATTACAGATATGCATGATCATGTAAAATCTTTCAAGTGTAAGATGATGTTGTGGGAAAAACCCTTAGCAGATGATAATCTGTCACATTTTCTGACTCGTAAGGCATATCAGGAAAGCAAAAGTGTCCCAATATCATACAAAATATATTCAGAGGAAATGAGAAACCTTCTGGCAGAATTTGAGAAGCGTTTTCAGGATTTTAAGACCCAAGAAAACAATTTTTCTCTATTTACTGGTCTTTTCACTATCGATATTGATAAAGTTCCCCCTCACTTGCAAATGGAAGTAAATGAGATTCAATATCAGACCCATTTAAAACAAAAATTTGATAGTGTTGGTACATTCGAATTTTATAAGTACTTGCCTGTTCAATACCAAGAAATGAGAAAATTTGCCTGTAAAATCCTGTCAATGCTTGGAAGTTTCTATAAATGTGAACAACTATTTTCTTTGATGAAAGGAAACAAATCTCGCGCAAGATCGCGATTGACGGACGCACACTTGGATGCAGTTTTAAAAGTTATTTCCGCCAAAAAATTCGCGCCACAAATAGACAACTCAAAGACAAAAAATGTCAAATATCTGGCAAAAGAATTTAATGTTTGTAGTTTTTTGTAATGTCCTTTTTATTGGAAATTTAATAAACAGACTTGTCCTATAATAGTAAAATTCCTCAAGATTTTCAGTAGTTTGTCTTCTTTAAGATAAGGTTTTGCGGCTCACCTAGTCGAAGGTCTTCATGGTTTTGGCCTACCAGTGACTTTGAGTTTGACATAAGTGGACTACTATAATTGAAATTCTATTACGTAGCTTTGAATTGGGATATAATATTATGTGGGTTTAGTATTAAACATTTTCTTAAAAGTTGGGTTACATTGTGTGTACGATCCGAAAGGATTGCAATTTTGCAATTGAATTTTATCAATCTGATTAAAGATCACTGAACATAACTGAGTTACATTGTTTGTAGGATCTGAAAAGACTTCATTTTTGCAATTAACGTACATCAAACTGATTAAAGATCAGCTGTTTAAAAGATTTAGCTACCAATTAACTGATTAACTCTTCTAATATATTTTTCTTTGCTCAGCTAACTTGAATGCTAGGTGGCATCTTTGACTACTAATTATTATTTTAATGTGAATTTCTTAAAGTACAAAATGATTCATTTACGGCGTGTTTAAAAAAAAAAGTAAATATTTGAACCTATCTAAGATTTTTCTACAATTATTGATAATCGGAATTGTCTTATATCTGGTAATCTGCTCTGCAAAAATTAAGTTTAAAACATCGTTAGTTTTGAAAAATGCCAAGTATTTTGATCTCATTTATTGAAGATCCTTATATACGGACCTGGATATTCTCCTTAATAAATTCAGAAAAGTCTTATATCTAAAAATATACATCGTTGATTTTGAAAAATGCTTACAAAAACGGAATAAAAAAAATAGGTTTTTATTTGAAACATAAATTCATGATGGGCACCCGTCTATGACACGTCGGAATCAAAATCTGATTGCAAAATGCCAAAGTCATAAATGTATTCCTATTACCGTTATTAATTACCCTGTATTTATCGATTATCAGTCCAATTATAATTTTAATACCTCCCAACGGCAACTAAAGATATTATTATTAATTCAAACGAGATTAAATTTCATGAAAGAGATGCTCTTCATCAAAATTGATTAGGTCGATAATAATATCTCCGGATTTGCTTGTTCATGGTTTTATATTCGAGATATGCCCATTGCCCAGTCAAGATGCCTCCGGTACCTGACAAAAAAAAAATACAACAGAACTGCCACAAATAAATTACTGTTAATATAACAGCATTCTATATTCTAGAAGCGGTGTGATATATTGATTGAACTAGGGACTTAAAGAAGCTAACTAAAAATATATCTTAGAGATTTTTAAGAAGTATTTTTAATATAGTAAGCAATGATCGAAGTGGACATTCAATAATTGGGGCTAAATTCAAAGCGGTATAATTTATTTATGTTTTAAAGAAGGGTAAAAAGCCTTTTGGCAGATGTAAGATGGCATTTTTGGCTGCTAATTATTATTGTTATGTGAATTTCTTAAAGCACAAAATGTTCCGTATATAGCGTATTTAAAAAAAAAGGAAATATTTGAACCTACCTAATACTTTTCTGCAATTATAGAAAATCGAAAATGTCTTATATCTGGAAATCTGCTGTCAAAATATTAATTTTCAAACAGGTATATCGAATGCGGTCTTATCGTACGGGTCCAAAGGTCACCAATATTATGAATCAAGTCAGAAAACACAGTGAATACCAAAATGTTGTGTGATTCTTTTATCGAGCTATTAAATCTCGATGGGTTATTTACAAATATACAGGGAGAAAGAAAATAGTTTTTTTTTCAATATATTACGCAATCTTATTAAGATGGCCACTAAATATTATTTTATATATTAAATGCCGAGGGACTAAATAAGAAAATTCGCTAAATATGTATTTGGTTAAAATGTTTTGGTTGGCAAAAACAAAAATACACAAAATGGCAAGCGCCTTAATAAAGGCGGAAGGCAGTTCGAATCAGTGGAACAATCAGGATATGTTCTGTTTATACAGCCACTTAATGAAAGTGAGATTTTTTTATCAATCACCAAAAATTATGAGCCCCGCTTGACCTAAAAATCTAACCACTTATACAGTGTCATTTATTTAAATGCGGGCCACCCCTATGCAAAGAAAACTTGTTGTTTTTTTTTGTATTTTGATAACACAACAATTTTATTTCGCAAAAATATTATACACTTTTATTAAAAATACAAGATAATTTGTTATTACTTCCCTCTTGAGATTTTTTCAGATCTTTACGTTTAAGGGTCCCTAGATGACAGAAAACATGTTTTCTCAATTCCGTCTGTCTGTAGGTATGTCTGTCCGTCAGTCTGTCAGCACGCGGCATAGCTAAAAAACTACTTATGCGATTTCTTAAAATTTCAGTCTAAAATTAAGGGCCATGCATGCGAAAAATACAAGTTATGTATATAAATATGATAGTATGTTTTCATTCCACGTCGTAACAAGAAAATGATCCTTGTTTGGAACATGTTCTGCATCACAGCAGACACAATGATCCATTCTATATATCCATATATATATATATATATATATATATATATATATATATATATATATATATAAATATATATATATATATATATATATATATATATATATATATATATATATATATATATGTTTATTTTTAGTCTTTCACGGATGGAAAAATAGAATGTGTTTTCATTCCGGGTGTACATCCATTCACTACTGTCGTTCTGAAAAGAACAGTTTTGCTGACATTTCGCCAAAATCACATTTGGCATTTTCGAAGCTTTCTTTCTCGCGTCTGAATAGAGACTGAGAGAAGCGATTTTACCGATTTATATATATCAAATTTTGTCTTATAATTAATAAAAAAAAATTGCTTATTTTAAACACACTTTAAAATTGGGACAAGTATTTTATAATTATTTATTTATTGCCTACAAAATTACAAATGTACTAAAAAAGCAATCAAAAAAATGGTGTCAAATGTAATAAAAACATTTTTAAATTAAAATTCACTGGCTAATATCCAGGAGCCAGTGGCAAAAGCTCTGAAAATCGGTATAAAGAATGCACAGAAACTTGTGCATGAAAAAAAAAATAATTTACTTCCGAAGAAGAATAAGAAATGTACACGAAAAAATCCAAAGGCAAAAGCCTTAAATTACAATTCAAAAATGGATATTCATAATGCAATTTATGATTTATACACGTCAAAGACTAATATAATCCTTCAGAAACTTTTTAATATTATAGACTAAAAAATATCAATATCATTTAAAAAGTCCTCATCTTTTGAGTCGTCCTCAAATGACGCAATGATCATTGGTGCTATTTCGACATCTAGAACTAGTTCTCGATTCCACCAATCCCATATTAATTTCTCCGTATGTTCCACAGATTTCTTCCAGTACTCCGGCGTAATATAACTTAATGAATCTTGCCAAACAATTTGCACTTCATCTGATGTAAGACCATCGTTCACGTGTTTTTCGTAATATGATTTTGCCCCAGCCCATATTAATTCTATTGCATTAAACTGGCAATGGTATGGCGGCAGTCGTAAAACCTCATGTCCATTTTCTCGTAATATTTCATCTACGGCATATATTGTTGGTTTTTTAATAGATTTTGCCATTAAAAGAAGTTCTAGTTTCAGCAAATTGGGTAAAGGATTTTGTTTTTGTTTTATTAGCCAGTCATAAATATCGCTTTTCTTCCAGGATGAAGTGGATTGTTTATTTAGGATTCTTGAATGATAAGATGGAGCATCTAAATTTGGAATCAGTTGTTCTTTTAACCACTTTTCAAACAGTTCACAGTTCATATTATTAAAGTAGTCCATATTTTTGGATGTTGAAAAAAAACAGTAAACTTGCACCTGCGAGAAATCCTGTTGAAAAACAGGCATGCAAAATGATGAACCGTTTTCCCGTCCCACATCCCTTGTTTCTCTTGACACTTTTTACAGACTCGTCCTGGTAAGATTTCGAACCACTTCCATTAGAAAATATCCAAGTCTCGTCTAAAAATACCACTTTTCTAAATTTTGAATTAACATTTTCCGTGTATTTCTTTAAAAACTGGATACGCTGACTTGCTATATGTGGCAACTCGCATAAAAATCTTCGATTACAGTCCTTTTTATATCGAAAAACCCAACATTTTTATTAATTTTGACAACGATTTTAGTCCAATTTCCAATATGCCTCGATTTTTTAAAACTTATTTTAAAACTTGAAGGGTTATATTAGTTTTTGATGTGTATAAATCGTAAATTGCATTACGAACATCCATTTTTACATTGTCACTTAAGTCTTCTGTCTTAGGCTTTTTTCGTGTACATTTGTCAATCTTCTTCGGTAGTAAATTATGCCTTTTTTCATGCACAATTTTCTGCACAGTCCTTATACCGATTCCCAGAGCTTTTGTTATTGTCTCCTGGATATTGGCCGGTGAATTTTCATTTTTGTAATATTTCATTAGATTTAATAACATTTTTTTCGCTTGTGGATGCAAAAAACCCGAAAATTGTTTTCTATTACTCATTTTGTCACTGTATTGTCAATCTGACTTTGAGGTGACATCGCTCAAAGATTTTTGCAACTGCTGGTATTTATATGTTTATCCTCTTTTTTCATATGAAAATATCATAGGTCTATCTAATTAATCTTCCGGATTTTATGCGGATGATATGATTACACGTAATAAAAGAAAAACAAACTTAAAAAGTTTGTCGTTGATAAATCGTATGACCCACACGATAACACTTCTTTTGACACATAGGCAACCTTTGCATAGCTGAGGGCGTAATTTCAGAACTTAATCAGGTCGCGGGCTATAGGTAAAAAATAAGTGAGTAGTAGTAAATAAAAAAGCGATACATTTTTTTATTTATCAACTTAACTAGCATTATCAAACATATAAAAAATTAATTAACAAAAACTGATAAAAAAATTAAATCAAAATTAATGAGATACTTTAGTTTGAAGCTGAGAAACAAGAAGATCAATAATGGGGTCAATATCACTAGTACATAGGCGCGGAGTGTTTTCTTAATTAACATCTGTAAACCGAGTACGATGCTTATTTTTATTAACTTTCATGATTGAAAAAAGCTGTTCATATTCATACGTGCTACCGAATGTACAAATTATTTTTCGTGCGAAGGCTTCCAGCTGTGGATACTTTTCTTCAGAAAGGTATGTTCTGTAAAATTCGCTTATTTCCACATCATCAAATTTAGACTTTAAATATGAGTCTTCTTGAACCTCGATTAACTCTATTTGTAGGTAAAGTGGAGCATCTTCCACAATACCTTTACAAAGATTTGCGAAAATATTGAAAGCGCTATCCATCTTCTTAAAATTGGAAACCCGATAATTGAATTGTAGTTTCAATTCTTCATCATAACGACCGTATTCAACGTTTTCGTGACTGGATAATGTTAAAAAATGAACAGTTTTAACTTCTCATTTCTGTTTCCCACAAGCAAATTATATTTTGAAAAGCTTTAAGATGACTGTACAACTGATTCACCAATTGTCCTTGTTTTTGAAGCTTCAATTCAGGACATTTAAGTGTTACAATTACAAAGATTTTCGAAAATATAAAAGCTATTTCTTTTGCTATCCACATTCTTCTTTTTGCAAATTCGTCAATGACGTCATCATAAAAACGTCGATGCTCCGACATATTTTGGAGAACTTTATTTTCAATGGACAATAGCGATGTAAATCTCTCCTGCCCCGTTGAATTTCTCACGAAATTTTTTATACGTTTAAGTATTGAAAAATTACGTTCTACTGATGAACTGGTAGGTATTGTCAATACTAATTCACACAATTTCGACACTTCGGAGCAGGCATCTTCCAGCTCCTTGTCTTTTAAAAATTGCATTTGTTCCTTAGCGTTGTTTTTTGCGCTAGTATCATCAGTTTCGTAAATCACTTTTAGTTCAGATCGCAGTAACACTGGGTGGAAGAACTGGCCATAATGAAAAAGAAGAGATTTAAACGCATCTTCTGGAGAAGTTTTTCCTTTAAATGCATCAAAATTGCAGAGCTCGAGGAAATTAAAATCATTTAAACCGTTAAATCTATATTTTATTTGTTGCTGAATTTGATAGATTATTTCATAAAAGAGGCGTCTGTATGATGTTTAAATATCTCCCACCTTGTCTGTTCGAAGACGCTTGGCTTGTGGTTCTACATTTAACGTCATTATTTTCTCCCAAAATAGGTCAAAGTCATCTCTTTTTTGGCTTAACATGGGCTTAAAATCATCCACTTTTTTTTAGGCAAAACGCAATATCATTTGTTTTAGTTTGTAATATATTAAAAACAATGTCCGAGAATGAAAATATTTCTGAAAATATGTTCAACAAATAATTAAAATTAAAACCTCGTTTCAAACAGTCCAAAAACACTCTCGAACTATTTATTGCTTTTAAGTCCCACGTTTCATTATTTTCTATTATATTCTCAAATAGTTCAACCAGTGATTCACGATTTTCAGATACTGTTAACACAAGTCTTCCATTATAGTTCCACCTAGTAGGAGCTACTTTGGGAATCGTTTGTGGACAATGAAGCCCAAAGTTTGTGTAAGATTTGTTGACTTGGAAAAAAAAGCAGCCATGCCACTTAAAGTAACCAAAAATACTTTACACTCTTTAATGTGATTGATAGACTGGAATAAAACTAAATTTAATTTATGAGCAAAACAATGGACAAATACAGCACTTGGGAAAGTTTCTCGAACTTTAGCTTTCAGACCTTCTAATAATTGTCCTGCCATTACTGCAGCTTCATCATAGCTTTGAGCAACTAATTTTTTCTCTCCATTAATTTCTTTAGTAACGTTATAAACTACGGTATATAATGCATCTGTTGTACGATTTTCGGACACATTCTTAAAACCTAAAAATCGCTCTTGAATACTTCCGTCTTTTTTAACGTAGCGTATTGCTATAGATAATTGGCTAAAATTAGTGATATCAGTTGTCCAGAACAATAGCAATGAACTGCATAATTCTTTTTAGAATAATGGTTGCAACCTTCTGAATTCGAAAAACGAAAAACGCTAGACTGCTCTAAATGATTTTTTAAGCAATCATCATATTTAGCCATTAAACTAAGAAAATCTTGAAAATTTCCGTCTATTTGAAGAAACCCTTGTTTCGTCATGTCCTCTAAATCCCAATTCGTGCTGTCCGAGAAAACAAACAACATCGATAAGTCTTCTTAATATTTGCCTTTTTTTATCGACTAGTTCCTTGTGTTGGCGGTGACTAATTTTCAACTGTTTATTAACGGCGTGTTCAATTCTGGTTTTGCCGAAGCCTTTTTCTTTTATGACGGCCTGCAAATGCGCTTTGAACATTTGTCTTTTTACAGCTTTATGGAAATTGTTTTAACGAAAAAATAATTCAAAAAGTAAACATGGCCAACAAAATATATATTTACACCCTGTTAGCCGTTTAAATTGTTCGTATTGTTTTTCCGGATAAAAATGTCTAATACAGTTTTTCATTTTTGTGGTTAAATTTTTCATAGGTAGTTTTGCCCTTCCTTTGAAAATTATTTGAAGCTTATCAGCGAAGTTTAATGTTGAAAATCCCTTTATTATTAAGACACACACCACACATTCACACATATTCTTCTTACTAAATTCTCCTACATTTTCAACGTTATTACTGACAGCCGAAATTGGCGGTATTTGCATATCCACGTCCGTATTATTGTCTTCCATATCGCACCATGCACGACGCGACGTACGTATCACACAACACACGAATAGCCGTTCAAAAGAACCTACTCCAGCGATAGCCGGTGGAAAGTTCAATAATTCACAGGCAATCAAGCATACAGGACTTGGCTGCAGAGAAGCTAGCGGCCCGCATAGGTTCTATTCGATTTCTATTGTGACTCTGTCGGAGTCAAGGCCGCATTTATTATGGGCTTGATAATTAAGATAATATTTTAGCATTTTTAATATAAACCAAATTAATGGTTTCCTATTTCAAAAATTACATTTTAGAAGATGTTTTGTATTTTTTTTTGGGGAAGCACTGCTTCCCTTGCTTCCATGGTCTGCACGCCCCTGCTTAGCTACCTTACTTCGCAATAGTATGTCATATCATCATGTTCTAAAGAGAGTTCATCAAAAATGCTTTAAACTGGCAATGGTTAAGACCGTAAGATCTAATGAAATTAATGATACTATCAAATCCACAACGTTCTTCAATCGAATAGACTTAGAGCACAAGTTTTTTTGGTGAATAATGCAATGGAGAATTATTACATCACATTCTTGCACATTCAAAGTGGTTGCTCTTTCTTTCAGAATTTCGATAAAACCATTTCGTGAACTGACCATTAAAGGCGCACCATCTGTGCACACTCCAACTAATTTACACCACTGCAAACCATATTGCTCACAAGTACTTTGCACCTCATCAAAAATATTTTTCCAGTAGTGGTAAAACCGTAAAGCCAGTAATTCCTCTGTCACTACAAATTCTTCATCTACACCTTGTATAAAAATAGCTAACTGGGCTGTGTCAGATAAATCGGTACTCTCATCCAGAGCAATCGAAAATGCTTGAAAACCAGCCAATCTATCAGTCAATGTTTTTTTTTGGTATCACTAGCCAACATGTCTATATGTCAATTAACAGTACGTTTCTTTCTTCTTTTCTGGGCACAAAAGTTTTGCAACATTACTAGGCATTCTTTAAAAAACTCTGCCTTAGAAAATTACTTCGATATTTTCGCTATTTTAGATCTAACTATAAAAGTAGCTTTAACAATACTGTCTAGATGTGTAACATTTGTTATTGTTTCCCTAAATCGGTAATGAGTTTTTTAATTTTATCCTTTCTTAACTAGCCCGTAAGTAAATTATATTGAACGAACTGCTTGCTGGAGTAACGCGCCTTCATATTGTATGCGTTTAAAACAGAAATTGTTTCGTTGCACAACAAACACGTAGGTTTACCACTGTGCATGATAAAAAAGTATTCATCAGTCCACTTGTTTTGAAACTGGCGACATTCTGAGTCCACTTTCCGCGTTTTTAAACCAAACATCTTGACAGGATTTTTTTTCCTTTTGAGCTGAATTTGCTTCAATATTTCCCGCATCTTTTCTTATCAGTTGTTAAAAAATAATGAGTTGACACGCGCGCTGAGCGGTTTATATATTACTTGCAATAAGCAACTAGAATACTCTAGAATCGAGAGTCTCGATCGTACGCGGATATGCGATATGAACGCTCAGAGCCGGCTGTTATTCATAACTCATCGCTCGGAGCGCTTTAAGGTCATCGGGCGGCTTTCCAAATGTTTATCTGTTTGTCTCTTTCGAACGACTATTTCTAACTCGATCTGTGGCGTTCTACTGCGTATGATTAATAAAATTGTTTATGGATTTCAGTCTTTATCATTTGAAGAATACAGTTTTAGGTTGATGGTTGACAGTAATTAATTACAAATAAAGTATGTGTCCTAAATCTGCCGGTGTAGGGCCGAATCCGGCCCGGGGGCGGGGGGTTGCCCATACATGGTTTAAAACATCGTTAGTTTTGAGAAATGCCTCGTATTTTGATCTCATGTATTGAAGATCCCTATATACGGACCTGGATGTTCTTCTTAATAAATTTGGAGAAGTCTTATATATAAAAATATGCTGAACAAATATTAAGTGTAGTACATCGTTGATTTTGTGAAGAAGTGCCTGTGAAAACAGAATAAAATAATCAGGTTCTTATTAAAAATACCAATTTATGAAATACACCATTTAACGAAACTTCAGAATATAAATCTGACTGCAAAATGCCGAAGCCATAAAATTATTCTTATTATCGTTATTAAATCACCCTGTAATTATCGATTTTCCATCCAATTATAATTCGAATACCTCCCAACGGCAAGTAAAGATGTTAATATTAATAATTCAAACGAGATTAAGTTTCATGAACGATATGCTCTTCATCAAAATTGATTAGATGGATAATAATATCTCCTGATCTCCTTGTTCGGGGTGTCATATTTGAGATATGCCCGGTCGAGATGCGTCCTGTACCTGATAAAAAAATATCAAAGATATGACAAATTAATTATTGTTTGTATTAATTTTTGTATATTTTAAAAGTCGAGCGATATATTGGTAAAACTAGTGATTTGAAGAAAATAAACTCTTAAATTTTTCTACGCGTGTTTAATACAGTAACAACGCCCGAAGTGAACATTCAATAATTGGGGCTAAATTCAAAGGAATATAATTTATATATGTTTTAAAGAAAAGATAGCGGCCTTTTGGCAGTTGATAGGTAACATCTTTAACTACTAATTGTTATTGTAATGGGTATTTCTTAAGATAAGATGATCCGTACGATCCGACGTTTCGCCTTCAATTGCACGAGGTATCTTCAGGGATCTTTACTCCACGAGATCTGAACACTAAATGAACTCGAAGAGATTCAGGCGGGTTTTTATACCCAACTTGTGCTCGTCCAACCGTGACCCTGTGTTATGATCGGTTTCCACATGTGATGTAGACCATAACCCGTATCTCTATTGAAATTTTTTGTATGTTTAAATAATTCAATAGATTCTCTAATTTTTCGATTATAAAATCCTGGAACCAATGCTAGAACCTTGGTGTCCTTTACATTTATAATATGGCCAATGTTATGCTGGGGTTCAGCTACAGCAAATCGAACAATTTGTTTCTTTTTAATGCATCGTTCATGTTCCTTAAGTCTAGTTGATATTGAGCGTCCTGTTTCCCCCACAATATCTTTCGGGAATCGCGAGCATTGCCCATTCAATATAATAATAATTTTTCATCCCCATATGACCCTTAATTTTTTATTAAAATTTGAAGTCAATCGGATAGGTAGTTATTAAGCTATGCCGCGAAAAGACAGACCGACATACCAACAGACAGACCGACGGAATTGAGAAAAAATCTCGGAGGGTGATTTTTTCACGATTACAATACTTCCCTTTTACGAGGGAAGAAAAACGGGGTCAATCCTGTTGCCGGCTCTGTACAGGGTGTTCGGTTATATTTTGAACGGGGTCTATATGCTTTATTTCTCAAGATATCAAAAAATTTTACACATTACAAAAATTATCCGCTCTGTCTTAAGTATAGTAGAAATAATAGAAAGCTTTGGTTTCAACTGTTTCTACTTTAAAAAATAATGGCAGGCTTTGAAATCAATAATTATTATTCTTATGTTTTTCCTTCAATATGGCCGTTCTGTCATTATTTACTTAGCCACTTTTTTGCCTTTATTTTCAAAACTATGGGATTTACTGATCAAGAAAAAGCCAATATTTTTGAAAAATATACTTTCGTGTAAATAATTATCGTGAAACACGAAATCAATACAGGAGAGAGTATCCTAATTTAGTTGCTCCCTCAATATCTACGATTTATTACATTGTGAAGAATTTTGAGAACAGAAAAACTTTGATTAGAAAAAGGAGGAAAACCTCTAGAAGATAACCATTTGGAAGTATTGTTATATTTTGAGGGTAAGAAAATTAAACCTATTATTATTGTTTTCAAATAAAATATAATTCATGTTTTTTTTTTAGAATACCCAGAACCATCTATCAAAGGCGCAGTGATAAACTTAAATAAAAATAACTAAACTAGAAATAAGACACAAAGTCTCAGTCTCAGTCAAAAAGAGTATAATGCGGTTACACGTGTTTCGCCTTTTCAGGCATTATCAGACCTACAATTAATATAACAATCAAAAACTATCACCATAAATATATAAAATTTAAACAAACCTTCGACATTAACTAAAATCACAAGAACAAATCAAACAACTATAACGTCACATGTTAAAATACACACTGATATGAGGTTAAGAAACTAAAGTATTAACACGCGCAGATAAAAGTTGAATCAAATAAAAGACAAACAAATATGTAAATAAAAAATATAAAAAAAAATTATTGATATACCCAAGGTTCGAACCCGAGCCTCCGGCGTAACACACCGAGATACTGACCACCACTCTACCAGCTAGTCTAATAAAAAGTCTAACATTATCTTACTGCCTAAGTCTAACTTAATATTAGTACCAAGATTATTAAAAATTAGTTGAGGTTCGAAATTGAAGACATCATGAACACAATGTAAAACTGGGCTTCTCTTAGCCCTTGTAATTTCCATCTTTTCTAAAAATCCAGTTTTTTACTCTTTGGACACTCGTGTACTATCTTAACATTGTTTGGTGTAGAAAAATGGTGTCCAGTTGTTAGCAAGTGGTTAGCAAAACCCGACTTTGTCTCAGTGATATCAGTGTTTTTATATTTATCGAAAAGGCTAAAATGTTCCCGGACCCTAGTGGAAATCCTTCTCCCTGATTGTCCGACATATACAGCAGAACAATCTCCACAGTCTAATGAGTACACCCCTGATTTTGAGAGATGTTCAGTCTTATCTTTGGTTATTACTAGATGTCTCTTAAGTGAGTTCACTGTTTTAAAAGCAATTGAGACATCCAAATGTTTGAAAAACTTCGCCACCTGCATTGAAATATTACCAAAAAATGTTAAACCTTTGAAGCATTTTTTAAGTATTGGTTTAGAGTGAATAATATTAAAGGAAAGTTTGTATTTATTGAAAAACTTAAAATAAAGTCTATTGATGGAGTGGATAGGAAAACCGTTGTTGAAAGCAATTTGTTTTATAATCTGCAATTCCTGATTGAAAGCTTCCCTGGAAAGAGGTATTTGGAACAACCGGTAGAAAAATGAGTTGAAGGCTGCAAACTTGTGTGAGTGATGAGAAATGGAAATAAATTGAATAACGTTATCGTTAAATAAAAATAGGTGGAAAATTCACGAAACCTTGAAGCACTACAAATATAAACCTTATAGGTTTATACCGGTACAAAATTTAACTCCATTGAATAAAATACAAAAAGTTGGATTTTCTCAAGAGATATTGACAAGAATACAGAATGATCCTAATATCTGTAGGAGAATTTTATTCACCGACGAGGTTGCGTTTACCACCGCAGGTATGTTTAATAGAAAAAACAAACATTTTTGGACAACCATAAATCCCTATAAAAAACAAGTGCGAATTCAGGGTGGGAAGTCTATTAACATTTGGTGCGATATGATACATATTAAAGTTTTGGGGCCTGTAGTAATAGAGAATACTTTGAATGGCCAAAGATATTTAGATCTTCTACGAAATTAGACCGATGAAGTTTTAGAAGAGCTACCTCTCCAAGTTTTGAACAACCTTATTTGGCACCAGGACGGTGCCCCTCCACACAATTGCATCGAAGTTACCGAATATCCAAACAACAAATATAATCTGTGGATAGGAAGACAGGGACCCATAAATTGGCCAGCAAATAGCCCCGATCTTTCGCCTCTCGATTTTTTTTAAGGGGGATACCTTAAGAATAAAGTATATTACAATAGACCAACCACTATTCGCGAATTAGTCGAAAAAATAGAAGCTGAAATTAACAATTTAAATCAAAATAATTCCGAATTCACTTTTAAAGCCATATTGAATCAAGGCGGCTGTTTGTTTTCTACAGATATCGTTATTGTAACTTGTTTAATATAAAAATAATACCAACAAGCTTGTTACTTCGTTTTCTTATGCTAACATCTCTCCTATCATTTCAAGTAATAATTATAGTAATTATTAGGTATTATTATTTTCGACAAGTAGGTAGGTATATGAGTTAATGACAGAATGACCATATATGAAAAGCAAAACAGTTGAATTAAAAGCCGCCCATTACTTTTCCAAGGCAAAGCACTATTTTAAAACAAGTTGATAAGTGAGTGACAGAACGACCATTTTGAAGTAAAAACAATTGAAACCAAAGCTTTCTATTATTACAACTATAGTCAAGCCAGAGCGGATAATTTTTTCACGTTTTTTAAAAATGAAGGGATAATGGTTACAGTGAGCATAGACAAACCTATATTTTTAGAATCAGGAGAAAAAGCTCTCCTCAATAAACTAAAAATATACAGGGTGTTTTATTTAAAATACCAAAGCTGATGCTCATTTTCCCATTTCCGATGTTCATATGTTTTTTTTTATAACAAATTCTAAGGATTCAGACTAAATCCTAAAACTTTTGTGTGTAAAATTTTTCGATATCTTCAGAAATAAAGCGTATAGACCCCGTTCAAAATATAACCGAACACCCTGTACATAGAAGTCTAATTGGAACGAGGAAAAATCTTCTTATTTTAAAAACTGCTTATGCAAAATTTTGTTTGCTTATGGCTTATTAAAAATTGTCAAAGGGCATGCAAAGCCATCTGAGAAAACATATTTATTGAATAAATGTTTCGTTGCCTAATGAAGCTTTGATGGCATTAACATTGCATTACTTCCTACGTACGAACTTGAACTTCATTATTACCTTTTACGACGCAGGCAGTAAGAAGTAGCATAAATTATAATGGACCGATTTTTTTACAGATTTACCTTGCATTTAATTATTTTTCCTATATATATTTCTGTTAATATGCCTTTCAGATTGCTACTTAAAATTTTGCATAACAATGAAGCTATACAAATATATAGAAAAATGAGGGTTATTGTTTTCGGAAACAATGGAAGCCACATAATTAAAGCATTTGTTACTGTGTTTTAGCGTTACGATGGTCAGTTATAACGTATATACCTAAATAGATGCCTAAAAAAATGTTTTTTTATTTCATCGGTCTGTTTGTTGGTGTGTTTGTCTGTCTGGTACTCTATACAGGGCAACTCAGAAGTGTTGATGAAGTCTCAAAACATTAACAAAAATGAATATTTTTTTTTGAAAAATACTTAACATCTGTGCCTCAAGTAAAATACCTCTCCCTTCAGTTCTTTGGGTGTTTTTTCTCTTTCACCAATATTTGTGGCTTGAGTAAAAACCTCAACTCTGTTCACCACCATCTCCAATCCTGAAGCTAAACGGTGGGGTTTGCGTTTACATTCACAGTAATCTATCTTGTACAGCGTGTCCAATTTTGGGTACTTTTGCGTTTTACGTTATTTTTATAAATAGAAAGTTGAGGGTTTCGCGAGAGTTTACTATTTTTTCGTAAAAAGTAGCACATAAGATCCCGTTAGCAAAATTTTCGGAGCCCTTTTAGTTTTTAGATACAGGGCTAAATTGAGAAAGTTGCATTTTCAGGCACCCCTCGTATCTCATCTATCAGATATCCTATCGAAAAGTGGAAACTGTTTCTTATATAACTTTTCCAGTAGAACTCAATTCCGCCTTCGGAATTACTATACAGGATCAAGTCAAAAAATTATCGGACCCTACTTTATTTTTTTAACTCGAATACCTTGTATATTTATAGACCATAAAAAATATATTTTTTTTACCCTTTCAAAAATATATAATAGTATGCACTTTTTCACAAAAACACTTAAATAAATGACAATTTTCTGAAATTAAATGCATAATTTAATAGTAGGCTATTGCTATTGTTTATGACAACTAACAAAAATAAATGTCAAATATTTGTTTTTGGATCGACTTTTGGTTTATAGAAGTTCTTTCGGTATTTTTATTAAATTGATCATGTTTTCGAATAATGGCAGCCTATGAAAATTATGAAATATATGATATGCTGGAATGTTTTATACAGAGTAATGAAAATTCTGAAGAAACCACGGAATTATATTTCCAAAGGTAAGTAAGCTACTATGGCTATGAAAATCTGAATTATGTTTATAAGGTTTTGCTTTGTTTTGACAGTGGTATTTACAACAAATTGATCCTAACGATTTATTTAGCAGTCTTGTTATCTGGTCAGATGAATGGTTTTTTTCAAGTGCGGGAATTTTTAATCGTCGCCATACCAGGAACTGGCCTAGTGAAAATCAGCATTTAAAGTTTGAAAGGGAATAAAGGCGCTTTGGACTTGGGTTGTCATGTTTTATTTTGAGCAGAGATATAGTTTCTAGGATTTTTGAAGGGGATACGTAGATACCTAGAAACCCTTGAAGAAGTTATTCCAGAACTGCTCGAAAATATTCCATTAGCTCAATATAATGCTGTTTACCTTCAGCAAGATGGTGCCCCAAGTCAACTATAGGCTCTTAAGGGAGTTTCTTGATAATCACTTTCCTTAAAGATGGCTTCGCACCAACGGACCTGTTAAATGGCCTTCACGATCTCCAGATCTCAATTTTAGTTTTTTATGGGGCTATATACAAAATGTAGTATATAAAATACGATATCACTGCATAGCAGAACTTCGAGAGACCAATGATTCTTTTTAACGCTATTCAATGAATTACAAAAATGTTCCGATTTTGTATTATAAATATAATGATAAAAATGTCTAATACAGTTTTTCATTTTTGAGGTTAAATTTTTCATAGGCGGTTTTGCCCTTCCTTTGGAAATTATCTGAAGCTTATTAGCGAAGTCTAATGTTGAAAATCCGTTTATTATTAAGACACACACCACACATTCACACACACTATTCTTACTAAATTCTCCAACATTTTCAACGTTATTACTGACAGCCGACGTTGAGGGTATTTGCATATCCACGTCCGTATTATTGTCTTCCATATCGCACCATGCACGACGCGACGTACGTATCACACAACACACGGATAGCCGTTTAAATAAAGAACCTACTCCAACGATAACTTCCGCCACTACTCAAAGCACGCGACTGAAATGCAAAAATTGCAAACAGCCGGTGGAAAGTTCAATAACCTCTGGCTCGATTCACAGGAAATCAAGCATACAGAACTTGGCTGCAGAGAAGCTAGCGACCCGCATAGGTTCTATTCGCTTTTCTGTTGTGGCCGGTCGGAGTCAAGGCCGCATTTATTATGGGCTTGATAATTAAGATAATATTTTAGCATTTTTAATATAAACTAAATTAATGGTTTCCTCTTTCAAAAATTACATTTTAGAAGATGTTTTGTAATTTTTTTTGGGGAAGCACTGCTTCCCTTGCTTCCATAGACTGCACGCCCGTGTGTAAAGGTAATTTAATAAATTTTAATTTTTAATTAATTATTTTCGCAAAAACTGCGGACTTTCATAAAAAGTGTTCTTAATAAAAAGTATTGAGAATTTCAAGCAGATTTTAAAAAAGTAATATAATATAGGATGTTCCATAATATTATAATAAAAAAACGATAAACTTGGCAGCAATGTGGAATTCGCGGATACAGTACGTGTTTTACTATGTATGTTAATCATTTTCCCCGTATACACTAAAAACGTTAAAGAGGTTGACCAGGTCTAGTTGCCATGGTACTTAAAACTCTCAGTTCGCCAGTTATGTTTTGCTTACGCCACTGCCATTTTGTAATTGTGACATTTAGAAAAATTGTTTGTTCTGTTGTTGAAATGTCTTAAATCATCAATCTGTAACTATCAAGTTAGGCCTGGTCTATATTTAAACCTCTTTAGTGAATACGGGTGATTATGTTTTGCCATAATGGTGCACTACTGGTGTAAACTTTCGACATTCCTGACCGAGTCTTGTTTCTTGTTAGAATATCTTTGTTAAAGACCTATAAATTACCAGAAGAAACGTAGGCATTTTTATGCTCCATGCTTTTGTAATTGTGACATTTAGAAACAATATTTGTTTAATTGTAGCTTTAGGGTGCATTTTTATATTTAACATTTTGGTGTGATGAATTGGAGATGTGATGGAATGACATCATTGTCATTATTGTTGTTTTTCTTTATATGTTTGCAATACATTTCTATATTTGCCATATAGGTCAACAGAACTAAGTTTGAACCCATATTCACCCATCTTCTTCTCAATTTCTTTCCCACAATTTTAGTGTTTTTGCAAATGGGATTTATTAACTTATTCATATATATAAACTCATAGCGAATTAAGAATAAATATTAATAATTTGCGGATAAATTGCCTTTGACATTTCCCCTACTACAAATCAGGTAGAAATTTTGAATTTATTGTGGACCCACCACAAACAGTTTATGAATATAAAAAACTCGAACGGTGGCATGAGAAATCAACCAGCATAAATATAAATACACTTTGGTGAAATTATGGTACCTCTGGTGGATCTACCATTCAAGATAAAAACACACCCTTTGATTTTGAACCTAGTTAGACCTAGTCCATATTAAACATCTTTAGTGAATACGGGTGCGGGAGTGTTTAAATTAATTTGCTTTTACAGCAAAAAATCTGCATTTTAGACTAAACATACCAAACAATTTGCAGAAGAAAAATCAATTTAAAGACACATATTCGGCCTATCGCAATTGTGACATTTACTTTAAATTAGCAAAGGTGATAAAATATATTTTCCAACTAATGTTCCATATATAAATTGTCTAAAGTTGCATTTCCACCGAGCCCCAAAGTATATATTATTTGTATTTATATGGGCAACGTGTAAAATAGTTCTCATAAATTCACTGTTGTAAACAATGTATAATACTGAATCCCTGTAGTAAACCATACATTATTTAATACAACATATGTGCGAAAATATTGTGGCTAAATTTAATACCTACGTGTAATGCATTACTCTGATGTGCTTGCTGAATTGTTATAAAACATGGAAACGTTCTGTATTCAGGAATATTATATTTCTCATTAAATCGGATATGGGCTTGTAGATATTGTTTATTTTAATGTTGATATCTGCAAATTAGTGCAACCATTAAACATATTTACGAAAAAGTCGGCGCGTGGAAATGGGTAGAGAATACGTTTTGTTTAGTATTATAAGAGAAAAGTTAAGCTCTTTCAGTTTGGACATGGGATAGACAGTAGATCTTTGTTCGCGGTGATGTAATATACATTATTTATTTCTATACTGTCAGTATTACTAGGCTATGTGCTATGTATATGCAAAATTAAATGAAAATGGTGGCAGTGGTGCGTCATTTTATTCAACATGGAAAAAATAATGTTTTTATGTTTATTACGATCCAATTATTAAGTTCATTAAGTTGAACCTTCGTCTTTTATTACGGGGTTTCTCCCTTATGAATAGAGATAGAGAGATACAGTTTTCTCGACCCCATGCTACTGTTTCCTGAAACTAAAGCCACAAACAAATCTTAGCTAGCCATCATAGTTTCTGTGCTACCTGGTGATTTTTAAAAATTGTGGTTTTCTGGAACCCCCCGTATCTGGGTTATTTTAAAAGTTATTGTAAAGATGAAAACGGAGCTTTATAAAACTTTTTACATAGAATTCAGTGGCGTTCTCAGATTCTTTCCGAAGATCATATTTTTTGAGATATTGGCATAACTTGCCTTCTTTTAAACGGGACACCCTGTATATTTATTTCTTATGATATCAGGCTCACTAAACGCTTTAAAAATATATATCATAGTCTATATTTATTTTCATGAATAACACCGCAAAATGCATTTTTCGATTTTTTTACATAAGCGGCCATGGATATTTTACCATCTTAACGCAAAAATCTTTCATATTTTTTTATTAAAAGAAACATTTTTTATCAAGTAAAATTACTAATACGGGAATAACAAACTTATTTAATGGAATAATTATAAAAACCTAACAGACAAACTTTAGCAAAAGCTAAAAAAATATAGTTTACAAATATTGTTCAAATTGTTAACCATTATATGTCCTACATATATGGCAAGGTTTTTGTATTCTTTCTAAAGCGTTTTCTAATATAAAGGATTGTCTCTGCAATCTTATCTTAATCTTTTATTTTCTAAATAGCCCCATAAAAAAAATCTAGAACCGAAAGGTTCGGAGACCGTGGTGGTCATTGAACAGGTCCATTTGTTCCTATCCATTTTCTCGGAAAATATTGGTTGAGTCAATTGTGGGCTGGAGCTTACTGGAAGAATATATTATTCACCTGGGCCAGCACGATACCTTTCAGAATTCTCATAGAATTTTCTAAATAATTTGTCTCTTAAAACTGAAGCAAAAAGCATTAGTCAAATCTCCCCTGACAATCTCTAGGAAAAACGGCATGTTGATTTTCCTGTCTCCAGAAGCGTGTATTATGTTGGTTCAAAATTCCCGAACTTGAAAAATCTGCCTCATCGGCCCAAATAATTTTGTTGTAAAAATCATGATCTTCTGCTTTCATACTTAAAAATCATCTGCCTGACTCCAATCTACGCTCGGCGCACCAGGGTGCAAATGATGGACTAATTTGAATTTGTACAGTGTGAATTTATCTTTTTTTAGCATTCTTTGCACTATGGTTTCTAACATTGACCTCAGATTCCTCGTTCTCTTTGTTACAGGCTCATGGCCAAGGCTTGCAAACAGACACATATTGTCGTAGATTTGATTGCATTTTCTTTAAATATTCTTTTATCGGGTTGTCTTTTTTCAGGATATCTGTAACAAAATTAACGCAAAAATAATTTCTAAAATACATATTTCGATGATAAAAAATAACTAACAGGTTGTAATAAAGCTCAGCAGTCGGATCGGCGTTTTCATAAGACAATATGAAGCAATTATTCATATCATATTTCTTAAAATATTAAAATTTCTGGTTCTGAGCCATATTGACAATCAATATAACAGTAATAACAAAAACAGCAAAAACAAAAACAACAATAAACAATACAACAATAACAATAATAGATAACAGTAATTAATTAGAAGATCGGAATGACAACCACTGTAATGACATAGCAGCGCGAGGATTTTGTTCTCGGCGTTACGGTGGTTAAATATCCATTGAAAAATGGATTAGATCGAAAATTTCATTTTGCGATGTTATTTGTGAAAATAAATATAGACTATGATATATATTTTTAAAGCGTTCAGAAGAAATAAATATAGAGGGTGTCCTACTTGAAAGAAGGCAAGTTATGTCAGTTGTTTGTTGTTGACCTTTGGAAAACATCTGAGTTCGCCACTGAATTTTAAGGCAAAAATTCTATTAAGACTTGTTTTTACATTTACAATACCTTTTCAAATAACCGCGAATCGGGGGTGAAACTGTGACGGTTAGCTAAAATCTGTTTTTGGCATCTTTAGTTCCAAGAAAAAAACGGCGTCGCGAAAACCACATCTCTCTATCTCTACTGATAAGTAAGAAACCCTGAAAAACCTACGAAAATGGGATCATAGTTGACACCCTCCCTATCCACACAAGTGCCATCTAGGAACGATTAAGGAAATCACTGACAAAAAAACCTCATCAAAGAACCTTTTCCCCTTGGATTCTTCTCTGACCACCCACCCAGGGCATTATCAATATTTCATTCTGCTCCACTGAGTTCTTAATAATGAATATTAGAAGTGTGACATTGTACGTTTATTCTATAAAAATAATAATAGTAACAGCATATCTCAAGCAAGAAGAGAAAACATGGAATTATTAGGCGAACCTGTACCATCGAGAAACACATTCGTTAATACAGAAATCAACTTCAGAGGAAGCAAATCTCTAAAAATGAAACTACTAGAGTATTTTACTTATCTTTGAAGGTATGCACATTATTTATTTTAATAGACTGTGAGATTTAAGGTATTGTATTGATTTATAGAAAATCCTAGAACTTCTTAAAATTATGGTTATCATCACTATGAAATTTTACCCGTTCAAGAACTGACTGACGAACATAAAATTAGCAGGAAGGGAGATATATTGGGACGATTCAAACTAAATTCATCTAACCTTTTTTGACTTGTACCGTTTCACTTTCGGATAGCGATTTTTCACAAATCACACAACGGCTTGTTGACGCCATCTTAATACGTCCTCTTATTATTTTCAAAACGATATTGTTATTAAAAGCACACCCTTATGGACTAATATTATTTGTATTGGTTTAAATTGCACTAACAGATAACACAATAATTTGTTATAACACGTATCAATATTTCATGTAACGAACAAAAATATGACAACTAACTAGTGAACTACCGAGAAAAGTCAACGCCTACTGCGACTGCCGAGTGCCGATGGCGCGACGCCCGCGCCGCGGCCGCAGCCAATGCTGCCAAGTTGTCGTTAATCTCTTAATGTGACGTATCTCCAAATAGTCTATTTAGGGAATCTTTCAAAATTCAAGCTACTCGTATATATTACGATGCTTTTTTATAGTTTTCTAACGTATAAACGTGTGGGTAATCATTAAATTAAAACACATTAAATTAAATAAAAATACAAGAGTTCTAACCACATTACACACACTACACACACAGGAGATGATATAAACCAAAGTAACTTATCCTAACCGAGACTATTTAGAGGTAAATGTGGACACATTTTTACTTATAAATATATCTGCACCGTTGTCAAGTAAGCAATAAAGGGGACTATAAATATAGATCCTCTATCTTTATTTAACGCTTTCTTACCACATTTAGCTATTTCTATACTCTCAAATGCATCCAATAATATATTATTAAATACAATTTCAATTAACTAACATAAGATTATTTATTTTTATTTGGTGATTGTTTTCCAAAGCATGTTGGGCAACGCTTGACTTTTCTGTTCTTCTTAAATGTGCCATGTGTTTTTTAAAACGAATGTTTATGGAACGTTTAGTTTGCCCAACATATTTTAGATCGCAATCATTACAGCTAATTTCATAGATGCCTTCAAGTCAACGTTTTGTAGGCTACTCTAAAACCTACGTTTTTAAATACCGTTTCTAGACCTTTCTTGTATCTGTGACCATATGGGATTACTATGAACTTATTGAAAGCCTCAGGTGTTTGAAGAGTAGCGACATCTTTTAACATTTTCTTACGCTTAAGTCTGTTTACTAATTTATGTACAAAATTATCATTATATCCATTACTTTTAGCTGTATTTTAATCCGATTCATTTCATTATTAAAACGTTCTTTAGTTAATGGAAAATTGACTAAACTGTGAGTTCAGAAATGAAATGCTGCCGTTTTGTGTTGACGGCAACGAAATGAGTCGGATGTTATATATCTATCAGTATTAGTAAATTTCCTATAAATATCACATTCTAATATATCGTTATTTCTAATAACTAACGTGTCGAGAAAAGATACTTGCCTATTGTTCTCCTTTTCGTACGTAAAATTAATGGAAGGATATTTATTGTATCAAAATTAGCAAACATATCGTCTACGTATCTATACCACATCCTTGGGAAATACTTGAGGTCTATTTTGAATTGGGTTTCTAATCTACCCATAAACAAATTTGCAAGGAACGGAGATAAGCAATTGCCCATCGCAGTTTCCTCAAGTTGTTTATAATATTTATTGTTGAAGTGAAAAAAAATTTGATTCATACATAATTTTGTGAGAAGCAGATATTCAATTCAAATTTCTTTATTCAAATTATTGAATTCAAGTAGTTCCTTTAATAAGTCTATAGCTAGTGGTATTGGTACACTAGAAAACAAGGAGCTTACATCAAAAGATATTAAAATTTTACCTTTTTTAAGTGAACATTCTTAATTTTATCTAAGAATTCTAACGAGTTAGTAACCTCAGAGTTATCGTACGAGATATTTAATTTGCTGTATTCTTCTACTAACCATTTTGTAATATTGTACGTTGGTGATCTAACAGTTGAAACAATAGGCCTCATGGACTTACCAGGTTTATGGATTTTGGGAAGCCAATATGGTTTAGATAACTGTAGGTTTTTATGTTTTAGTTTGAATTTTAGTTTATCGGACACTAGGTTTTTACACTGTTTTAAAGTACTTTTTACTTCTGTTATCATTTTTGATAACGGGTTTTTCTCAATTAAATCTTAAGAACCAGTATGAATCAAATTGTCTACTCTTTCAAAATAATCTGTTTGTCTAGTAAAACAACCTTATTTCCTTTGTCAGCTTTTAAATAAAAAAAAAACATTCTATTTTCTTCAGTCCTTGGATAACTTCGGTATTTTTACGAGAAAGATATTTTGGCTTGTAGTTAACAACGTTTTTTGAGATTGGATTTCTACAAACCTTTCTAATGAATCCCTTAGTTGACTCTGGCACGTATTGAATGGAACTTTCGATATTCGCTGTAATAGTTGGTAAACTATTTTTTACTGAAGGCTCTGCAAAATTCAAACCTTTATGCAAAAGGGCGATTTTTCTATCATCAAAGGACTGAGAAGAAAGGTTTTTTACAATGTTCTTGACTTTCGAAAAAATTTGTTTTTGTGGTTTCAACTTTCTCAGTTTGTTTTTAAGTGGAGACATTTTTTTCAAAAATTTGGCATCCATAACTACAAACATTTTTTTTTGGAAATCTAACAATTGTTCAAATTCTAAATAACAAGCACTATTCGTTTGCTATACAGATTTTTAATTTCTAAATCTAGCCACTTTTGTTTGGCAAAAGATTCAACCTTTCCAGTAACGGGGGATTTTTTAGGAATCGTGGCTGAAATGAATTTAGGGAAAACTGAAAAAGACTTGCATAATTTTAGAAACCAAATATCTGCTATTAACCTAATCTTAGTGTGGTACTTGCTATAAAGGTTTTGTTTCGTTGACCGTGAAGCCATGTTAAGTCCTAACACTCAAAAAAATTCGTATATTTAATCTCCGCTGAAGGCAACCACTGAATTCGATCGCTGGTTGCTCTAAGTACCTTGGATAAAATGAAATAAGCAAAAAAACCTTCTTTGTAGAGAATCTTAAGCGAAGATGACTATAAAATTTTCTGTGCGGCCAGTGGTTTTTGAAAAAAACATCAAAAACCAATGTAGTGCGCATGGGGGTGAAGCTCAAACTTCTAACGTGGGAACTCTTTTAATTTTGAAAACTACTCCTTTGGTGGGTATAATCTTCAAATGGCAAAACTTGATAAATTGTTATTCTAATTATGCTAATATCAATGCACAATTAAGGCAACCATGGTACTTAGTAGTTAGGTATTAGGCCCTGGTGGTCTGCCCATAGAAAAGAAAATTAAGAGTCAATCTCTGTGCAACAGTATGTACTCTTCAGGATTTTTTTCATTTCATTCATTTGCACTCACTAATCACCGGCTAGAGGATTTGATATCCTACATTAAACCTTTTAGTATATGATACAGAATTTTAAACAATGATAAAACCTGTATAGGCTCAACAGCATTTAAACTGAAATGAATTCACCCACAAATGCAACACTTTGGCTCTTAAAACGATATTTTAAATTATATAACGTTCAATTTTATTAGGAGCTCTAGCAACTCTGACATGACTGAATTTATTATTTAATAAAGTAAATTATTGCTTCAAGAAGCTACTGCAACCTGCAACATAGCGAGTAATTTACGAGTAAATACTACTGCAAATTGATGCTACGAAATGTAAACTCAATAGTTCATTTCTATCTCTTCACTACACAAAGAGGGTAAACTGGAACAGTAATAAATACAGTCTTTAAGCCGGTCATTTAATATAATAAACCTTACTAGCTGGAATTCCTAAAATCGCCTGCAGTAATTTCTGTTACCTGTGCAATTTGGCTGTCAGAACTAATTTAACTTAGCAGCTTAAATGACGCTCATTTCTACGTTTCGTATGATTTAGTTATAGAAATATTAGGTAAAATTGCTTTCGGTATCATCATCATTTTAGTTGAAAAAATGGTGGAATAACACGCCAAAAAAACATTAGAATTAAAAGAAAAAAGATCAATCGAAAATAAATTGTTTTTCGGGGATTTAATTATATCTGATTCTCTTGCGGTATTGGAGTGGGTTCATAACAGAAATAGTCAAACTATATCGACAGGGATATTTTGGACTTGTATATGTCGGACCCAAAGTTTATAAAAAATAATCTATAAGCTATATGACGCAATGGTGCGTGTGGACAGTTCATTAAAAAAGTATATACCCTTCATGACTTCAATCATTTGAAAAATGAACTTTAATATAAAATTATCCTTTTGTTTTACCTAGTAATAAGAAAGAACAAAATACATATTATTTCCACAAATCTATTAAGATGTCTCGTTCAAAGAGCGGAAAGTGGACACAGAATATCGTCAATTCCAAAACAAACGGACTGATGAATACTTTTTTATCATACACAGTGGTACACTTATGTATTTGTTGTGCAATCAAACAATTTCTGTTTCAAAAGAATACAATATGAATCGACATTACTCCAGCAATCATTTTTCTCAATATAATTTACTTACCGGCCAGTTAAAGAAAAGGAGAAAGAGTTTGAGAAAGTGATCTTATCGCGACGTACTGTAGTTCGGCGTATAGATATGATAGTTAGTGTTTAACTATAAATAAAGTCCGTGTTGTACCTAAAATTATTAAGTTTCAGTCTTATAAATCTTTTAATTATCACAATTTTTGTCAAGACTTGAACCATTTGGAATGGAATAATATTTTTTATGTAAATAGTATAGGTGACAAAATTAATTTATTTAATAACCTTATTTTAGATTTGTTTAACCGTCATGCCCCAATTAAAGAAGTTCGAACAAAGCCTAAAGCACCGTGGCTTACTGAAAACCTTAAATTATATATGAAACAGAGGGATCGGGCTTTACAGACTTTTAAAAGAACGAGTGATCCAGATGATTAGGTAGCTTTTAAAAGGTTAAGAAATTTCACACTATCGGTAGGGAGACGTGAAAAAAAAAGGTATCTTGATTCACTGTCTGCTGATCAAAACCACTGTAAAATTTGGAGGGCATTAAAAGATTTAAATGTCTGCAATAAAAACAATAAAACCATCCCCGCAAATTTGCAGAATCCCAATTTAATTAGTGATTATTTTTGACCTTTTTTGCAGAATGTATTAAATTGTGATAATAAAATTGAGTTCTATAGTAATAATCTTTTTAAAAATAATATTAGTTTTTCTTTTAAGTTGACAACAGTTGAAGAGGTACATTTAGTGTTAAAAAATGTTAAAAATAATGCTGCGGGTGTAGATAGCATTAAGGCATCTATGCTGCAATATTGCAGCCCTTTTATTGATATATATCTTGTTCATATTATTAATCTCTGCATAGAAAATGGCTACTTTCCTGACCAATGGAAGGTAGCAATTGGTAAACCACTACCGAAAATGTCATGTCCATCTGAAGTCAGTGATTTAAGGATTATTAGCATTTTACCAACCCTCTCTAAAATTTTTGAAAACATTTTATATAATCAACTGTATATTTTTCTCTTATTTAATAAAATTTTACCAGATTTTCTATGTGGTTTTAGAAAAAAATTTAGTACTTCGGTGGCCTTATCTACGGTAATAGATGACGTTTTAAGAGCTTGGGATCAGCAGAAATGTACCGTGCTAGTACTTCTCGATTTTTCTAAAGTTTTTGATACCATCAACTAAAAACTTCTTTGTTCCAAATTAAAATATTATGGCTTTGATGAGGCATCCCTTAATCTTATTAATTCTTATTTTGAAAACAGGTTTCAAAAGATATATTGTGCAAATAGATTCTCAAAACAAATTTCGATTCTCTCTGGAGTTTTCAAGGATCAATATTGGGCCCTTTACTATTTCTTATTTATACAGCTGACGTTCTGAGATCTACAAAATATTGCCAAACACAAGCGTATGCTGGTGATACTCAGCTTTACTATTCTTTTAATATTCAGGATTCCCTACAAGCATTAGATTTAATTGATTATGATTTAAACAATTTAAAAATAATGTCGTTCAAACAAAGCTTACAATTAAATCCCACAAAATCTTTTGTTATGTTTTTCGGAAATAAAAATCAGGTAAATACCTTAAAAGAAGGGTTTAATGTTGCTCTGGATGGTACGACACTAACTATAGTTGAGTCAGCAAAAAATCTTGGAATTATCATAGACTCAAATTTAAGATTTAAAGAACATGTTAAAAAACTCATGCAAAAATCATTTTTAGCTTTAAAGCTTTTGTACAGTAACAGACACATCCTAAATTTACGCTTACGCAAAAATCTGTGCGAATCCTTAGTTTTATCCAACTTTAATTACTGTGATTTTATTTATGGTAACTGTATTGATATTTTGGATAAAAATAGGATCCAGAAGGTTCAAAATTTCTGTTGCAGGTTCATTTTTGGACTCAGAAAGTTTGACCATATATCGCATACATTTGAACAACTTAAATAGTTAAAAATGGACAATCGCAGACTTCATCATATGGCTACTTTTGTATTAAATATTTTAAATAACCCTGATGCATCTATTCAACTAAAAAATAAATTGGTACCTCGTAATAATATTCATGACAGGACTCGTTTTACCAATCATTTAACTATGCCTCACCAACGTTCAGCCATGTTTCAGAGGTCATTTACGTATAATGCCGTTAAAACATATAACTATTTGCAACATAATCTTATCTCAATTAATGTAACTCAGTTCAAAAAACAATTTAAAAAATTTTTATTGACACTTCAAAGTCTTTAGTGTCACAACTTCAAATTTCTCCGTAATTTTGTTATATTTTAAATTATAACTATGCTATTACTTGTGAATTATTTTGGATATATTGATTTTATCTATATTTGTTATATATTTGATTTTCTTTTATTTATATACTTATACATTTTCTGCATTACTTTTGAGGTTAAGTAGAGTAGCCGACTTGTGCTTCGCCTCATTGTGGTGCCACTTTTTTTGAATATTATTACACTGTCTATGTAAATATGCATTTCTGTAATATAAAGGCGATTATTTATTTATTTATTTATTTATTTATTTATATCAATAAAACATTGAATGGTAGATTGGCTGGTTTTCAAGCATTTTCGATTGCTTTGCTGTAGGAAGTAACAAACAAACACACATATACAAATACATAACTGTCAATTACATTAATACCCTCTTTTGTGCATAACGATATTATATCAGAAGTTTGATGGAAATCTTTAAAATTATATAGTATCTTAAAACTATACAATAAATTTTATAGGTCTTTATCTGATAACAAAGAAGCTCCTGTCTGGAAGACTGAAAGAGAACAGCATCGCATAAAAGCAGCCGCTGGCTGTAAAATTTTAAGGACTCTAAAATACTTTATGTCATGAAGCCTTTATTTGTTTATGTTTCTACTTATGTAAAACGTCAGTAGTTGAAATTTGAGAACTGCATCGGATAAATTATGAGAGAATAAATAATCTCTAGTAGTAAAGACGCTATTGTAGACTAGACAGTGAGTAAGTACTTACCAACAGGCATTGGGTTTTTGTGCGTCCAATACTTAAAAGAATATGGTTTTTAATTAAAGTGACCATAATTCACCAGACAGTGGTGCAACTAAGCACTGCGGGACTGAAGCCAAGACCTGACCCTTCGTGGTGCCACGCCCAAAATCACAATTTTTTTAACCTTTTTCTTTTCTTTTATTTTTTAAATAGAAAAAATTAGATACCTATATCCATCATACCATATGTCAATTGCAAAAAAATATTTAAATAAAATTAAATAATAATAATCTTGAGATAATTTAATCACGTTTATGTACCTACCTAGTTACAAATCTTCTATTCTTGTATTTGGAAAAATGGGTCAATCTCTATCTCTAGGAGAACAAGAAACAGTTTTTAACCTTACATCCGCTAATCAAAAATATTGTACAGTTGGCTTTGTTAAACATTATAAAAAGATGATTATTTACATAGATAATTTTTATATTTTAATACATCAAACACATACACATTATTTTAATAAAGAAGTGTTTGATTTGTTTTATTAAACTTGTAAATATGTTTTTGGGAAATTTTTGATCAACGGCAAAAGTTATGGTAAGTGCGGGGATCGAACTCGCACTTCTGGATGTCTAGTCCATTGTTCTAATCAATTGAGCTGTCATACTTCTAATAATCAATTTGTTAGAACTTGTACTTATTCATACACACCACTATTATAAGGCTACAGTATTTGGCAGGGACCAACACTGTTTATGATACTGGAAGGTTTAAATAAGTGCAAGTTCTAACGAACTGATTATCAGTGGTATGATAGCTAAATTGGTTAGATCACCGTAACTAAAAAACATTTCAATACATGAAATACACATATAGAAGATTTAACTTAAAATGGAAATAAAAAAATCTTATAATAAATATCACTGTGTATTAGGGACATAAATAGTTTTTCTGATGTGTGTATTTCTTTTAAAAAGGTGTCATTGTCGTTAATTTTATTGTAAAAATCTTGGCAAGAACCTTTAAAGTTACACTTTAAAATTAGCATACTTTTCAATTACTCTATACTTAGTTGGGTTATTTCTCCAGTCCATATTTTATTGACTATCGAAAAAACTCTCTCTGTAACAGCGTTAGTGCCTGGCAGGGAAGGACAAAAATGTCCAAAAACTTTCAACCATTTTAAATCTACTTTGGCCTTCTAAGTTTTTCTTCTGTAGTGCATGTCTTTAAATAAGTTACTTCGTCAAAGAGGTGGTTTTCTGTTATTTCAATATGAAATTGGACAAAATTCCACAGATTTCTCAATGTCAGACCATTGGATACGCCTAGTAAGGGATATCCATTTAAAATTATCACCAATTTCCCAATGACCGGTCCATTTTTCTAAATAATTAAGGCAATCCGTATAAAAATCTACAGAATGGGATTTAAACCAAGTTTGATCTATGTCACCTTGATCGACTAATTTCTTTTTCTAAGTTTCGTGCATAAATTATTTACTTCTTGATAAATATCAACTTTATTCTTTTTATTACCTTCAATGTTTTTAATTGAGTTTGCAAATAAGCAGGCTTGATTTTGAAGAAAAAGAGCCACAGTTCGGATTTAGGATCCTCAAAAAAAGATTTAAGTTGAATTGGATATTTTTCCAGAGATACAAAATAAGACTTTGGAGGCTGAAATAATTTTAAGACACGCTCAATGGCTGGGAGTAAGACTAGCCAACGTGTCTTGCTATAACCTAGAAGTTTTTGGTATTCGACTTCAGCTTCACTACAAAATTACTTTAATGCCTCTGTTCTTACAGTATAAATGTAAAAAATAGGAGTATACTTTAATTATTATACTCTCAATATCAGTTGAAAGAAGATCAGTGGCCGCCTGTATAGAATTGTGAATTATGTGGGCAACACATACAACACCAATTAAATTGTTATCCAATTTAGATTTTAAGTTTTTAAAAATATTTTTTCCCTCGGGCTTTGTCGATAGTCCCCGAAATTGCTATTGGCATTGCATCAGCACAGTAAGCTATTAGTTTATTATATATTTTATTTTTTATTAATATTTCGTAAATCGAGTTTGAAATTAGAACGAAAGCTTTCACGGCTGTGGTCAATTAAGAAATCATGGTTCTTGGGATTAGACCGTGTCAAAATAGAATAACTTTCCGACGTTTCGCCTTCGATTGCACGAGGCATCTTCAGGGATCTTCACTTCACGAGATCGGAACACTTAATGACCTCGGAGAGACCCAGGCCGGCTATTTATAGTCGACCTGTGTTTACCGAAGCGTGACTCTGTGTAACGATCGGTTTCCACGTATGATGTAGACTGAAGCCCGTATCTCTATTAAAATTGTTAGGCTGCTTATAAATTTCAATAGATTCTCTAATTTTGCGTTTATAGAGTCCCGAAACCGATGCAAGAACTTTGGTTTCTTTTACATTTATGACTTGCCCAGTACAATATTGGTGTTCAGATACAGCAGATTGTACAATTTGTTTGTTTGTCTGATACATCGTTCATGTTCCTTAAGCCTAGTTGAAATGGATCGTCTAGTTTCTCCAATATAAACATCACCACAGGAAGAAGGAATTGCATATACTCCTTCCGTTTGAAAAGGAATAAAGTCCTTTGGCGATCTCAAACATTGTCCAATTTTCTTGTGTGTGTTGAAGATTGTACGTATGTTGGACCGGCGAAGTAACTTTGCTATCTTGTCTGTGATTCCGTGTATAAATGGAAGAACTACATTTCCTATCGGTAATTCCTTATTAGTATCATTTCGTAAAGTAGGATTATTGTATTTTCTAATTGACCGTCTAATATCATCAGTGCAATATCCATTCCCTCTTAAAGCTTGAGTCAGTTTCTCTGCTTCTGACTGTAAAGAATTTTGGTCACAAATCGCGAGAGCTCTGTAAACCTATGAATTAATGACTGATTGCTTTTGTGCTGGATGATGATGGGAATTTGCATTTAAGTACCTGTTCGTATGCGTTGGTTTTCTATATACAGAGTGTCCCAAGGAACCATCCCCTTTCCTTTGTACAAGAACATCTAAAAAAGGAATCGTGCCTTCTGATTCAATTTCCGTTGTAAATTTTATGTTAGCATGTTGTTGATTTAGATGATCAAGAAACCCAGGGAGGTTTTCTGGACCATGTGGCCATATTACAAAAGTGTCGTCTACATATCTGAACCATGATTTTGGTTTTAGTGGAGACGACTCTAAGGCTTCCTCCTCAAAAGCTTCCATGAAGATATTGGATACCACCGGTGACAGTGGAGATCCCATGGCTGCACTTGAGGTTTGCTCATAGAAAGTTCCTTGAAAGACAAAATACGTTGAAGTAAGACATGCTTCAATTAGATCTAAAAGCGAGTTGTCAATACTATTATGGTAAAATAAGTCTGATATTACGGAAATTGAATCATTTATAGGCACATTCGTATACAGCGATTCTACATCGAAACTGACTAAGATATATTTGGGATCTAATTGGATTGATTTAAGTTTTTCTACAAAATGCGTAGAGTTTCTAATATATGAATGTGTTTTTCCTGTAAAATTATTAAGAACATTTGAAAGATATTTATCAATTTTGTAAGTAGGAGATCCTATTGCACTGACGTTAGGTCGAAGTGGTACATTAACCTTATGTATTTTAGGTAGTCCGTAGAACCGCTGGATCCTTGAGCTGCTTGGCCTTAACATCTTCTTCTTCTCTGTTGGTAGGTTGGATGCATTTATAAGGTTGGTTATCCGTCTTTCAATTTTGTTGGTCGGGTCTGCTTGGATCACTTTGTAGATGTTGTCATCCAAGAGTAGTTGTATTTTCTTCACGTAATCTGTTTTGTCCATGACGACAGTGGTATTTCCCTTGTCCGCTGAAAGGACCAAAATATCTGTATTGTTGTTTAATGTTTTTATTGCCGTTCTTTCTGCAGCTGATACATTCGACTTAGGTGGGTTAGAATTTTTATAATCTTCGCTGTTTCATACCTTATTGCGTCAGCTTCTTCTGTTGGAAGTCTTTTAATTGTCGCTTCAACGGATGACACTATATCTTCTACGGTTATGTCTTTTGGTGTAATGGAGAATTTTTACCTTTAGATAGGGCGGATTGTTCTGCTTCAGTAAGGATTCTGGAAGATAAATTTATAACGGTGTCCTGTGGCGGTTTTAGTGGTCTTCGGCTGCATAGCAGTCTTTCGAACTTTTTCTGTTGCTTAATTGTAACTGCTTGATGTATCCTTTCTGCTTGCTTGCTTGCTTGGTAATGTTATCGAGAGTTCTAAATGTTTGATATGCAAGTATAAAAGCTAATTTTAACTGAATATTTAATAACTTACGGGCGTTTATATCCAAATCACGTCGAGTAGCTTGTATCCTTTCTCTTACCAATGCCATACTGGTTCGTTTGTAGATGTTCCTTGCACTTTTTGATGTGGTGTTTCATCTGTAGAGATTTTGGTATTCATCTCGGCATCTAAGGAGAAAAGCTAGTTGGCAAAGTGGCTTCTTCTTGTTGTTCCTGAGATTGCCAAAAGTTTTGGCATCCTTCTTGATTTCCCCCCCATAGAGGTTAGCTAACATAGAACGACAAGTCACCCTTCGGTAAACACAGGTCGACTATAAATAGCCGGTCTGGATCTCTCTGAGCTCATTCAGTGTTCCGATCTCGTGAAGGGAAGATCCCTGAAGATGCCTCGTGCAATCGAAGGCGAAACGTCGGAAAGTTTTTCCATTTTGACACGGTCTAATCCCAAGAACCATGATTTCTTAAGAGTTTGAAATTAGTTCAGAGGTTTCGCCCGGTAAATTAACAAAATCTAGAATCTTACATTAACGCCAGAGTGCTCATTAAAATATCTAATTAAAGTGGGTAACAGTTTTCAATTCTTGTGGTTAGATGCGTCTGAAAAAATTGTTACAAAATTAGTGCTATTCAAATTTTCCTTAATTTCACTCATAATAAATGGCTTTTTTGTTATTGCCTCTGTTTTCCATTGACCTAAAACTCTGATTATGCATTACAGTATGGTAAGAGAATAAAGCTTTGGAAACCGCAGATTTTCTCTCTTCGGCTTTAAATTCTGCAAGTCTAAAAAAGTTCGAATCATTTGATGATAATGCAGCTGCCAATAAATATTGCTTATGTTTTTCTGACTCGCTGTGCCTAATAACGTCGCGCTTTCCACAATAGGCAATTGAAAATTCAGCATTACACGTGCAACATTGTACCTGCGTGTTTAGTTTGGTCCATTTTTAAATTCCTTCAGTATGTCGTCATTCACTTTACATGTCCTTTTTGAAGCCATAGTGTTATTCAAATTGCTTTTACTAGCTACTCAGCTACTAAAATTAGAGAAAAAAAATCGCTTTGTCAAGTAAAACATAAAAATTTTAAGTTAATAAAGTTACTTGCCGACCCGCGAAGTCACTGTTTACAGTTTATACTCTTGTATACTATTATATCAATAACACATAAAATATAGAATTTAATTTGTCAACAATCAAAAATTGGTACAACAAATGAATAACCTTTGCGACCCATGGCGACGTCGCAAACACATTTTATCTTTAGATTAAGGAGGAGGTCTTGTCTAAGATTTTGTCAGTCGATAGCTACCGACGATTCGTCGGATGAGTATAACTTACTATAGGAATAGGCAAAATATAGGAATGGGCCATTTACACCTAGTATAATAGTTTAATACATATTAATAATAATAATAATAAAAACGTTTATTATTTGCCATAAATTACAATTACAGTATAAAGGTTCATATTACACAGCAATATAAATATAGCAAATAAAGGCCAACATTTCAGATTTCTGCTGTAGAAGCAGAATCTGTTCTCAATGCGGCCACCGTATATATAAGAATAATTAATATTTTAATTATATCTTTGAAAATTGAGGCAATCTTAAATATTAATACATATATATATATATATATATATATATATATATATATATTCTAGTAGACGCGCTGTGAGTTTGAAAAGAAAGACATGCACAAAAGTAAAGATAAACGGGGTAATTTTTTGGGGGGGGGGGGCATCGAGAGAGAGAAAGAAGGGAAGGAAGAAAGAAAGAAAGAAAAAAGAGATGTAGCAGCATTTAATAAAGCATAATAAATTTGCTTATTGGGAGGCAAAGAGTTGGTCTAAAGTATTCCTTTCTAAAAGATTTACAAGACAATGTACATTGAAGTAGATTTCCCGAGAGCGCATTCATAGATTTGACAATATTATACGAAAAACATCTCTTAAAATATGTAGTTTTATGTCTGGGAATGGTTAAAGTTTTTCTACGCAAATTTAAATTATATACATCAGTTCGAAATGTTATTTTGTTATATAAATATGGGGGAGAACGATATTTCAAAATTTTATAATAAAAACAGGAAGAATGTAATGTTCGCCTATTGTTTATATTAAGCCATAATAAGTCTTTGAGTTGATGAGATACTCTGTGTCTACGTCTAATCCCAAATATTACTCTGATTTTATATGGACAATTTTGTATTTATTTTGTACCGCATGCCAAAAAAGTAAATTGCAGGACATTTTGCAGGACAATTCTTTCGCTGGACAGAGTCTCCTGAATGCTTGACTGTCCTGCCTAATGCTGGACATCTGGTCACTTTAGGTTTTTTTCAAAGCTTGTTCATCATCTTTTTACTTAGAATATATAGACTTTCTGTTAACTTGTTATAGTTTTTATCTGTCAACAACATATTAACTAGTTGTAACAAAAAAATATGATCATGGCCTAGGCAGCCCAACTAAATGTTGATTAATTTTTTGGTGGCTTCTTTCGTCATCGATATTAGGCCTCAATTGTTAAGGGATCCGTAGTAAATCAAGAATAAAATGGGTTGCCTAGCTTAAGCTTACATAAAGATTGGACCTTAAAAATGCGAAAATTCCGTCGGTCTCTCTGTCTGTCGGTCTGCATGTCTGTTCGCGGCATAGCTAAAAACTACTTACCCGATTGAATTTTTCTCATATGACCTGGCAAAATGTTTGTGGAAATTAAATATGGCGGAGTAAAATGGCGACCTAGTGAACTGGTAAAAAATATTACTAAAACACAACGTTTCTAATTTATCTCAAATTAAGCACAAAACTCAAGTAACATTGTGGAGTGAACTGGTAAAATTTTGATAACATTCCAAGATAACGAAACAAAATGGCGGCTTGATAAAATGTTTAAAAAATCAGCCTGAAAAAACCTACTTAGAATAATTTCAAATTGTGTGCAAGAATTAAGTCTAATATAGACATGAACTGGTAAAATTGTACCAATTTAAGGTGACGGAACAAATGTTTGTAATCGTGCAAAAATCACCCTTCCAGGTTTCTACGAATCTTCATCCTAGATGCCAAAAAACATGTTTTCTTAATCCTTTCTATCGTTCTGTTGGTTTATCAGTTCGCGACATAGCTAGAAAAACCGAATTTCAAATATTTGTCAGAACTTAGGGCTCATAACGGGAAGAGCTGATAACATTTTGGTAAAAATCTATATGGCTGAACAAAATGGCAGCCAAATAAAATTTTTAAAAAATCCACGTAAATAACTTTTTATTCAATTTACTTCAAATTTTGCACACAAATTAGACGTGACATTCTTGTACGCATTCAACATGAAGGAACAAAATGGCGGTCCAATGAAATTTTTAAGAAATCTGTAAATTTATGTTAATTCAATTAATTTCGAATTAGGTCCGAAAATTAAATGTGGCATAGATAGAAAATGGTATAATATTGAATCCAAAGCGGTAGAACAAAATGGTCCCCAAGAGAAATGTTTGAGGAAACAATATACAGGGTGATTTAAAAGTAAGCATTATCCGTTTGTGGGTGTAATCCTTGCATAAAAATAAGACAAAAAGTTCCTATTAGAGCCCATCTGTAAGGGTCACTCTAAAAGCAAACGAAAAATGATTTTTTCGCCATATTTTTAAAACCGCTTATAGTTAAATTTCGAAAATCGGTGTACTGTATAAACATTTTATGCTGAATCATATTCTGAAATCAGATTTTGAAAAATTTTGTCAGAGGCGTCACATACCGGGAAGGTTAAGGGTGAAAATAACTCTTTATTTTATAGCAACTTTATTTCGAAATTATCAAATTTAAGAGTTTTCTGCGTAAAATATGTACTCTTAGTTCAATTCGATAGAGCGTACCGTTTACGAGAAAATTGACTCCAAAAGTTATCTGCCTCTCTTATGTTTATTCATTAAAATTCAGCATTTAATATTTAATACGTCGTAATTACCAACCATAAATAGAACACACTTTTTATTATCATTTTATTAACAATTTAAAAAGAAATGTTCAAAATTATTGCCTTCCCTCATTTTAGCATTATCGCTAGAGACCATTTAAATAATAGCTACCGAAAACTTTGGATAGATCGTGGTGGTCCAGTACCATGGCCACCACGGTCTCATGATCTAAATCCATTTGATTTTTATTTATGGGGACACTTAAAACAACTAGTTTATTACCGGCAAATACCGAATGTTAAGGTTTTGGGACAAAGGGTACAAGAAGGGTTTCAGACAATTAGTGTGCATCGCAATTTAATAAGAAGATTAATAGCTTGTTATTTATCCGTTTCATTATATTCGACTCATCTTCTTGTACCGAGAGAAGCTCGTAGGAACAGAAGGGTTCACTGCCCAATTTGTTAAGGTGTTTTTTATCAGCTCGATATATAGAATCGAAAGCAATTCTTCTTATAGGCCGTTGTAGGCACCTGCAGAAATTATATATTTTTGCTATTTTACACATACACACACACATATATATATATATATATATATATATATATATATATATATATATATATATATATATATATGATCCATTTTAGTATATATATATATATATATATATATATATATACTATATATATATATATATATATATATATATATATATATATATATATATATATATACGCACAATGTTTAGGATGTTCTTTTGTCTATGGATCTTTCATTCTTTGTCCTCTCTCACAAAGTTATAGTTCTTTTTCTGAGGTTTAAAGGTTTCGATTATCTTTTCCTAGATTTAAAATACTATGGTTCTGATTGCTTTGGATAATTGTCTGTTTATGATGTCTTGTGGGGAATGGGGCGCCGTGTTCTCTGTCTCTCCGTTGTAGGTGAAGTCGTTCTACGGAATAATGCGGGTAATGTGCCCTGCATTTGCTGAATTGATTTCTAGTTCGGGTTTTTATTACTCTAAGCTCTGTTGCCGTCTATGCCAGTATTTCCTAACTGCTCTTTCTGCTCGGCTTTAATTATTTTAATTATTATTGTTGAAGTTGAACAGGTTATTGCTGTTATTTCATGGTTAGCAAGCTTCGTCCTATGTTGCATGTCTTGAGGATGGTGGCCTTTTAGATGTGATTTAGTACATGTTCGGGAATGTTGTGGCTGTTCGGTATTGCTATTTCGATTAAGTACGCAGTTTTGTTTATTTTATTTACAAGTGTTTCATCAATATATATAGAATTGTTATAGAAGAGCTTCTGTGTTTCATCTTCCAGCAAAAATTGGTAGCTTGTATTTATAATAAGGGTTGATTTTCTGCCGTAGGATTGATCAATCTTGCTAGTTGGCTATGGATAATTTTGGCTGTATCATCGTGTCTTTCTATATAATTTCTTGTAGCTAGAATTGAGCACCCGAATATGATGTGATCGATTGTTTCAATTTTTTGATCAGGTGTTCATCTTTTCTAGTGGTGTTCTAGTTCAGCAACGACATGTGAATGTCTTTGCTGAATTCTGTGACTCTTCTAAGTGGTTCTTTGGTTTTTGCCATTAACTTTAAATAATCTACGTACAATAAGTGGTTGACTTTCAGATGCTCGTTTTTGCAAGAGTATCTTGTGTCTGTGGTTTTAAGATGGAACTTAGTGGAAATAGGGCCATACAGAACAGGAAATGCGACAAGGAATCACTTTGATATATACCCTTCTTGATGTTGATGTCTTTTACTGTTACAGGTGAGGCTCCGGTTGACGTACTAGTTGACAGGTGTAAGTCAGTTTCCCATGTGAGAACTTGAGGAGCTGTACGGTATATGTTCACGACTTTATTAGCCAGCTATGAGGTACGCTATAATAATAATGTATAATAATAATAATAATAATAATAAGTATTATTTTTATTATGACTTGTTGTCTCACAGTATTCCTGTGGTTGTATTTTATACTAACTGGATTATACCAAGTCAGTACAAAAAAGAAAAATAAAAAAAAGGAAATGGAAAAAAAAACAACTATTGTGTATTAAGAAATGACCTAAAGATGCTACATGTTTTCAAAATGACCGATTTTTTAAATGTTCCTGTGATTGTCTATATTAAGTCCTAATTGAGCCAAATGCGGTGTAGGGTAGAGTGCTGTAAGAGTGCGCGGGCGATAAGAGTGCGCATTTGTGATTTTTGGAACGCACCATCGATTTGCGACTAACTTCAGTTCCTTACTGTCAAATACGATGTTATAACTACGCTAGTAATTTGTGCATCAAAAAATCCAGTTATTAAAGCTTTCAGGTAAGTTTGAAGCATTTACATTGTTTTCTTAAAATATTTTTCCATCCTGTAAACTGCATTGCATTAATATACGTTAGAATAACTCGTACATATTTCACTGTTAATTTAGTTAACCTCTCAGCCAACCATCTAAGGTACGGTTGTTCGTATCTTATAACCGAGATGGCGTTACTGCCTTCGATTTTAATATTCATGCCCGGTCTGTAAGAGTGCGCAAATGAAGGGTTTGTAAGAGTACGCGCGCACTCTTACAAACTGGGCAGGAATGGAATAGTTTTATGTTTAAAAATAACGTAATTTGGTTTGTTACAGAATGTCATCACGAAAGAGAACCTCGCAAAGAACTCTATGCTCGGCCGAAGTTATGGAAGAGGCTCGAAAAAGAGTTGATGGTGGTGAGAGTAAAAGAAAAGTAGCAGCATCACTCGGTATGGCGGAGAGTACTTTTAGGAAAAGGTTAAAAAGAACAAGTGTCGCTACAAATTTGGGGAGGTTTGATATAACATTGACCAAGGAAATGGAAGAAGAATTAAAAAAATACATAATAGATATAGACAACATGTTCTATGGCTTAACGGCAAAAGCTGTGAGAGGCTTGGCTTATGAGTTTGCCGAAAAAAATAACAGATCCCATCGTTTTAATACAACATCGAAAATGGCAGGCAAGGGATGGTTACGGGGATTTATGAAACGAAACAGTGATGTTTCCTTGAGACAACCCACTGCTACAAGTCTTGCAAGAGCTATAGGGTTCAATCGGCCTCAATGTGAGCGATTTTTCAACAATCTTCAGAAACTGATGGAGACATATAGGTTCCCACCACATCCGATTTACAATATGGATGAGTCTGGGTTTTCAACCGTCCCCAATAAACCTCCAAAAGTTCTATCTACAAAGGGCAAAAGATGTGTCAACAAAATATCTAGTGCTGAGAGAGGTACAAATGTGACTGTTGTCTGCGCAATGAGTGCGAGTGGACAGTTTATACCTCCTACCTTTATATTCCCTAGAAAAAGGATGAAGGCCGAACTTTTAGATGGTGCGCCGCCATCCTCAATTGGAATGGTATCTGACAGCAGCTTTATTAACAGCGAACTTTTCGTTGATTGGGCGACTCATTTTAGGGACCACGCAAAACCCACAAAAGAGCAACCTATATTACTGATCATGGATAATCACACGTCACACTGCTCAATTCAGGCAGTTGATTTTTTCCGAAAAAACAATATTATAGCACTGACTCTACCACCTCATAGCAGCCACCGCATGCAGCCCTTGGACCGGTGCTTTTTTAGTCCATTGAAGAAATTTTATTCAAATGAATGTGAAAAATGGCTCACTAACCATCCAGGTCGTGTAATAACTGTTTATCAAATCGCTTCAATATTTGCAGCAGCATACTTTAAAGCGGCAACAATGGTAAATGCTGTTGAACGATTTAAAGTAACAGGAATATGTCCTCTAAATCCCGACACTTTTACTGAGGCTGACTTTATGGCCAGTCACGTCACCGAAAGAGAAAATCCAGCAACTGCAAACTCAGCCACAGCGTCCTCTGCAGAAACCGAGTCGTCAACACACCAATTAGATAGCACAAGTTCTGCTGCAGAATCCGTTGTTATAACTGAGAAAGAATTTGCTACACTTGATAATGAAAACTGTCCAACTGAAATTGCAGCTGCTGGACCGAAGCTCGATGAATTCATTAAGACCAAACATGATGCTGGTGCCGTATCTGAAACGTCCGCCATTCCATTCTCACCTGGACCATCCTGCTCCGACAATGAATCAACGAAAGTTCCTTTGTCTCATTGACTTCAATTTCGCCATTCCCAAAATCAGACGCTCCTCGAGCAACAAATCGCAAAAGCAAGAAGTCAGAAATAATCAGCAGCTCACCTTTTAAAGATCAGTTGTTAGAAGAGGAAGAAAAGAAAAAACCGAAACGAAAACCTTTACTTGCTCTTCATGGACCATTTAAGAAACCTAAGGCAAGTCCAAAGAAACCCAAGTCGAATCCTCCAAAGAAAAAAATGTGGAGCTGCCCTCTGTGCCATGAAATATTTAAGGAGCCCATAACTGAAGACTGGATTGAGTGCATAAGATGCGGTGAATGGTGGCATGAAAAATGTACTGCGTATTCTGGCTTAGGGACATATATTTGTGACTTTTGCATGTAAAATTATCTGCGCACTCTTACAAATAATTACGCGCACTCTTACAAACCAGTTATTTTAAGAGTGCCCATTTGCATATTTCTAGTTTTTAGTTAGTTTTTTGTATAATATTAATAATACCTTTGATTTAGTTTTTAAGTTATGTATTTGAAATACCAAAGAGTTTAAATTAAAAAAATGTTAATAGTAATGTTGTTATTTTAGTTTTTAAATGTAAATTAACGCTAAGTGCGCACTCTTACAGCACTCTACCCTAAACGTTGTTGGGGTGAGACCTGTTACTGATATGATGAGAGGAACAATAACTCTTTCCTGTTTCCACAGCCTTTTTACTTTCATTGCCAAGTCGGTGTATTTGGCGATCTTCTTACTGTATTTCGCTTGGATGTTCTCGTCGTTGGGGACAGCCATAGCGACCATTTAATGATACCAAACGAATACGTAAGAATAGGTATGGCAAAGGTGTAAATAGCTTTCGTTAGGTTTCTGGAATTCAGTTTTGTTTTTAGTAGCTTTGTGAGTCTGGTTTTAAATTCCGTCTTGAGCTCTGATTTGATATGAGTGTGGTTAATTTTGGTACTTTGATGGAAGCCTAGGTATTTGAATGTTTCTTCTTTGAGCATGTTATCTATAGTTTCATTGTTGATTGTTTTCCTCGTAGGGTGGTCTTTCCACTGTTCCTTGTTGATATGAAGTAGCTTGCATTTACTTATACCAAATTCCATGTTGATGTCCAGGGTAAACGTTTCTGTGATCTTAAAGAGTTCCTTTAACTGTGCCTTTGTGCTTGCATATAATTTTATGTCATCCATGGTTTATTTCGTATACGTTTTTTTTTTAGTGTTTGATTTGGAATCCGAAATTTGTGTTATTCAGTGTGTTTGAGAGTGGATTGAGACAGAGGCAGAACCACAAAGCGCTGAGAAAATCTCCTTGGAATATACCTCGTTTGATGTAGTTCTCTTCTGTTTCTATGTACTCTTTTTGTGTTCTCAGGTTGATTTTAGTTTTCCAGGTACTCATGATTTGCATAAAAAATTGCCTGATGTTTTTATTGACTTTATATAAGTCTAGCACTCTGGTTAGGCAACTGTGGGGTATCGAATCAAATGCTTTTTTTATAATCTATGTAACCAGTATGAAGGTTTCTATAATTTTTCCTGGTTTGTTCCATGATGACGCTGTCTATAATTAGCTGCTCCTTGTATCCTCGGCTGTTTTTCCTGTACCCATTTTGCACTTCCGTTACAATGTTTTTGTGTGCCTGATGTTGTTTTATTCTCCTGGTAATTGTGGCTGTGATGATCTTATATAGGTTTGGAAGGCACGTAATAGGTCGGTAATTTGACTTGATTTGAATTATTATTATTATTACTATTATTAGTATTATTGTTCTTATCACAGTATGTGTTGTCCATGAAATTTGAATTAATTCCATTGTTTAGCATTTATCTTCTCACTAAAGCGGTTATTGCTAAGTGGCTTTTTTGCAGGTAGCTTGTTAAATCAATGCACCATCTTTATAAAAAGACCATGGTGCATAATTAAGTTAAAGTTTATGAATTATTACGGACCTGTCAACTGAATGGAAACAGCATAATCCGTTTACATAATTAAAAACCAGATTAAAAGTGTAATTTACCCGGTAACGCCATCGAGCCACATGAGAACCCGAGCGATAAACGTAACGAAGGATATTTAATACGTCCTTTCAGTCAAGTGGCCACCTTGGAAACCGTGCCGGTTTCTTTCATTAATGAAAAGAAGGCTTGTATAAAAAGGAAACTGGTCGAGATTGAGACGTGAACTAAAGATATTTCTTCGGTTCTTGTTGTTGTAATATGGGATAGAACGGATTAATAAAATTGTGCTTTACTGACAGGATCGTTATGTTAATATGTTACGTAACCCCTTTGGTGTTAATTAATTTGGTAATTGCATTGGGCTGATTGAAAATTTCACGATCTTCAATCACGAACTTAACCAATGCTAGGAAATAAATATTAGTCAATCGATAATTAACTAATTCTAATTTGTAATACATATAAACTTATCTTTTTTTAATAAGGGTTGATACAGTTACGCGAGCGGCTGTACATAATCTCTTGGTTTGATTCATGTATGATTATTTCCTGACATAGTTCTAACACTGTTATTCCACAATTAAAGTGCGAAAGTAATTAAGACAACCCGCTCTGATCAAACACTAAACAAAATTTCAAATTCACGTGTACCGGATGTCTTTTTATCTTTGATATCATTTTAGTGAACTGTAAGTTTTTTGTTGATAGAGATGTCAAAATGAAATACAAATCATTTTGCCTAGTTATCTAGCAAGTTTTTTTTGCTGTTTTAAAAATAAAACAAAACACTGACGTTTTTTCAAGATTTTAATTAATATTATATTTGCATTAAACAATAACTAAACGATATTGTACCATTTTATTTATTATTGTCGTTTAAAGAATGTGGGTCATGATGAAACAAAATGGTTTATATTTTGACACATCCCTTTCAAAGTATTTTGACACATTACATTTTTAGATTTAGTTTATGATTGTCGGATGTAATTATTTTGCATTCTATAAATGATACGATTTCGTGATCAAGAAAGCTGTGATATACTTGCCATGTACTAAGTGAAAAGCCCTAGACCTCGTAGAGTTTTAGACGAAGAAAACGAAACATACTTCGGTTTTATGGTTTTATCAACATCACTTAAGAAATGTTCTCGGAAAATACCAGTTTCCCGCAGTTCATTTAAAAAATACAAATATAAATCCTTTAAAATATGAAAAACCCAGAAACCTACCGATCAGCAGAGTTCTATTTTGTCAGGACTTCATAGATGTCGACAAAATCCTGATTCTTTAAAATACATTTCTTGGTCTGATGAAAGCTCTTTTACAACCAAACGTGGTTGTAATCGACCCAACACTGATCTACAAACAATCCTCATATAATCCAACAAATAAGAACTCAAGGTGGTTTGGTGTGGTGTGATATATTAGATCTCAAATTTATTGGTCAAAAATTGACTGATAAGTGTTATTTGAATTTGTTACAAAATGAAATGATAATTTACCGGTGATCATTTCAGCTAGGATAATATGGCAGCAGGATGGTGCTCCCCCTCGTAGCGTAATTCAAACTAAAAACTATCCTAATTTGGAATATCTAAATGGCTGGGTTGGAAAGAAAGGAATGATTGCTTGGCATCCAAACAGTCTGGACTTGAATGTAATGGAGTTTATCTTCTGGAGCACATTAAGAGTTTAATAGAAGAGCTGAGACGAAGAATTAGAATTACAATAAATGAGTTAAGAAAAATCCTGCGTTGTTAGTAAATGCAACAAATCATTCTATTAGAGTGTACGAAAAATGTGTTGAGAAATTGGCAGACACGTAGAGCCATTTTTGGAATAATTTAATATTTGTAAATAATGTGTTACTTTGTTAATTGTTAGTCTTTTGTTTTTTTTTTTTTTGAAAAAGAAAAAGACTTCCTAAATATCTATGCAAAATGATTTTTGTTTCATTTCGATAGCCTTAAAAACAGAAAGCTTAGAGATGATCAAAATGTGTCTTTGTTGCATGTTTTGCCATTTTCTCGCAGACAGTTGAAGATCGGTATAGGATATGTTTTATAAAATATATTTAAATTTCATGTAGAATTAAAATGTCTGAAAATATATAAGACTTTCCATTAAAAAAAATATATAAGTTAATATGTTGAAAAACCGTTTTGATTTATTTTTAAAACAGAAAAAATCTTGCTAGTTAAATATGCAAAATGATTTTTAGTTCATTTTGATATTTTTATTTTTAAAATTAAAATTAGAAGAAGGAAAGTAATATATATGAACTCCGGTTAAATACATGATCTCTCAATTAATCAATACAAAATCCTTTCTCTAGTCTTTATTGCGATATTAGTAGTCCAAATAAAAAAAAAATCGGTTTGCTATAAGTCAAACACTAAAAATTTTGCTGCCTTTCATAATTTGAAATTGTTAATTTTAAACGTGTCATATTTTACAAATATAATTTAAAATAGATATAGAAAAATATCTAAAACTTTAAAGAGCAATAAAGACTCGCATCATAGTTGGGGTGTTTCATTTAAATAATGAAAGTTGGACCCTGCCCACTTTTTCAAGATACCCTTTGTATTAAAAAATCTTTCTAAAAGGTCGCACAGAATTAACAATGTCAAGAGTTATTTAAAACTAAACATTTTTTAACAACGGAATTTATCGTAATTAAAGTTGCTAGTCTTTATAATAAGCCTCCCAATTTCAATAAGAGCTTCTTCACCTTGAGATTAGAAAACAATATTTCAGTTAACTCTAAAATCCCTTTTACACCTCTCAGTGCGATGCTTGTTGTTTACATAAGAATATATTTCTGTAGGTATAAATTTAGCGTGATTACTGACTAGAGCTTTCGGAGGGAAATCCCTTTTCACCCTATTCTTGGAACGTTACCCGAACGGTTTTATTACCTAATTTAAGCCCTAAGAGCCAATCTGGGGAAACAATTTAATTTTTACATAAATGTTATTAGAAGTATTTGCTGTTTAAATTATTTTAAGTTAAAATTCTTATAAATGAGATTACGATATTATTAAAAACGTTAATAAAGAACCTAACCCAAAGAAAGTTTTTGATAAGCAACACCAAGAAAAATTCTTTTTAACTATGAGAGGTGGCACCAAGTTTGAGAGATTCGTATCAAAAACCATATTTTTTTGTAACAAATAATAACAGGTGGTTGTTGAGTATACCTTTTATTGTAAAAAAACGAGCATACAAATTACATATACCTAAATATCAAAGACTGCAGAAATCTTAGAATATAGAGAATATTAGGTAATTAAACATAAAATAAAATTTTACTAAAAAAAATTAAAATAAGGAACAAAATCAAAATTTTGATAACAAGTTAGTAAAATAATAACAAAATTTAATATTTTAGGGTTTTTCCAAAAGAGTATAACAAAGAGGGCACCAAGGTTTAAGATGAGAAAAGCATACAAGTGTTTACACTTTTGTCAAAAAAATCTACTTTTTCAATCTTTCACACGAAAAAAAACACCTCTTTCGATCCTGGAACAATATCTTCTTCTCCACTTTACCTACAATGGAGTTGATCTAGCTTCAAGAAGACTTATATTTAATGTCTAAATCTGATGATGTGGAACTACTCGAATTTTGCAGAACATTTCTTTCCGAAGAAAAGTATCAACAGCTGAGAGTTTTCGCACGAAAAGTAATTTGTACATTCGGTAGCACGTATAAACGTAAGCAGCTTTTTTCATTCATGAAAATTAACCCATTAATACCCGTGGTCGTTAATGACCCAGGAACTAAAAATAAATCTAGTGAGCGCTATATTCCGTCCCGGTATTTCCAAAAAAGAAAGACAATGTCTTCGATTTATTATTGGTAAGTAACTTTAATTTTAATATTTTATTTATATAGGTATTATAATATCTTTACTAAATGTTCTTGTAAACATCTGTATTACTTCCATATCTGTTTGCAATAATATATAAATGCGACAATCCATTTTTTGTTGCTAGGTCGTTAACGACCCTTTGGGCACTTGTAAGGCTATATTACGATTAGGTATTTTTTTCAGGAAAAAGCCTCTTTCTGTTGCTGAGCTCCTAGAGGAAGCCGAAATAGTGCATGAAGTTGACAATCGAATCTTGCCAGAAGGCATATTTATAACCCCCCCACGAAATGAAGGCGAAAATACAGACTGCGACTCAGGGTATGAGGAAGATACTGATCCAAACTATCTAAATACACGACAACTGAGAGCAGAAAGGGAGCTTATGTATAATAGAGAGAACAGGCTTATTTTAGAGGAGAATATAGAAATAGAAGAACCGGAAGAAGGTAATTTAATTGACCATCAATCACAGTTGGTTAGCAAAAGCATGAGTCCTCCTATAATAAAAAGTAAAATCGAAATTACATTTCAGTGGGAAAAGGGTGATATGAATAGGGCAGGAGTGCTCAAACTTGAACTGCTGGCGATCTACCTCAATATTTTTAGACTACTTACGATCGACTCTGAGAGGCTGCAAGTATGTGTGATGCAGGGTTGTCGTACATACACGATACATACACCCTACCTACCTACCTACCTACCTACCTACCTAGGGAGGGTGTACCGTAGCATATATAGATATTAGCTTTCCGCACAATATACATTATTTTAGCCAAGGTTTGGGTTAGGTTTAGTTAGGTTCTTCTCTACAATATCATTGAAAAAACACATAGTTATTCAAAATTGCGAGTTTATTGGTTGTTACAAAACAAAAGAGTTACATATGGTGTTAAACTTAACTAAGGAGTGACTTTGGATGTTGAAGCGTGGCACTGCATGTTCTCAGCATACTTTTCATAAGATGGTACGTAACGACTGAGTGCTAATCGCAAGCATGATGAAATATGATCGTCAGTTAGTCGATTGCGATATTTTGACTTAATTATCTTCATTTCAGAAAATGCAGACTCGCACAAGTAAGTTGACTCAAATATTGCTGTCAGTTGAGGGGCGATTTGCCTTAGACACGGATATTTATCGTCAGATATAAAACACCAGAAATTTGTATCAGATGCTGTAGCTTTGAGATGTACATCTGATATAATCTGCACCAACTCATTTTCAACAGAACATGAGTTTATATTAAACTGACTTGCTATTTCAGTAGCTAATTCCTCAATGTTTTTACATGAAAAAGGATAACTCATAAATGATGCTACATTTGCCAATTTGCTACAATCATAAAAACGCATTTCGAATTGTCCCAAAATATTTGATAATTCAGCCTCATACGTATCAGAATTCAACTGAGGAATCCTTGCTTTTAAAGACGGAAAATGTTTCAGATCCTTTCTTTTCAGTTGATCTATCATAACTTGCAATTTACTTTTGAATGCGTTTACTGCGCTATTCATCTCAATCACAGTTTTCCCTTTACCTTGAAGCTCCAAGTTAATGGTGTTTAAGTGCATTGTGATGTCAGTCAAAAATGCCAAATCAGTCAGCCATTTTACGTTTTTCAACATCTGAGTGTCATCACCTCTTTCGTCTAGAAAAGCTGTTATTTCGGGCAGTAATTCTAGAAACCTTTCTAGGAATTTTCCGCGACTCAACCACCTGACGTCCATGTGAAGAACTAAATCAGTGTGTTCAGCTGACTCCCTATCTTCCAACTGCAACTTAAAGAGCCGCCGTTGCAAGCTACGTGCACGGATGGAATTCACAATTTTTGTTGCAATGCCCATAATTTCCTCCGTGTTTAAAACTTTTGAACACATTAGCTCGACACAATGCCACAAAACCGTTTTTGTTTCCAGTCATTGCTGGTGCTCCATCGGTTGTAATGCACACTAATTTATATATTGGTAGCTTGTAGTTTTTTACAAAATTGAAGAAAACGTCATATATATCTTCGCCACGGGTCTTCCCCTTCAGAGGAATGATTGTCAAAAATTCTTCCTTAGCCAACATGTCATTGAATACCATCTGAATAAAAATAGACAGCTGGGCAGTATCTGTCATATCGGTGGATTCGTCGAACTGTAAAAAAATATGTACATTCCATGATATCATTTTTTAGTTTATCTGCCATGTCCTGACTCATGACTTCAATACGCCTTGTGATAGTCGGACGAGATAACTGAAGTTCTCTAATAGCAGACATGATTTCTGTTTTATTTTTAAAATCTCCAAATAAAGTCTCACCCGCTTCAATAAATGCTTCCTTTACAACCGATCCATCTTCGAATGGTTTCTTGTGTTTCGCCAATATATGAGATATTTTAAATGACCCGATAGTAGCAGCTTTTGATTGTTTGGCTGGTCTTGTGAACATGGTTTGTTCTTTTTTGAAACAAGATATCAAATCACGTACTTTTCGTTTTCTTAATTCACTCTGGGGCGGAAAATCCTTTTCATAGTTTTTATGAACCGTTTTATGATGCTTCTCTAAGTTACCACGCTTAGGTATTGCAACTGACGCACGAAAAATAAGACAAATGCACTTATGCACAAAACAAAAATTCTTCCTTCCAATCGTTATTAAAATGATACGTTTTAGATTTCTTCGCTGCACTCATTTTGTACTATTTAATAATAAACTTTTTATCGACGTAGTATTGCCTTCAAGTTGCAATTCAGAATGACTCCAATTCCTGCAGGCGCAATATTTATATCGGCGTGAACGAAAGTCTGGAATGTTCCCGTCAAACGCTCCGCTCGAAATTTCTAGAAAAGCGGCAAGAATAAAAAACGCGGCTTTTTTTGACAAGTACTGCGCGTTCCTTTGATAAAGTCGCCTTTTGCCGCTAGCAGAGTGTTATTTTATCTTCTCGAGATCTACTCAAAAAGCACTCGCGATCGACCGTTTGAGCACCCCTGGAATAGGGCAATTTCTCCTTGGAGTACTTTGGTACCACCACTGACCCTATCTAAAGATAGCCATCCTGTTGAATTTTTTCAACTATTTATGAGTCCGTCACTAGTAGAGGACCTTGTAAAATATACTGTAAGGTACGCTACTCAAAAAAATGTTCCTGGATTTGAGCTATCAAGCAACGAATTATATGTATTTATTGGAATTCTTCTGGTTAGCGGTTACGTCCCTTTACCACGTAGGAGAATGTTTTGGAAAGAAGCAGAAGATCTACATAACAACCTAGTATCTCAGTCGATGAGGCGATTTCAGGAAATAAGCAGATTCTTTCATGCTGCAGATAATAACGCGTTGCCTCAAGGCGACAAAATGGCTAAGCTACGCCCAATTATTGACTCATTGAAAAAAAAATGTATCCAATATGCACCCTTGCAGCCAAACATATCAATAGACGAGTCCATGATTCCGTACTACGGTAAACATGGTTGTAAGCAATTTATACGCAGTAAGCCCATTCGATTCGGCTACAAAGCTTGGGTTATGGCTGCCAATCCAGGCTATGGCTTACAATTTGAGATTTATCATGGACGGAAAAACAAAGAAATGACCAATGAGTGCCAGGGTCTTGGGGAATCTGTTTTACTTAATTTTGTTGATGTGCTGCAAAGAGAATATTCTAGTTTGCGGTTTTCACTTTATTTTGATAACTTTTTTACCTCCGCAAAATTGATATATACCCTTACTCGGAAAAATTTCATAGCAACAGGAACAGTCAGGGAACATAGAACCATGAAATGTAAATTAAATGATTCAAACATAATAAAAAAAGGGGAAATATGGACAGTGCCTTGGATAAGAACAAAGGAGTCATAGGTATAAAATAGAAAGATAACAGTGTTGTAACTGTCATGTCAAATGAATTTGGAGTTGAGCCAAAAATGCAAAAGATTTTCTCTGAAGGACAAAAAGAAAATTAATGTGCCGCAACCGCATGCAATGAAAATGTATAACACATACATGGGAAGTGTGGATCAGTTGGATAATAACATATCCAATTACAGAATGGCTGGTAGGGGCGAAAAACGGTATACGCCATCCCTCACTGGATGATCGATTTATGCGTGGCTAATGCTAGTCAACTAGCCCGCGCATACGGATATGATCAAGATAATCTACAATTTCAATTTAAAAAATTATGGAGTTAAGCCGAAAATGCCTGGTCCAAAGAGATCTTCGCTATAATGTGCCACCTCCGAAGGACCTCACTTGATAGTCTGCCAACAGGTAAGAAGAAGGTGTTCCCTGTAGGAACAAAACAACAAGGGCTTGTGAAACTTGTTAAATTCCTCTCCACGACAAATGCTTTGACGAATTTCATAAAATGTAATGGTTTTATAATGTTTTAGTTTAATATATCAATAAATAAATAAAAGACAATTACTTGTTGTTTTTGTTTCAATAAGTGTCCAAGGGGTCGTTAACGACCCACCTTCTAAATCAAAAACTACATTTGAAAAATTTTTTTAAACATTTTTTTATGTCTTATTTTATCATCTTTTAACACAAAACATTTAATTTAATTGTTTTAAAAAAAGTTTCTAGTTCTGGGCACTAATGGGTTAATAAAAATAAGCATCGTACTCGGCTTACAGATGTTAATTAAGAAAACACTTCGCGCCTATGTACTAGTGATATTGACCCCAATATTGATCATCTTGTTTCTCAGCTTCAAACTCAAGCCTCTCATTAATTAAATTCATTTGATTTTTCTATCTGTTCTTGTTAATTAGTTTTTCATATGTTTGATTATATTATGCTATTATAACCAATAAATAAAAAAAAATGTGAATTTGTATCCCTTTTGTATTCACTACTACCTACTTATTTCTTACCTACACGCCCCGTGACCTGATTAAGCCCAGAAATTACGACCTCACCTAAGCAAAGGTTGCCCGTACCTGATTTAATGTAGTTGTAATATAATAGAATTTATCAGATAAAAAAATTTTAAAAAATTTAATTTTAATATGTATCTAGAACTTCTTCGCATCGATTTATATGTAATACGTACCGAGATCTCATATACAATTTAGTTATCCTCATAAAAGATTGTGATCAGGAGGTCCAACACTTTACCTTATCAGTTTTCCGAACAGTCCGCTGATAGCCAATTTCCGTAAAGATTGTGCGGTATTCTTTCTTTACTACCATTATACAATGAGGGCATAAAGACTGGAAACCTTGAGATATGTCAAAAGCTATACAAGTTGGATAAAAAAGTTTCATATAAAAGTCGTATAGTTCCTTACGATTTATGATTCAAAAATGTCTTGAAATATACAGGGTGTTTTAAAATCAAGTTACACGCCAAAACTTCAGAATCTCTAATAGAATACCCCGTATATTATTTCATTTTAAGAATCTACATGAAATTTTGATCATATTTTATTAAGCATTACCCTATCCCTAAAGTCAACTGTTTTTGAGATAAAAAATGAGAAAACTGTTTTACAATTTTTTTTTAATAACGATTAACAACGATAGTCTAAAATTCTAAATGATGCGTTTTAACGTAATAAATGCTGGAACTCTTGTCCGTTCACTTCCTGACAATATTCTAATCGATTGACGAACTCTTGTTGTAGATTTCGAATGAAAGTAGGTGGGATTTGTCGGATTTCATCTCTTATACGATTTTTCAGCGCATCGATATTAGGAGGTCTGTTCAAATAAACTTTGCTCTTTAAATATCCCCAAAGAAAATAATCTAGGGGAGTTAAGTCCGGGGACCTGCCCGGCCATTCGTAGGGACCACGACATCCTATCCACCTGTTAGGAAATATTTCACTGAGATACTGCCGAACAGGTAGCGCGTAGTGAGGTGGTGCTCCATCTTGTTGGAACCACATTGCTGCAGTAGGCATATCGGGCTCATTACCTGGATACAATTGAGCTAAGGCAAGAATCAACTCGAGTTGTAATAAATCAAGATAAATTTCGTTTTGATATTTTTTTCTCGGGATATTGCGTATGAGCCACTTGAGCCCAATTGGGATTCTCTGTAGACCAATACCTACAGTTTTGTCGGTTGACAGTACCATTAAGAAAAAAGGTGGCTTCATCGGAAAATAAAATATTTCTACAAAAGAATGGATCTAGGTTGCACCGCTCTTGCATACTTTCGCAAAACTCAAGTCGGCGGTCAAAGTCGTCTTCATTTAATTCATGGATTAATCTTATTTTGTAGGGATGATACTTTGCCGTGTGCAGAATATTTTTTACCGATGATTGACTAAGGTTTAAATCTAATGCTACTTGACTTGTAGGTAAATGTGGATTTTCGTTATAACTGAGTAAAACATTCAATTTCATATCATCATCTAGTTTTGGCCTACCTGTCCTGGGAAGATCTTTTACACAACCATGATAACGAAATTTTTTGATAATTTTGCTAACTGTGGATTTTGCAATTGCTTGTCCTCGCTCGGGATGCGTATTATTAAAAAGTTCACATACTTCGTCAAGATTTTTTTTGGCGATCTCCCCATCCAAACATCATAAGAATCTCTATTCTTTCTCTTTTTGAAAGCATTTTTATTAGGAAAAAAGTAACTCTCCAACAATATGTTAAAAATTGACACAGTTCTAAAATAATCCACCAGGTTTCACTATGCATAGGGAAATGAGTTAATTTTGTTTAAAGCCAAATTTCCATTTTCTCATTTTTTTATCTCAAAAACAGTTGACTTTAGGGATAGGGTATGCTTAATAAAATATGATCAGAATTTCATGTAGATTATTAAAATGAAATAATATACAGGATGTTCCATTAGAGATTCTGAAGTTTTGGCGTGTAACTTGATTTTAAAGCACCCTGTATTTTTCAAGACATTTTTGAATCATTAATCGTAAGGAACTATACAACTTTTATATGAAACTTTTTTACCCAACTTGTATAGTTTTTGACATATCTCAAGGTTTCCAGACTTTATGCCCTCATTTTATAATATTCTCTACCATGTTTGTCTCAGTATTAAAATAATTTATCCTGTTTTTCCGTGAATTCCTTTCTGAGATACAAGCAATCATGAAAGTAAAATTTTAAATTTAAATAGTAGATATATCGGAATTTATTTATTCTCAACACCCATTGAATGTAAAATGTTTCGACAGAAGTCGTTTTGGTCACTGTCGACGTGTGAAAGAAATTTATTATAGGCATTCTGAACCACCATGAATTGTATACTACTGGATTGTTTATTTATTTAGCCATAAATCTGTTCCTCCTCACTTCGAGGTGTTTAAATACTTATATTTCTCTGGCTAGAAATTAATGCTCGTAGCTTAAATTATAGTATTTTTTTTCGGATTTGGATGTTTATCACGAAAGATTTATTTTAAAAAGCATCAAATAAACATTTTGAGTTTTTGAACATCCGCCATAACTGAAATATTGGAATTTTGTTTTAGAATCGGTCAGAATTATGAAACTGAATATAAATTGAGTCCAAAAAGTATTCATTTTCACATTTCGGTTGTTACTCCAGAAGGTTTTTGTATTCTTGAGTTTATTTAAAAAAAAAACGCCAATTTTAACAACTAATATTGTAAACAAATTGTGTCAAATTTTTATCATATAAACTGTACAAATAAATTAAAACTATTTTTTACACAAGATTTCCACCATAAAGAAGCATCGTTCTTGGGATTAGACCGTTTCAAATTGGAACTACTGTGCCACATTTCGACTTCAATTGCACGAAACATCTTCAAAGATACTTACTCCACGAGATTTAAATACCAGATGAGCTCAGAGAGATTTAGAAGGCCTTTTAAACCTGATTTTTCTTCACCGAAACATGACTCCCCTTGTTAAGCACAGTTTCCACGTGTAATGTAGGTCGTAGCTCATGAGTCTATTGAAGTTTTTTGTATGTTTAAACATTTCAATTAAATCTCTAATTTTTCGTGTATAGAATTCCGGAACCGACCCTAGAATTTTAGTTTCTTTTACATTTCTAGTATGGCCAGAGATATGTTGGTTTTCAGCTACAGTAGGTTGAATAGTATATTTCCTTTTGATGCACCTTTCATGTTTTCTATATTTTGTGGATACTGAGCATCCTATTTCTCTCACGTACTTCTCCACAGCAAGGAATTGTATACTGATGTCATAGGTAAAATGTTCTTGTCTCCAAATGTCAGATCAGTTGGTATGTGATAATTTTTTTTAACAATTTATTTTATTAGTGCAACAAAAGTAGAAATAAATATGCCGAAACGAAAAACAATCTCTACAGAGTTGAAGTAAATGGTCGTAAATGCCTTTTTAGAAGGAATGTGTAAGACTGTGATTTCTAAGCAGTTTAACTTGCCCAAATACTATAAAATAATATCACGTCTTAATAAAGAGGATATGTAGAAAAAATGCCAAAATCAGGGAGGCCCAGGAATACTACAATTTGGATGGATAGGGGAATAAAAAGGATTTCTCAAAGAAATCCGTGGTTGCACGGACCAAGAATAATTGCTGAAATTCGTAAACTGCAAGTTAGTACAAGGACTGCTCAATGACGATTAGTTGAGGCAAAACTTTATAGTAGATATCGAGGCAAAAAACCGTTGGTTTCCCAGAGAAATCGCCTTTCCAGGCTTGAATTTGCACGACGACATTTGAACTGAATGGATTTTTATGTTGTTGATTTTCATGGACTAGGGTATATCCATTACACTTTATAGAAAGGACTATGGATCGATTGGTATACAGTGACATACTCCAAAACGTGATGCTGCTCTACGCTGAGTGGGAGATGGCTCTACGATTTTTATTCCAACAGGACAATGACCCAAAATATTCATCTCGCCTTGTTCACGAGTATTTTCAGGAGAATAATGTTCAGGTTTTTCTCTGGCCAGCATAACCAGAGAACCTTAACCCCATCGGGAGAAAAAAGGTAGAAAGTCAAATTCTGGTGAAGGTTTTCAAATAAACAGTCCTTAATCGATAAAATTAACGAAGTTTAGACGAATATATCAATTATTACCTTCCAAAATATAATCTCATCACTGCCGCGTCGTTGCCAAAAAGTTATAGCCAACAATGGATATCCTATTAGTTATTAAGTAAATGTTTTTATATTGTTATAATCCTTCAATCCTATTTCTTGTTTTTTTTTTCTGAAATGAAACAAAATATTGTTCTCATAAAAATTGCTTTACTTTTGTCCGATAGTGTTTGTCCAGAAGCGGAATTGAACATTTAAATTCACATCCATATCGTCCTAATAATGTGAAAAAAGTGCAACTCACGTATTGTTGTGCACCTATGTGTGCAGTATCGTTTCTGTACAATCAAATCGATTATGCCTAGTATATATCAATATCCTGTTAAACTTACAATTAATCATTTCAGCTGGCCATTACCTAAGTGCCTTCTTAAGAAAACTTGTATGATAAATGATGTGTGAGGAGTAGCATGGAAAATTACTAAGCACAACTGTGTTAGTGAGTGGCGATTGTAACATAACAGGCTAGGGATTATTTAAGTATTATTTATTTTTCTTATGTCGGTTAATTAGTTGATCGATATCAATCTGACAATTGTTACCTCAAAGCATCATCATTCTATCTCTTCTTTGCTCGGCCCACCTTGTGCACATTCTTATATTGTGTGATTAGATAGTTTTATATAAGTATACCGGAGCTACAGTTTATTGTCGGATACAACCGATACATTTTATAGGTAATTTTAACGTTTACTGATGGATCGCGCCCCCGTCTACCTACCAGATGGAGGGAGATCATTTAAATCCATTTCAAATAAACACCCGCCCCAAATTGAGCCGGGCAACCGGAGCACCATGGACGGAGACAAACCCACTTAGCCAGCTTGCCGTGTTTGTCACACAAAAATGGTCAGACATTTTCCATTTAAAAATGAAAGCACTGTTCTTCGCAAATTTTCTGCCTATAGTCCTCCAAAACTTGAAGTACTAAGTTGGCAGTTTTCTTTCCAGTAGATGTATTTCTATACTTGCTGATGGTCATTCATATGACTTTCAGAAAATCAATGCAGGCGTTCTACAGGGTTCAGTGTTAGTACCTGTCCTTCACAAATATGCAGACGATAGTACATTCCCCTCCAACTTACAAGTTCTGAAACCTGTTTTCCAGACTGAAATGGTTAATAGGCGCATAGTAATGAATGTATCCCCAACCGAGAATATCATTGGGAACAAAGAACCTTATCTGGCATATCGCTTCAAAGCGACACAGGTCTATTTTGCTATCTCACAAATTACCTGCCACTGAAAATGAAAAAAAGCTTGACGGCCAATATTACCCATCTCTGTGTTACAGATCCACACAACGTCTCTGACGACGTTACCTGTTGTCAAAAATCTCCTCTCAACCTCCATTTGTAAAAACTGTCATTTTTGAACAGAAAGTGAGGCAACATGTCATAATCAAGGTTGGCAAATATCAAGATATTAACATAAATATCGGATATATATCTTATATATATATATATATATATATATATATATATATATATATATATATATATATATATATATATACAATGTATATATCAAGTTTTGATATGTATTCTTATTACTTTTTTAAGTATTATAATACATAGTGTTAATAAATGTCACGTATATACGGAAGGTGATAATTCTTTTGCTTATTCTGTGACTAAAAGTTCATATAAAGATGGGTCCGCAAATGATTCGTTTCGGAGATACAGCCCACCCATTTACTGTAAACTGCTCCTGAAATACCTCAAAAAACTTTAGAAATATTAAATAGCGCAAAAACTTTAGAAACTTTAACTATCACAATTATTTTAAACTAAACGTCAAAAAGGGTAACAAACGGAAAATATTATTATGCTGTTTACTTGGCTGTCAAAATTATTTTATAGTAAAGGTCAAAAAAGGTAATACAAAGAATAGCCAACTAGATTTTTTTTTAATTTTGTTACTTTGATAATACTTGGTGTGTACATCGACGGCTATTTTCGCAAATAAAAAACGATTACAGATATGATAGAAACGTAGGGAATTAAAATGAATGAGGAAAAAATGGGAAGCCAAATGATGATATAAGGATTTATACAGGGTATTCCAAAAAAATATAGGAAAGTGGAATTCTCGGTAGCGCAAAAAATAACATCCTGTATACTGCATTCGATAAATTTGAAAAAAATTTAAAAATTAAAACTTTGACACCCTGTACCTCAAGAATGAAACATTTCTCAGTACATCTTTATAAAATGGAAATTATTTATTTTAACGATCCTATTACATACTAAGTTTCTGTAATGTTTCCAGCAACTTCATCATGCGTTAAAGGGAGTGGTTAACCTGCATTGACGCAGGTATTTGCAAATTTCTCAAAAACGGTTACCTCCAGCGTTGTTGAACAAGTATTCTTTTTTGCATAAAAAGGTGTAAAAATAAGGTTTATTCACAAAAAATTCTAAAAGTTCTATTGTCAATAAAGTTATGGCAAATTAAATTCAATAACAATAGCGAACGTAGCGCCCCCTAGTTGCTAAATAAAAACTAATACCAAATTACGATTTCTCATCTCAAAAAACATCCGATTACTCAATTTTGTAAAAACAATTTACATTTTGTAAAAGTTATTTAAAAAAGTCCGAAATAAAATTTCAACTACAACGCCCTGTATCTCCGAAACCAATAATTTGCGGACCCATGTTTATCTGAACTTTTTGTCAAAGAATAAGTTAAAGAATTATCACCTTTCGTATCTAATTGATATTCATTAACACCCTGTATAAACAAATTCACATTAAGTGTATCAATCGTAAATTATCGTCAGATTCATCAGAATCGACAGACTCACAATACTGAGGATTCTTTTGGCAAAAATAAATTTTCCTAAATCCAATCTATATTTTCTTCTTTTGTTTCTTTCAATTTGATTTTTGTATTTAAATATAAATGTCAATAGCTTTTTCATTTCCAAGCCTGTTCCGCGATTCAGCTAAATGCGCTATTACAGATGGAGCGAAATCTGGATTAATTTCATTTAAATCAGAACATGCTTTCTCTCTCTGGTGGTTATTCCAACGTTTACCAAAAATTCGATAATTAAGCATATTAGCTACGTAATGTGGTGCATCTAAAGCCATGTCTCTTTTTCGATAAAAATGTTTTCTAACATCTAAGGGTTGTTCTTTAAGATCCAGTTCCATTTTATACCAAATTTCAACTACAACAGCAATAGTCGATTTATCTCTTTGAGCTCTGTCCAAAGCGACTGCTATTGGTTGTAGGTAACTAAGCATATGTTTAGCGTTTATCACAATATTTATGTAATTTATAATTTTAGTTATGTCAGAATCTATGTCACCTTTGTGGTCTTGGCACTGCAAATGGCAATTGGCAAATGTTTATTTCAAAAATATTTAATGACAAGTAAAATGTGATCAGTGATTGCAGAATTATCCAAGTCCAATGCCAATAGGTTTAATATATGTGCTGAAAATCCATATTGAATTAAGTAAATTTTTTAGTGGCGTTAGAGATTGTTATTAAATTTTTATAAACATCTTTATAAAGACCTTGCGAATGAATGCTGACTGGTGTACACTCTTAATATCATATTTAAATATGAGCCATTAGTCTTTTGTCACGATTACTCCGGCTAATATATGCTTTAGAACAAAACTATTATTGACAGAAAATGGGCGATAAATACCAGCCGATCAATACAAATAAAGAGCTGAATATTCTAATGCAAGAGGAACGATAAAATGTCAATATTTGCAACATTTCCTCTTCAAGTTATGCTGGCTTAGTAGATCTGCTCTTGTTACGATGTGTGCACTATCATTTCCACGAAATCAAATCGATTATGCATAGTGTATATCAAGATCCTGTTAAACTTACAATTAATGATTTCAGCTGGCCATAACCTAAGTGCTTTTTTTAAGAAAACTCGTATGATAAATGATTGTCTGATTATATATGAGTAGCATAGAAAATTACTGAACTCAACTGTTTTGCTGAGTGGCGATTGTATCAATAAATGCAAACGTGCAATAATCTGGACGCCTTGAGGGCAACAATGTTGTTATGCGCCGACTGTGTGTTATTTTCTTTAAATTATTCTGCAACTTTTGGCTCAATTGATAAAGAGATTTATTACTGGTAATATAAGGGCAATTTCTTTTAAGAATTTGTTATTGGTATGGCGTGTGCATATCGAGATTATATATTCGCATGTCTTGTTTCTTTATTTGCAATTTCCGTTATTCAAAAATCCAGCCAGCTTTTTTTTTGTTATACTAAACCACTGAACAGATGAACTCTTACGAAGGAAGCACGAGAGAAGTGGGTGAAAGCAAATTTTTCGACCTTCATATATTGTTTTTTATTCAAACGTTTTAATAGGCCGTCATTTTGTTTCACCATATTCAATTTGCATCATAATTTTACCAGTTTTTACTTATGTCTCACTTGATTTTTGAGCAAAATTTAAAATCAACCTGATAAGTAGTTTTTGCACTGATTTAAAAAAATTAATTATGTCGTTATTTTGTTTCGCCATGTTAAATTTGTAATTTACCATCCCATTTTCTAATTTTTGTGCAAAATTTGGAGTCAATTGAATAAGGTTCCTTTAGACTCATTTTTGGAAACATTTTATATGGCCGCCATTTTGTTTCGCCATCTTGAATTCTTTCCAAATTTTAATTAAACTTAATTGCTGTAATAGAATAAGTATTTTTTCAGACTGATCTTTTAAAACATTTTATTAAGCCGTCATTTGGTTTTTACTACTTGGAGTCGTATCAGCTAAATTTGAGGTAAATAGCATAAGTAGTTTTTATTAATATATTATTTTATTAGGCCGCCCTTTTTGGACATTAAGAAAATTTTATTATATTAACACCATAAGATCCTTATTTTTTGTTCAAAATTTATCGTATTATGTCAGTCGGACAAGTAGTTTTTTAGCTATGTACTGAAAATTTCGAGGTAAATAGTATAAGAAGTTTTTTAGTAATATTTTTTTAACAATCTATATACGAAACATATTGCATTTTTTCCAAAATGTTATCATGTCATACCCATATGTCAATTTTTGACCAACATTAGAAATTAATCGTGAAGTAGTTTTTTAACTATGCTGCGAAGAGAAAGGCAAACCGAAGGTATCGAGAAAACATGTTGTTTTGCCATCTGGGGTCCGTGAAACGCGAGTCTCTGTAAAAATCCCGAAGATTGATATGTTTTATTTAGCCGCCATTTTGTTCCATCATCTTTAATTCCTACCAACATTTTACCAATTCATTTATGCACCACACCTATTTCTTGTGCAAAATTAACTGAATAACCCGTTCCTTCAAACTGATTTTTATTAGGCCGTCATTTTTGTTTCGCCATCTTGGAATCATACCAGAATTTTACCAGTTCATTCCTATGCCACACTTTATTTTTGTGCAAAATTTAAGCTAAATACTGTAAGCAGGTTCTTATTAATTTTTTTAATAACCTACTAAGCCTGTATTTTGTTCTCCCATATTGGATTTTTCCCAAATTTTCATCAAAATATTACCTGTAAGTCGTTTTAATAAATATCTTATCTATAAATTCTCTTGAAGTTCAGGTCTACTCTTCGTTCTTTAGAATTGGAAAAATGCTGAATGACACGTTCGTTAAAATTGCACGCACATTCCTTTTATAAACGATTTCTCTATACTTAACATTACTAAAGCGGAGTCTATCTTGGCCCAACTCCTCAACAAAATTTATAAGCCCTCGAAAAACCCCTGTATTTTCAGACAAAGTTGTTTAATCATGGCCACGTAGTGTGAATTATTTAACGTCAAAGTCAAAGCCCACTTTTGTTACAAATAAATCAAGGCCTCCTTAGAAAAAAATTGAGATCTAACTTTACGAAGTGTGACATTTGAATGATACTCAAATCTTTTATGCACTTCGGAGACATCACTAGTCAAATTTTACGCACTTTCCAAAAATCGAAAAATCCAATATAAGGGCCATATGAAAAATGAAAGTTGAGGCGAATTGCGGGATAACAAAAGACGATGGATACGCCATCCTATTCGTGTTAAAAAGGTGCCCGAATAATGGCAGATTTTGACGGCTGCCAAATTTACCGTTTTCGGATTTTCGTTGATATTTCCAAAACCATTTGACCTATCGTAAATCTGATGCCGAATATCGCTAAGTTTCCTCTAAAACTATTCTCATTTAACCTTTGCTGTAGGTATACTAGGAGCGGATATTCCTATATATAGAAGCGAATTTGGGACAAACTGTATATCAATATTCGATAGGTACGTACACCTGTCGATAGGTGATATACTATCGCCTCTGGCCAGGTAAAATCATTATCTCCAATCCCTAATGATAACGGTTTTCCTAATCAAAATACTAAAATTTAAAAAGCAGGAAAAAACGTACGTATACTTAATTATGGGTTTGGTTGTGTGTTTTGTGCCCGAAAATCTACCTAAGTCGCATAATAAAACGGTTGAAATGAATATTGCATTTTCGGTTAAACTAACCGTATTTAATGGTATAAATATCAAGAAACAGCCAGACAACAAAAATCTTGCCTGTTCCTCTTTATTCGTTCTTATTATACTTTGTAAATAATAGATACGAAGTATATATACATATATCTCTTTATGTAACAACGGAATTAGGTCGAACGGATGAGCTTGTTAGAGCAAAATTACGCAAAATATGTTGATCATTTTTATACTTTTACAAAAATAGAATTTTAAAAAGTAATGTTTATTTTTAGATGGTTTCTCTGTTGTTCGTGAATGGATTAATGACATAACTGGTCTTTTACATAGTATTATAGTTATTTATTTATATATTATTTATAGTGTTTCCATAGCCAAGAGAAATAGTACAAAAATCAATTATGGCATGTTATAAAAAATAGCCTGGGCGAGTTGTTTAAACACATCTAAATATTATTATTTTTTCAAAAAAACCTATTCAAAAAATTACTGGAGAAATATATAATCATTTGCTTAATTTACGAAATTTTTGGACCTCGAACAAAGATGTAGGGCCTTTTATCTACTGAAATGTTGATAAAATCAAAGCGGCATGAATTCAAAACAAAAAAAGATCTGAGACCCTAATGCATATATCGTAATAACTAGATGGGCAATTATATACATATATATATATATATATATATATATATATATATATATATATATATATATATATATATATATATATATATATATATATATATATATATATATATATATATATATATATATATATATATATATATATATATATATATATATATATATATATATATATATATATATATATATATATATATATATATATATATATATATATATATATATATATATATATATATATATATGTATATATATATATATATATATATATATATATATATATATATATATATATATATGTGTGTCGAAATGACAGTATTGGGATATCGAAACCCGTAAAAGATACAAAAAAGTTTATACGGGGAATGTTTTAGACAATTATGTTTTTTGCCTTTTGAGATATTTTGAAAAAACCTAAAAACTGCATTTTCGAAAATCCCTCATAATTTCTTTATTTTTCAAAATATTTCTAATCCGTAGAAACATTATTAAGGCAATTTTTTTACGTAGAATACGCCTGTTTAGTCAGATTTTATTTGCAACGTTTCGGTTTTTAGAATCATCAGATTTTAACAGTTTCTAAGAGTATTTTTTTAGCTTTTCAACGATATACTTTTACAACTACACTTTATAACTAAGATATTATTAAGATGTAAAAAGTGCGCATTAAAAATGAATAAACATTTTTTCGAATTATCTAAATAAGAAATTAAAAACTAATAGGTTTAAATAGTAACATTTTTTAATTCAACATTAAATTTTATAGAAAATCAGTAAGAACTTCTCAATAGCATTCATACTATGTACACATGTTCAATGTTCCAATTACCATCCGTAAATAACACTAATTTAACACATTGGGTCAAGTAGGCTTTGCGTTTGGAATACTTGAATTTTTATAATCTGTCATCTGTCGTTGAAGTTTTATTCAGCTTCCGTTAATATTTTAATAAGCTTTACAATAGCGTTAAACTTTTCTAATGAAGAAATGTTCGATATGTTGTGTGTTATATTAAAAAGGAAACAATTGCCAATAGGGCTAAGGATTTATATTTTGACATGTACCCCGAAAAACGACAGCCCGGCAGAACTTATTTTCAAACGCTGGCTGGTTCGAAACTTGCTTGAGTTTGGCAGCTTTAATAAGACTCGCACGAAGAAGTATGAAAAACATAACGAGGCACGCAATAGGTAAATTTCAGAATATTTTAATGAAAATCTGACTTCATCTACAAGAAGACGCGAAATGGAACTTCACATTCCGAAATCAACCATTCATGATGTCTTAAAAGTAACGAAATACCGTCCTTACAAGCCAACAATTCTACAAGGACTTCAAGCAGGTGATTTCGAAAGAAGGATTGTTTTTTGCAATGGTATATCGATAAATGTCGAGAATATCCCGCTTTTCTTAATAAAGTCCTTTGGTCAGCTAGGATTCATTTTATCAATTGTGAGGTTTTTAATAAAAAGAATCACCATCATGGTGCAATTGCGATTTGGTTTTAATGTGTGGTGCCGGTTAATTGGTAAGTTTAATCTGGAAACTCGACCAGAAATAATTTCAATAAATGACATTGGTATTAACCCAATTAAATTGTTTATAATAATTCGGTATTTTTCATTACTTTTTAGTTAATCGTCTCATTGGCCTCTTATTTATGATAAGACACTGACAGATCCAGGATACCTTGCCATGTTGCAGAACCAAATAGTTCCTGCCATTCGAGAAGTTTTCCCAAATGATCAGTTTAACAACTTATGGTTTCAACAAGACAGTTGCCCCGCACATAACACCAGGGATGTATAAACCTATTTATCGGAAACATTTAGTGAAAAAGTAAAATCCAATAGTTAATCTGCTAGATCCCTAGATATCACGCCTTTAGATACTTATTTATGGGGATATGCGAAAAACGAGATGTACGAATTTGACTCTCCTGAAAATAGACAAGTTCTTGAGCAGCAAACTCGAATTATTTTAGAAAATATCAATCGAAATACCATTCAGCACATAATCAGATCAATTGAGAAGAAATGCATCCAGGGCATCGAACAAAATGCTCAACTTTTTTAATTATAATATTATGTATTATATATATATATATATATATATATATATATATATATATATATTTATATCTATATATATATATATATATATATATATATATATATATATATATATATATATATATATATATATATATATATCATTATTAAAAAAAAATATATATATATCATTATTAAATAAGTTAACAAAAAAAAAACGATAAAAAACAAGTTGAAGTAAGAAACTAGTCTTCGTCCTCAGAATCGGAGGTATGGAACTTCTGACTTTCGAGACCATCATCTTCATTACCAATATATTGCACGATCAGTTGATCGTCATCACCATATTCAATTTTAATGATGTGGGTTCTATTTGGCGATAGTATGCACAATTTCTATTCTCACTGCTTTCGTTCAGTTGTTGGTTTTCATCAGATGAGTAGAGATTGTTTCGAATGGCAACAAGTTTTTCCGTCCTCTGATTTGTAAGTCTATTTCTTTTTTTTGAATGGATTTGTTCGAATGTTGACCAGTTTCTTTCTGACCCTGATGATGTAGGGATTAAAAGCAGTAGTCGAGATGCCTTGCCCCCATACTACTGGATTACAGTCAGCTTGTGAAGCATTTTCCACCACAAAATTGCCCTTGAATAAAAACCCAATTTTGATTTATGTATTGTCGCATTTGAAACAACATCATTCACAGGTAAACTCAGATGATCTGAAATCTGTTTTATTATCTCAATACAATTAAGACAGTCATCGTCCGAGAGACTATCTCCTCTAAACCGAGGATCTACGAAATATGCTGTCTTGTGAATATCTTTCCAACAGAACTTAAACCATTTAGAAAGTTATTTTAGAATGGTATTACATTCACTGCTATTAAATAAAGTTGGAGAGTTTTACAGTGTTTTTAAAGTTTTCTGTTTTATATCCATCGAAACTCTTGTGACAAGGGATAGATTAGCCGAATCTTCTTCTAAGATTTTTATTTCTCTGGCAATGGGTTTCAATAGTTCTTCAGCGATATTAACCTCTTGCCAAAAAGCATTGTCAAGTATGTCGTTTCTCAGAGAATTATCTATTTCAATGTTGTCTGAAATAACAGTCTCTTGAAGCGCGACTTTATTACTTTTTGAAGAGCTAAAATGAATTTTATCGCCAGCAAATCTAGCTGGGTTTAGCATCGTTAAAGATACCGAATTATCACCATACTTCTCTACTGGTTTATTACGAAATATTGCAAGATTGACACGTTCCTTTCTTAGATTTTTTACTAAATTTTTTGTTTTATTTCTTAAGTGTGACAGGCGAGGATTTCTCATTATGTCTTTTGATAACAAGCTAAGACCATGAGCCACGCAACCGATAGTAAATATATGTGGAAATTCAGATTTTATAATGTTCCAAGCAACCTGCATATTGGTTGAATTATTTGTAACTACCAGCAAAACATAAGCGCTCCCTACTTCATATATAACTTTTAATACCTCGTGGCCAATATATTGGCCGGTTTCTCTATTTTCGCCGGGCGCTATTGCTTTGTGGAACACAATACTAGGAGTAGCTAACAGGAAATTTACTATACCATCTCCTCGTATATTCGTCCAGCCGTCTGATATAATTTTTAGGCACAGAGCACTTTGAACCTTTTCTCTTGCTAACTGCATAACTCGCGTGTAATCTGCTTCAAGCAGCGGCTTTCGAAGACTATGTAGGGTCGGTGGTTTGTAAAGTGGACGCATAATATTAAAAGTTGTATTGCAGTAAGGATTTCCAGAACAAAATGAAAGTAGCAAACCTTCAAAACATAAAAAGCTTGATCCGCTAGACTCTTTTTTTGACATTTTATCTACAAATGACATCAATTTCAATTGGCTCGCCCCCGTTTTATTCTTTTTGCTGCTGAGTACGTTTTCACTGCTAAAACTAACTGAACTTGATATGCCTGACGTAGCTGCATTAACGTTATTTTCATTGACCGTTCTTTCCAATTGATCCACTTCCACAAAATCCACATTCTCGTCCTGATCAGAAAGGTCAAAGTCACCTATTACCTCGCCCCTATGGCGTGTGCTTCGCTGATCATTTTTATCTAGGACAAAAAATATGTCATCATAAACTAACATGTAAATTAGTAATTCATTTTAAACTTTACCTTTAACATTAGCCAGAGCCTTCTGGATATCTTGGGGGCGTTCTTACATTTTTACTAGATGCTTGGTCATCCTCGTAACATTGGGAAACACATATGACTATGATCAAAAATTGCCTAAAACCATACTCTTGTTGTTTCGAATGGCAACAAGTTTTTCCATCCTCTGATTTGTAAGTCTATTTCTTTTTTTTTGAATGGATTTGTTCGAATGTTGACCAGTTTCTTTCTGACCCTGATGAAGTAGGGATTAAAAGCAGTAGTCGAGATGCCTTGCCCCCATACTACTGGATTACAGTCAGCCTGTGAAGCAAATTCCACCACAAAATTGCCCTTGAATAAAAACCCAATTTTGATTTATATATTGTCGCATTTGAAACAACATCATTCACAGGTAAACTCAGATGATCTGAAATCTGTTTTATTATCTCAATACAGTTAAGACAGTCATCGTCCGAGAGACCATCTCCTCTAAACCGAGGATCTGCGAAATATGCTGTCTTGAGAATATCTTTCCAACAGAACTTAAACCGTTTAGAAAGTTGTTTTAGAATGGTATTACATTCACTGCTATTAAGTAAAGTTGGAGAGTTTTGCAGTGTTTTTAAAGTTTTCTGTTTTATATCCATCAAAACTCTTGGGACAAGCGATTGATCCTCCTTCTAAGATTTTTATTCCTCTGGCAATGGGTTTCAATAGTTCTTCAGCGATATTAATCTCTTGCCAAAAAGCATTGTCAAGTATGTGGTTTCTCAGAGAATTATCTATTTCAACGTTGTCTGAAATAACAGTCTCTTAAAGCGCAACTTTATTACTTTTTGAAGAGCTAAAATGAATTTTATCGCCAGCAAATCTAGCTGGGTTTGGCATCGTCACAGATACCGAATTATTACCATACTTCTCTATTGGTTTATTACGAAATATTGCAAGATTGACATGTTCCTTTCTTATATTTTTTACTAAATTTTTTGTTTTATTTCTTAAGTGTGACAGGCGAGGTTTTCTCATTTTGTCTTTTGATAAAAAGTAGAAATTCAGATTTTATGTGAAGTGAAGTGAAGCTTACGCGAACCGAAAAAAGTTCCGATAACCGTTTCCTCATGTCTAGACTAAGAGAACCAGCCATTTTAAAGGCCTTCAAGTTATATCTCGCCTTTCTGCACGACCAACCTGCGCCAATTCACTTTGAAGGGTTTACAAATACAAGCACCAGGCTGTTTTTGGCTTCTGAAGGCATTCCTATAGATTATAGAACCCTACATAAGATATATTTCGATTTTCATGCTGCTTACGGATTTAACGCAGCAGAAGTGGAAGCGGATCTTGCAGCCTATGGATCCTACATATCTTCGGAGAGATCGATTCATCTTCAGAGGACCAGAGAATGCCATAAAAACTATTTTACCAGCAATTCTCCCAAAAAAAATTTTTAGAAAACACGACGTGTCCTGAGGAACTAGATTCCTCAAAACTTCCTGTTGTTACTAGTCTTAATATGGTTCTAATTAATATTGCTTCTTTAAGAAATAAAACTGACGAGTTGTACCTATTTCTGGAAGAATTGGAGTTCCCCCAACTTGTTGCAATTACTGAGCACTGGCTGAATCTAAACGAACCCTTTTATATTGAGAGGTATACCACAGTAGCTAGATATGACAGAAAAAACTCAGCTCATGGGGGAACACTGATTCTATCCCTAAATGGAGATTTCATGTCGGTATCTAAATATGATCATTTGTTAGCGGATAGCTCTTTTGAATTCTCTATAGTATATAATCAAAACCTTGATCTTTATGTAATTTGTATTTATAGATCACCAAACTCTGATGTACAATCATTTTTAAATAGCCTGGTAAGTTTGCTAGACAGCCTACCGATTAAAGGTAGAAAAATTCTATGCGGGGACTTTAATATTGACTATGCTACTGTTTGTGCCATCCAGAAATATCTAATTTCTATATTCGACTCTTTCGGTCTTTCAATGCATGTATCCTCTAGAATTTCAAAAAACTCTTCTATCATCGATTACATGGCGTCTGATTTTTCTCCATCAGAGGTGCAATCACAGGTCTATAACTCAGGTCTTTCCGATCACGAGGCGGTAATTTCCAGGTTTAGTTTACTTATTAGGCCCTTACCAAGATCTCGCCATCGGGGCAGAATTTTCTCGGCCGCAAATTTCTCAGTATTTCATAATATTTGCTTTAACACCAATTGGAATTTTGAATCTGATAATGTCAACACAAACTTCAGAACTTTTTTAAATAAAACTTTTAGTGCTTTTAACAAGGCCTTCCCGCTTAAGAATATCAAACCTAAGCGGCATAAACCGTGGACCACGAAAGGAATACGAATTTCTGCTAAAAATATGCGCTCTCATATATAAAAAAATTCACCGACTCCTTTCTTATTCTCGACTATATCTCTAATTATAGGAGGATCTACACTACTCTTATTAAGTCAGCAAAAAAATTACACTACCGAAAACGTCTAACAAACTCTAATAACGTTTCAAAAGAAACCTGGTCCATCATCAATAACCTCAGAAACAAATCAAACCCTGTGACTCAGATCTTGCCAGGGGCTAATGATCTAAATGATTATTTTATTAATGTAAGCAAAAATGTTACCCCTAGTATCTCGCCAAGTTTGGACCCTCTTTCGTTTCTCCCTCCTTCAAAAAATTTAGCTGATAGCTTTTTCTTAAGTCCCGTTAGCAACACTGAACTATTGAAGGTAATACATAATATCAAAAGTAAATCTTCGTGTAGCACTGATGGCCTATCAATTAGAATATTCCTGAACTTGCCACTCCCAGTCATAGAGGCCCTTACAACATTAATAAATGAGTCCTTTATAAAATGTGTATTCCCTGATTGCCTTAAAACAGCTATAATTATTCCACTTCATAAAGGCGGCGAAAAAACTAACTCTTGCAATTATCGCCCAATTGCACTACTACCAGTGCTATCAAAAATCATCGAAAGGCTACTGAAGAACCGTCTTATGCCATTTCTCCTGAAATATCAGATAATATCCCCGGAGCAGTTCGGATTTCTACCCAACAAGTGCACCAGTGACGCCATGTTCACGTTGCTTAGAGGCGTCTACTTATCTCTCAATAACAACCACCCAACTGCCTCAGTTTTTTGTGACTATGCGAAAGCCTTTGATTGTGTTAGTCATGAAATTCTGATAAACAAACTACATTTTTATGGAATTCGTGGTACTTCTTTAAATTGGTTCAAATCTTATCTTGGAAAAAGGCAACAACTTGTAAGGGCTAATGGTTCCGATTCTGATTGTAAGTTGATTACAAGTGGAGTCCCTCAAGGTTCAGTCTTGGGACCTATTCTTTTTTTGTTATACATTAATGATATCACGAACCTTAAAATTAAAGGAAGAATCTCCCTTTTTGCTGATGACACAAGCATAACATGGAGTGATTTTGATACAACGTCTTTACACTCTAGTATCTCCAAAGACTTGGTTATAATTAAGGCTTGGTCCGATTCCAATATGCTTTGTTTTAACGCCGATAAAACGGTGGCGTTATCTTATAAGGGAACTTTACAACCACTTCAGGTACATAACAGCAATATTGAATACGTAGAGTCGGTTAAATTCCTGGGTTTAAATATAAATAGCAACCTAAAATGGTCTAATCATATTGACACCTTAACTAAAAAACTTTCTAACCCCAGCGTCGCCATTCGATCAGTTTCAAAGGAACTAGACGTTCCTTCTGCCAGACTTACTTATTTCTCTTTATTTGAATCCCACCTCCGCTATGGCCTTCCCTTTTGGGGCTGCTGTACCACCGAGCAATTTCGTAGTATTTTTATGCTTCAAAAGAGAGCCATTCGTTATTTGTTTGGTCTAAATAATAGAGCTCACTGCCAATACTATTTCAAAAAACATGAAATATTAACACTTCCTGCATTATTTATTTTGGAAACGGTATGTTTGCTGAGAAAACATATAAACACCCTCCCAGAAAAGCCACAACATGTATACCCTACCAGAAACTCTAGGCATGATATTTATCTTCCCATTCCTTCCACAGAATTAATAAAAAAATCAATTATTTACAACGCCATAAAACTTTACAACAATCTGCCAGTACATTTAAAATCTATCCCTATGCTTGCACAATTTCGAAAAAACACCAAAGCATACCTCATTGAGAGACCATTTTACAGCGTTAATGATTTTTTTTTTCAGTGAGTAAGTCTCTTTAAATTGTCACTAAACTCGCTTGTTTACTTAAATCTTTTGTGAGTCATGTCCTAACTCGTAGCATAGAATTTTGTAAATCATTATATAGGGAAAAGAACTGTCGAACATTCACTTAAAACTTAATTATTTTTGTTAGGTATTGGATTAAAAACAATTTAATTCTTTTTGTATACTACATTCTACACTAGTTCAATATACCTTCTGTTTAACATCACAATTATTTGTATAACTATAATAACATAGAGTTTAAGGTCGCATAGTTGCAATTTTGATTTCAATGTCATCGAAATTATTCACCTCGTACATGTGTGTTTGTTTACTTTTATAAGGTTATCATGATTTATTTACTGTTTGCAATGTTATGTTATATTCTAACGTGTGTTTCACGATTTGGTAAATTGATAATTTACATTTTTAAAAAAAAAGCACTGACCTGTCGAAATTATTTTCGATTAATGTTTTGATATGTCTTATTTCTAGGTATATTTTGCTTTGTCCATAAAATTGTAAAATTTTTCTGCGGCAATAAAGCATACTTTTGTTTGTTTGTTTGTTTATAATATTCCAGGCAACCTGCATATTATGACCAGCAACACATAAGCGCTCCCTACTTCATATATAACTTTTAATAGCTCGTGGCCAATATATTGCCCGGTTTCTCTATTTTCGCCGGGCGCTATTGCTTTGTGGAACATAATACTAGGAGTAACTAATAGGAAATTTACTATGCCATCTCCTCGGATATTGGTCCAGCTGTCTGACATAAGTGTTAGGCACAGAGCACTTTGAACCTTTTCTTTTGCTAACTGCATAACTCGCGTGTATTCTGCTTCAAGCAGCGGTGTATGAAGACTATGTAGGGTCTGTGGTTTGTATAGTGGACGCAGAATATTGAAAGTTGTATTCCAGGAACGATTTCCAGAAAAAAAATGAAAGTGACAAACCTACAAACCATAAACTACTCGAGCAAAAGCTTAATCCGCTAGTCTCTTTTTTTGACATTTTATTTACAAATGACATCAGTTTCAATTGGCCTGCACCTGTTTTATTCTTTTTGCTGCTGGAGACGTTTTCACCTTAAAAGTAACTGAACTTGATGTGACGTAGTTGCATTAACGTTATCTTCATTGACCGTTCTTCCCAATTAACCCACTTCCACAAAATCCACTTCCTCGTCCGGATCAAAAAGGTGAAAGTCACCCATTACCTCGCCCCTATGGTGTGTGCTTTGCTGATCATTTTTATCTAGGATAAAAAATATGTTGTCATAAACTAGCATGTAAATTAGTAATTCATTTTAAACTTTACCTTTAACATTAGCCAGAGCCTTTTGGATATCTTCGGGACATTTCTTACATTTTACTAAATGCTTGGTCATCCTCGTAACATTTGGAAACACATATGACTATGGGCAAAAATTGCCTAAAACCATACTCTTGTTCTGGTTATTTTTAGTTTTTTTTTTAATATTTCCAAACATTCAGTTTTAATCTTTGACTTTTTTTTCGTCAGATAATAATTTATGTTTTATCTAATGCTACGCGATGCAGATAGAATTTATATGTTTATGTTACCCCCCGCGGCCCGCCAAGAAACCTAACCTCACTCTAGTATATTATATAACTAAAGCGTAAAAATTAAATATTTCTTATAAAGCAACTCTGCAGATTAGATTAGAATGTGTAACTTACCTAGAGCCTTGTTTTGACAACAAAAAACAACACACATACAAAATCAGAATGCTTTAAATTGGCTCAGAAAAATACACAAACGTGGCACTTTTTGACAGTAGGAGCGGTACTATAGAACTAGAATCTATTGTCCAAACCGTATGCAAGTTTGATGTGTATGAATATCTGTGAATATCCGTAAAAAATAGACCAAGTGTATGCTCTATTTCTAATATTTTAATAATTTTACATTAAAGTTACATTGTTGCTGTTTTTTGCATTTATATAACGAAACAGCATAAAGTATTTTTTTCCGAATTGAACCGGTTTTTATACGAAAAAAAAACCGTTTTTTGGTGGTTTTTTTCCCACGAATGAAAAAATCCGGTTATTTTAAAACACTAGACGGTTGACTTCAGATCTAAAGTTCCGTTTCGCTTCTTCTTGTAGGTGAAATCGAATTTTTATTTGAAATATTCTTGTGTTTGCTATTCAACCTAATTAATTGTTTATTTCTTATTTGGATAATTCAAAAAAACTTATTAATTTTTAATTACGCACTTTTAGCATTTTAATAATAATTTAATTTTCAATTTACATCGCTGAAAAGCTAGAAAAATACCCTTTAATGTTGAATTAAAAAATATTGCTATTACTATTTAAGCCTATTAGTTCCTAATTTCTTATTTCGATAATTCAAAAAAAAATGTTTAATTTTCAATGGGCACTTTTTACACCTAAATAATAACTTAGTTATAGATCGCTCAAAAGCTAAAAAAAATATTCTTTTAGTAACTGTTATAATCGAATATATTTGCCATAAGAAAATACGGAAGTTGATGATGGTTCTTAGAAACCGAAACGTTGCAAACAAAATTTGACTAAACAGACGTATTCTACGTAAAAAGTTGCCTCAATAATGTTTTTACGGATTAGAAATATTTTGAAAAATAAAGAAATCCTGAGGGGTTTTCGAAAATGCACATGGAACGTCAGCGATATATATATATATATATATATATATATATATATATATATATATATATATATATATATATATATCTTCTTTATTGCTAAGAAAAGGTAATATTCATAACGCTGAAGTTCTGGTTAAAGAAAATGTTTCGATTCTTTTTTATTGGAATGTATTTTCCTATGTTTAAAAAAAAACTTGCTTTTTACTAGTTAGTCAATATTTTTATATTGGTATATCTACTGTAATTGCATAACTAGTGACCTATTATATTACATATTATTGCAGTAGTAATTCTAGATTTACCTCTGTAAATGGATAAGTTACACTTGCATAATAATTAACAATTGATTAGTATTCGTCCTTTAGAACTGCATTAAGGAAATATGTGTTTTTATATCTTGTACACTTGGCGCCACATCTTGACGTGTCCCATATTTTTAGATTCTTTACATTCTAGACGAGCTTATTTATTTACATTGGAATTGCTGCATTTGCAGCATTGAAACATTCGTCTTTTTTAATGACTTTAGATGGCCTTTGCATAAAGCAGAAATATTCTGAAACAGAATTCTTTATTAGATTAGAGTTGAAGTAGTTTTGTGTAGCCTCCAAACTTTGTTTATAAAAGTAGTAAAAATATATTACTATAAATGAACTGTTTGGAGTCTAAAATATTTCCTACGCCTAAAGCAAAGTTTTATGATGTTATTCTGAAATTTTATTTTGAGGCAGTAAGTGCTAATTTAATATTTCTAGAAAAGTTAGTGAGCTGCAATTTTAGCCGTTAAAATAAGCTCTACTGTTTCTAGTCCTGAATTTTGGAGGATGTCCTTAATTTGAGAATATTTTTTTTCGTCCTTTATTCTGGGTCTTGTCAAAAGTTTTTACAGAACGCTAATTTTTTAGAATTTTACTGCTCTCTTTATCAGATATATTCCCAAAATCTTATATAAAGGCCAGGGCGTAATTCTATATGGCCTGTTGAACCTCAAATACTACAATTCTCTATAGCATAATTATTTTTAGCCCTTATATTTTTAGCGCATAGATCCAATACCTACTAAACAACGAGGCCTACGCGCTTACGCGTGACGTCATCCCATTTAGGCCTATGTTATTTCAATACCTTCATTAAAAGGTACGGGTTATTTACAGGGACATATTCAAATAAGCATTTTTTATTTTATTTATTCTTATTTTTTTCATCTTTACTTTTGCGGTCAAGAACATTTTTTTGACAAATAATTGGGACAACTTGTGAAAACCGTTGGTACGGAATTTTCTTTTAATCGGGGTTTTTTTAAATGTACTGAAATAATTTTACCTGTTCTCGGATCCTGTTCTGAAATGTCCCAAATTATTGGGCACTAAGTCATCCCGCGGAATTGCTCGTAGCCATTTTTTTTTGTCTTTCGGGAAACTAAACCCGTGAACTTTTGGTCCGTTTTGTAATTACCCCGGCAGTTAGGCACACAACACTTAAACGGCGTGTTTACGTGAATTTAAACGTACAAAAATAATAAATATAATTAAATTTTCACCAAAAATGGAGACAAAACTATTCTATTTACTCTAATTCACGTTTGTTTTCGGTAAGCAGGTACCGGTTGTCGGCCAGTACGTCTAATGGCCAGTTTTCACGATACGACATAAGCAAAACTGCATTGGTCTATCGGGTGAGAAATCGAGGTTGTTGGCCAGTACGGCTAATGCTTATTTACGGTGGTGATTTATCGCCATATCATAAATAAAACTGCACTGGTCTATGCTTTAAAGCATTTCTTAAAGGATGCGACTATCGGCCTAAATATGGTGACGTCAGGCCTAATTTAATTTCAGCTGGTAGGCCTCGTTGTTTAGTAGGCTGGGTTTTGCCCCAAAATACTAATGGCAATGACTTTTTATATATACTGTTAACAGACGATGGCTGACTCAGGCTGTTTTTTTATTATTGCATGAATTTTGATACTTTTATCATGAACCTATCTTAGGTCAAGAAGAAATTCTGGCTCTTCCATGTTTGTTTAGTTTAGAATGTGTTTGTCTTGTGTTTAAAAAGTACAAGTCATTGATTATTGAACGTACTTGTGGTCTGAGATAGACTCAGAATTTTCCTCTATCTATACTTGCTACAAACCCTAACAATTATATATTCGAACGATATATTTGATTTAAACGGTTTCTTTGTCTTCCGGACTGAAAATCAAGTCACTTTACATACTCTTTACCTAACATAAAGTCCAATCGTAAGTAATACTTATTTTATTTTGAATAAACTAGCTAACAAAGATACAACAAATGTGCGTGGGGTCAACAGCTGTCAGCTTAGGTTTTATCCGCCATTTTTTCCTAATTCATAAGAAAATGACGCGTGCCAGAAATTATAATATCTCCGTATTGTAGAGGTAAATCAATGCAAAAAAAATCAAATGACTTAAATATTGCAAAACCAACAGGCCGGATTATTATTAAAAAATATGGAGAGACAGCAAGAGATAATGTGGGTGGTAAAAATCCAGGCCGACCCCGTATCGTAGAATCACTGATAGAGGACGTCGTGTTCTGGTCAAAAGATTTTGATAAATTCTATTATATTACAACTAAGAATACTTAAAATCAGGTATGGGCAACCTTTGCTTAGCTGAGGGCAAAATTTCGGGACTTAATCAGGTCGCGGGCCGTAGGTAAGGAATTAGTGGGTAGCAGTGAATAAAAAAGCGATATAAATGCACACATTTTTTTTTATTATAGTAGCATAATCAAACTTATAAAAAACAAATTAACAAAACCAGATATAAAAATCAAATGCAAATTATTGAAAGACTTTAGTTTGAATCTTGAAAACGAGATGTCCAATATTTGGGTTAATATCAGTAGTACATAGGAGGAAAGTGTTTTCTAAATTAACATCTGTAAGCCGAGTACTATACTTATTTTTATTAATTTTCATGATTGAAAAAGCAGCTCATATTTATACGTGCTACGGAATGTACAAATTATTTTTCGTGCGAAAATTCTCAGCTGTGGATACTTTTCTTCGGAAATGTATGTTCTGTAAAATTCTCTTAGTTCCACATCATTAAATTTAGGCTTCAAATATGAGTCTTCTTGAAGCTGGATCAACTCCATTTGTAGGTGAAGCTGGGCATCTTGTATATGTGTTTCCCAAAAGCAAGTTTTGTTTTGAAAAGCTTTAAGATGACTGTACAGGGTTGCCAGTAATAATATTTTGAACAGGGTCTATACGCTTTATTTCTCAAGATATCCAAAAATTTTACGCACAAAAGTTTTAGGATTTAGTCTGAATCGTCAGAATTTGTTATCAAAAAGAAAACATATGAAGATCGAAAATTTGGAAAATGAGCATCAGCTTTGTTATTTTAAATGAAACACTCTGTATATTTTTAGTTTATTGAGAAGAGCTTATTCTCCTGATTCCAAAAATATATGGTTTGTCTATGCTCACTGTAACCATTATACCATAATTTTGAAAAAACGTGGAAAAAATATCCGCTCTGGCTTAAGTAGAAATAGTAGGAAGCTTTGGCTTCAATTGTTTTTACTTCAAAATGGCCATTCTGTCACTCACTTATCAACTTGTTTTAAAACATTATGCGCTTTGCATTGGAAAAGTAATGGGCGGCTTTTGATTCAACTGTTTTGCTTTTCATATATAGTCGTTCTGTCGTTAACTCATATACCTACCTTTGGTATTAGTTTTATATTAAACAAGTTACAATAACGATATCTGTAGAAAACAAACAAGAAACTAAAAAATAAGAAAGTCAAATTATTAAGAATATTTATTATTAAATTTAGTCTACCCAGCCGCCTTGATTCAATATACGGGGTGGCCAACTAAGAATGGACGCCGGCCATAACTCGCTAACAGTTAATCATATAACTTGGGGGAAAAAAAATTATTAGCTAAATCGACTAAGAAAAATCGCTGGAAAATATTTTGAAGTTCCGCATATGGCCGCTAGGGGGCGCAACTGTTATGGTCAATCAGAAAAAGGGCTGTTTCTTAAAAAATATTCATGTAAAGGTATATTATAAATACTGCCATCGTAAAGAGTAGAAAAATTGTGATTTTTTTGTTAAGGATATTTTGCTCTATCTCGTAAAATGTAGTGGTGGGGGAAGGTCAAACATGTTTTTATTTAAATGTCAATAACTCCGTTATAAGTCAACGGAATTGAACAAACTAGGTCTCGTTTAAAAGAGCCCATCTTAACTAATAATCTGATGTAAAAAAAATCCGATTTGATTTCGCCGTGGTAACTAGAGGGCGCTGATTGACATCACAACAATTATTACGCATTATTTTGAAAATTTTAAATAGCACGCTATATCTCTTTTAACACAATTTAATAGAGGAGGAAATTCTCAATAAGTCAGTGCAAATTTCAGCTTCCTAACTTTTTTCAAACCGGAAATATAAATAAAACAAATATTAGGGCGCTGGGTACGCAACATCTCCCTAATCTGTATGGACATAGCCTACATCACAATAATTCAGTAATAATACCACAGATAATATTCAACGCAAATCGCTAAAAATTATACTAATGTTCTGAAATAACCACCAGGTGGCGCAGTAGACGTTAATAAGCATAGTTTTACTCGCAATTTTACTTTTCTCTATATTTTTTTGTAGTTTACTCTATTCTCAGTAAGTTAGATATTATAAGGTAATAAATAAGAAAAATCCTAATATATTCGACCGTTGCAAATCTCCATCTTTCTTAAAATCGACAATTTATGCACAAGAATAACAATAAACTAAAAACATAGATAAATAATAATTCCTTAGCAATTTTCTGCTACATCAAGCAAAAAAAATAGTAGGCTGTGAAAACAAAATTGAAAGTAATACGTCAAAAAATAAACAATAGTTTCTTGTCAGTGCCTTTTAGTTGCTATTTATCGTTCTTGAATTTCCTAATAGTATTGCTATCATTTCGCGTTTTTGTCCGAGATTTTCGTGTTTTTTGAGTTTTTCTAGTTGCTGTTGTTCATGTTATTGTTGTAGTTCGTATTTTTCTTGTTCAAGATTTGTTATTGTTCGTGTTGCGTTGTGTTAAGAACAAAATGATTTATACAAATCAAGAACTATTCGACATGATAGGTGTTTATTTTGAATGTTTGAGAAATGCTACGGTTGCTGCAAAAGTATATGCGCAGGAATATCCGCAGAGACGCCACCCAAGTAAAAAGGTTTTTCTTCGAGTGATCCAACGTTTGCGAACCACTGGAAACGTGCATATTCCCTTATACCGCAGACAACGCAGAGGACGCACCGAAGAGAGTGTAATTAATGTGCTAGCGTATATCGAGTTTAATCCTCAACTAAGTACTCGAATTATTGCGCTAGACCTAGGAGTAACGCGAACCACTGTTCAAAATATACTCAAAGAGAACAGGTAAGCAACGACATTGCAAATATAAACTGGACATATTTTTTAACAAAAGTCACGGGATTCTGATGTCACATAGGTCTTTAAGCCTAGAAAACCAATAATTTCCTGAAACATCAATTAAATATCTTCATCTTGTTTTAGGTTACATCCATATCACTTAGTGCTGCATCAGGAATTGACTGCTGCAGATTTTGATCACAGACTAAACCATTGTCACTGGCTTTTGGGTGTAATGAGGGAAGATCGGCAATTTCTGAGGCGAATATTGTGGACCGATGAGGCTACCTTCCAGAGCGATGGACGTGTCAATCTTCACAATACACATTATTGGTCCAGAACAAATCCACATTGGATGCGCGAAGTCCAGCACCAAGGCCGTTGGTCTGTAAATTGTTGGGCAGGGATTTTAGGCGGACGAATTATCGGACCATTTTTTTTCGATAATCCATTGAATGGTGAGAGATATCTAAGATTTTTAAGAGAGGAATTGCCGATTTTGTTGGAGGACGTACCTCTGAACGTCCGACAACGATTGGTATACCAGCACGATGGTTGTCCAGCGCACTTCGCCGTCAACGTTCGGGAATTTTTAGATGCCCACTATCCTGGCCGATGGATAGGGCGAGGCGGCACCCTTCCATGGCCAGCTAGGTCACCCGACCTAACGTGTTTAGATTTTTATTTATGGGGTCGAGTGAAAGATTTAGTTTTTGCCACCAGACCCACTACACGGGAAAATATGATTCAGCGAATAAGAGACTGTATAAATACTATTTCAGTTGGTGAACTGGAGGTTGCAGTTTTATCCACGCGAGATAGGATGCATAAGTGCATCGAAAACGATGGCCGACAATTTGAACATTTAGGGCGGCATTAATTGAATTATATTTTTATTATCGTTTCTTTCACACGTTCCATTTAAATGGCTTTCATTTCCCATTATAATGAAAATTTAATATTGCACTTATTGACTCCTACTGCGCCACCTGGTGGTTATTTCAGAACATTAGTATAATTTTTAGCGATTTGCGTTGAATATTATCTGTGGTATTATTACTGAATTATTGTGATGTAGGCTATGTCCATACAGATTAGGGAGATGTTGCGTACCCAGCGCCCTAATATTTGTTTTATTTATATTTCCGGTTTGAAAAAAGTTAGGAAGCTGAAATTTGCACTGACTTATTGAGAATTTCCTCCTCTATTAAATTGTGTTAAAAGAGATATAGCGTGCTATTTAAAATTTTCAAAATAATGCGTAATAATTGTTGTGATGTCAATCAGCGCCCTCTAGTTACCACGGCGAAATCAAATCGGATTTTTTTTACATCAGATTATTAGTTAAGATGGGCTCTTTTAAACGAGACCTAGTTTGTTCAATTCCGTTGACTTATAACGGAGTTATTGACATTTAAATAAAAACATGTTTGACCTTCCCCCACCACTACATTTTACGAGATAGAGCAAAATATCCTTAACAAAAAAATCACAATTTTTCTACTCTTTACGATGGCAGTATTTATAATATACCTTTACATGAATATTTTTTAAGAAACAGCCCTTTTTCTGATTGACCATAACAGTTGCGCCCCCTAGCGGCCATATGCGGAACTTCAAAATATTTTCCAGCGATTTCTCTAAGTCGATTTAGCTAATAATTTTTTTTCCCCAAGTTATATGATTAACGGTTAGCGAGTTATGGCCGGCGTCCATTCTTAGTTGGCCACCCGGTACATTTCTGTAATAATTGTTGTTTTGATATTTGGTAACTTCGATGCAATTGTGTAGAAGATCTAAATATCTTGGGCCATTTCATTCATTCACAAATTGTGTAACACCCTGTATAATACAGCTGTAGTGTTTTGGTTAACGTTATCTTAATTGAGACAAAATTATGTAACCATTAATTTTAAATAATAAGAAAATAGTTAAAAATAATTTTCTTATGGAAGTTCAGACATTATTAAATTTATTTATATTAAAACCAAATGAATGAATTAAAAACCCGCCAAATTGGTTTTAGATAATGGTCCGTAGAATATCACAACATGCCCAAAATTAAACAAAACTAAAAATTGCAGAAACTCGGGATTTACGAACTTTTGTAAAATTTGCACGGTTTTATATAACACCCTGTATATTAAACGTCGCAAATCATATCCCTGTAGCTTTTTTAGTTATTAAAAAATTCCGCTTTAAATTTGAGTAAAAATTTTAAGATGTGCAAAGCAAATGACCAGCAGTTTAGTAGTTGGATTTTACTCGGGAATTTATAAGCCCCATAAGAATCAATAAAAAATTCTAAAATCCTCCAATTCCGACAAAAAGTAATTTTGTTGTGTATTTTAATACAGACCATGAAAATGTATTAAAGGCGAACGGATGTATAAACAGCGGAGATGAAAATTCCCGCTCATGTGCGAACATGAATTTACACATCGTTGAAAATAACGATGACTTTAGTGAATAATAAATAGCTTAGCGTATTTCTAAGAGATTTCCCATAATCCATCGCACCCTCTGTTCCTGCATCTACATATTCATAGTGCTCTCCATCTCTACCGACGCACTCTCCCGCTCTCATAATCTGTTTCCATGACTCGGCAAATCGAAAAACAAAAACCCCTTTTTATTATTCGTATGCACGAAAAAGAATGATAAAGCTATTTCTGCACCTTTGATGTCTCTCGGGTATCGACGACACTAACACTGGCGTAACCCCTCAGCAGAATTTTATAAAATTAGCGGGCATGTTTTATTCATCAGCTGATGACAAAAAATTTTCGTCAAGTATTTTTTGGTTTTGTATTTCTATTTTATTATTTAAAATTTCTTTAAACATTTTTTTTTTGGAATTATATCGAAGCTATTTCTATGAGTGTTTTTAACTATATATTTAGAGTAAATCTCACGGCAAATTGTTCTGTCTAGCAATGGCGGCTATTCAGGTGAAGTAGGTGAAGTGCTACTTCACCAGAAGAATCAACAAGCAAACCTCTAACTATATTATTATATATCTCTTAAAATTTAAGTTTTTACATTCATTTATTCACCTAATTAGTAAAAAATAAACTGTACATTTTGAATAAATATTTAACTTGACCGTTGGCGGCATGTCTTTTTAAAACTTTCAATGGAACTTTATTACAACAACTATAACAGTAGCGCAAACCGCTTCGACTTTACTGGAGGTGCTATGTTTAGTTTACGATTTTCATTCTACGTTGCCATGACAACGCGTTCGCGATGACGTCAACAGCATGGAAGATTAATGTTACCCAGCGCCATACAACGCTCTCGGTAAGCTTAGGCAGTACACTACACCCACGTGTCGTTCAGTTTGGGGTGGTTGTTTACTTTTATTTTCGCGGATTTCGCTGCAACCGGTTACTTCCTTTGCAGTTTACTTGACTGTTTTGTGTTATATTTATTTTTCGTGTTGTTACAACTTTATTTGGTATCGGGTTTATTAATTTACATTATTGATGAATCCGATCACGGATGTGGTTTGCATTTTGTTGGAAACCCCATTAAATCTATGGAAGGAACAAAATCAGAGTTTTAATCGTCATTCTGGTTTTCGGCGTACAAATGGTTATGTAATAGTCAAATATTACAAAAATTATTTTGCTGGCCTTGTTTTTCCAATAAATATTCAAATACATGAAGACTAGGAGGAGCATTTAAAATGCGAATTAATGCCAAAAACATTTGTAAAAAATCAAAGCACTATAGCTGACACTTTAAAAGAAAATGCTAAACTATATAAAATACATTTTAACGAAAACGTCCTATTAAATAGGCTATTTATGTGCTGGGTAATTGACAGTTTTGTACCTTGTAAAACAAAAGTTAGTCTTTCGCGGCCATGATGAGAGCAGCGAGTCAATAAATAGGGGGAATTTTAAAAAGCTTCTAGGTTTATTAACATCGGGAAGTTCCCAAGAACTAAAATATCATCACAAAAAAATTAAAAATGTTTTTACTGGTGACTCGAAAACTATTCAAAAAGAAATAAATAAATTTAATACAATGTTTGATAAAGCAAATTCTATTACAGAAATAAATCATTACAAACTGAGTTTGCTAAGCTTTCACCTGAAGAAATTAGGACTAAGTATAGAACCCTTTTTTATGAAATATTGGACTATATTTTAATGCAAATGACACTAAGCTTTCAAGACTCTGCAAAACTTTATGTTTGGCAGATTCTGCTAAATTTTCCGAATATGTTACAGTTGTATGGGGAATTATTTTCAAAAGGTCAACGACTTAAAAATGAGCTTGGTCTTATTTTTCTCAATGACAGTAATTGGAATATATCGCTGCAAGAGCAAGTGAAAAAAATTAATGAAAATAAAGTTATTTTAACCAAAGCATATAAAGAAGTTTTTCTTGCCTCAAACGTGTAAAAACCTATTAGAGGAGGTTAGGGCAACTCATCCATTTTATGAGGAAGTTATAAATAAATTTGCTGCTATGAAGGATAGGAGAATTGATTTAGTATACAAAATTTAGGTGTCGTAAAAAATTATTCTACCCCTTCCACATATAAAAAAAATTCTGGAAAAGGAATTATTGCGATATTTTCTTGCTTCATTTGCACTTCACTTACTTTTTCACCCGCGAGCCGCCACTGCTGTCTGGCGGGAATCTGTTTTACTTCCCTCATAAAAGGAAGGTATTGTAATCGTGAAAATCATTTTTCAGATCTTTACGTTTCAGGGACCCTAGATGACGAAAAACATGTTTTCACGATTCCGTCGTTCTACCTGTCTGTATGTCGGTCTATCGGCCTGTCTGTTCACTGCATAGCTAAAAAACTACTTATCCGATTGTCTTCAAATGTTGGTCAAAAATTAAGGATCATATGGGGATGACCTGGTAACATTTTGTTAAAAATCCAATATGGCAAAACGTAATATCGGCCTAGTGAAATGTTAAAAAAATTATTACTAAGAAAGAGTTTATCCAATTTATCTCAAATTTTGCACAAAAATCAAATATTATGTAGGAGATAACTGGTAAACTTTTGGTACAAATACAAGATGGGGGAACAAAACGGCAGCTTAATGAAATATTTAAAAATTCTGGCTGAAAAAACTACTTAATGAACTGATTTTAAATTGTGTGCCATAACTAATTGTAGTATAGAGATGAACTAGTAAAAGTGTGGTACTTTAGTTTCAAGATGGCGGAACAAAATGGCGGCCAAATAAAAATTTTTGTTATCTGAAAAATCACCCTCTCAGGTTTTACATATATTCGCGTTTTGGCGTCCCTAGATGCCAAAAATATGTTTTATCAAGCCCGTAGGTCCGTCTTTCGAATTGTCTGTCTGTCTGTCAGGTCGCGGCATAGTTTAAAAACTAATCGTCAGATTGACTTCAAATTTTAATAAAAAATTAAGGCTCGTATGGGGATGACCTAGTAATATTTTGGTGAGAATCCAATATGCCGGAACAAGATGGCGGCCTAATGAAAAAATTAAATTATTACTAAAAAACTAGTTATCCAATTTACTATGAATATTATATTCCTAATAAAAGGAAATAGACATAACGAGAGAAGTTCCGGGTTAAGGAAATTTACCGATTTTTTCGTCAGGTTATTTCGGTCATTATAAATTATATTGAATATTATAAATACCAATATCTTTATTCTTAGCACAAAACATTTCTTGTGTCAATGAATGAAGTGTATAGCAAGGGGCGAAAAACCCCATATATTTTTCGGTGTTTTTAAGGCACGATGTTCAGTTTTACTGTTCATTTTAATTTTTGACATTACTAATTACTGATTTTTATAAATATTTATAGATGGCGCTGCTTGTTTATTTTATTAGGGACATCCAAAACTTTAACCTAACCTTAGGGCTTGAAACCTTTAAAGCTGATCTTTACAATAAAACTTTGTATAAATAGAACTAAAAAGGTTAAAATAAAAAAATATCTAAAAATTAAAACGAACTACAAATCAAAACACTAAAAAGTTAAAAATTTATTACTGGTAATATTTAATGGTTAATCTTTTGTCGCACTCTTTCTTTGTTTGATAGCAGAGAGTATGTATTTGTTTTAAGATAATATAAATCTACACTAAGTGTTTGATTGAAAGAGAGGCAGTGAAGTTAGTGTGCAAATCACCGACTGCTCAGGGAGATTGGTTCGTTTTCTATTTATAAGAGCGCCAGCAGTTCTATACCAGTTGACTGTTAACCGCTCTAGATGTTATGAGTACCACTCCTCAAGACCACTAAGATAAAATTAATTAAAATTAATAGTAAAAAAAAAGCAAAAAAAACGCATATTCAACAAATAACATTTATTAACAAGTTCAGTGCTCCCCAAAATATTTCCAGAAATATGTATCTCTTGTAGGTTATTTTATAAAACATATGAAAGAAACTGGCCTTAATTGAAGTTTTTTTTTATAAAAATGACAATTGACTGTGTAATGATCCTATGTTAATCAGCTTTCATACCTCATATGCTGAGAGAAAAATCTAAAGTATATTCAAATAAAGATCAATATCCAAATATTAGATCAACTGGGTAAAATGTTTTATGAAAATAGCTAAAGAACTAAAAAACAACAAACTAAATGTTCAAAAAAAACTGAAAATTAAGTAATACGGATGAGAAAAGAAATTTTCAATCAGTTAATGACAGGTAAAAGTATTAGACTCCAAAATCTATAAATGTTTAGAAAGAAAATCTTTAAGTTGTTTTAATTTACCGAACAATTTGATCTAACAGTAAAAATTTATCAAAAGATGCAAATAATCAAGCAATTAATTAACTTCATTAATTCAAATACAATTAACAATAATAGAATAAAAGAAAAGAGTATTATGTGAATTTAAGAGCAAGCAAATAACAAGAAAAATTTATATAAATAAGTTTGAAATCCAATCACCAATATTACCTAACAAATTGACACCATTGTTTTATATCAAAATACCTTTCTGAAGCAACTAAATACAATAAATCATAAATATTATCACATATTCCAGTAGTGTTACCTGTCTATAACACTTCTTATATACCTTGTATAAACTAACTAGATCTTATAAGTTAAAATTTCAAGATGTGATCACACTTTACAACAACACTATATCTTAAAGTATATTATACTATCAAATGTTGGCAGAAAGCTATAGACTATTGTGTTATAAACTTATACTGTGATATTCTGTATCTTAAAGCCTACTATACGGTCACATGTTGACAAAAACCTATAGATTATTGTGTCCTAAACTTATAATGTGATATTTGAGTATCAGCATGTGTTATAAAGTAAAAATAATCTTATTTTCAACACCAATAATCATGGTTTATGCACACCAGCAGTAGTTAGAACTTTATATCAAAAAGTATACTCTACACTCAAAAGAAATAGAAAAAGTCATAAAGTTGATCAGCAATAAACAATAAAGTCAATTCAGTACAAGGGATGTTAAAATTAAGATACTTATCTAAGTGTCTATCAGCATCGGTGACTTAGATCAGCAGTCCATGATGTAAGTGTCATCGAAGATATTTCCAACAGGAAAACTGGGTACGTACACACTTAAGTACTAGGTAACAGACTTCTGCTCCACTTACAATGACACATTTAGGTTCAAACCCTGGTTAGGAGAACAGGAACAAGAAGTAGAAGAGGAGGGAGAAGAAAAAAAAACCCTAGAATAGGACAAACGTCTAATATTTACACCCCAAATAAAAGTATATATGTCTGTTTAACAACTCAACACCAAGTATATCAAATAAAGAAAATAATTCCAAACAAAAATGTATCAATATTTCCCAGCTTGACTTTATTTAAACCAATTTACCCAAATTACAAAAAAATCTTAAGTCATTCTATTATAGAAATTCAAAATATTAGGCTCGTACATGTCTATTACATTACGATACATAATATTATCAACTACAACCCCTTAACATTATATACAAAATATAAGCAACATATCTATTAATTAATACTAATATAGGTACATTACAGCCCTTATATCTTGTAAATATCAATACAAAATATCATTACTCCACTATAAGTAAGCTAATATAAGATGTTACAGATAGAAAATGTAAATCACTGATACAATATTGTTCAATTTTGCCAAATTAGTTAAAGCAGATAGCATATATTTATATCTTATAAGGCTGTTTCGGTCTTCAAAGAAATATGAAAACTAAAGTGATTTTTATAGATATATAGGCCTCTTTCCTAATTATAACGTTCACCTTTAATAGTTGTACTGAAACACACTTATTAAAGAAAATAAATTCTCCCCAATGTATTTACTATTCTTTACTTTATGCAAACTTAAATAACAATTGGCTTATGGAGGTTACAAATAGACCTTTTTGTATTGCAGTAATAAACTTAATAATTATAAGAAACATAAGGTATATATACATTCAGCACATATCTTAAGAAAATGAAAAGTACTATTGAATACATTATTTGCTACACAAATCAACGGGCAATCAAGAGTGTCCCCATAGCTCTTAATTTCAATAAGTAAAATAACTCTGTGGCTTTGTATTTACTTTTTAATAAGAGAACTAAGTAACAAAAAAAATAACCCCTTTTTTATATATAAACAAAAAGACTTTAGTGATAGCCGAGAAACTATATCTAAGCTAGAGGTTAGAACATAACCTATAAAAAATAATATGGCAAAATACACATTTTAGTGAATATAAAATTGGGTTATCTTACCTTATTTGATGGTAAAGGGTTTCTTATTAGTCATTTCGTAAAGTTTCTACCATCAAAAAGATATGGTAGGTGGTGAGGTGCAGTCAAATCCTCACGAGAAAGTAATAAAAGGTTCCTCAACCAAAAATATTAAGGTACAACGTAATTAAATACACATAGGAGCCTTTTTAACTAAGTTGCCGACGTAAATCCCAAAAGATGGCCTGGATTAAAACAGGATCAATTCGCCGACAAATTTCACACTTAACCTTCACCTTCCAGAGAGACAAGAAGCTTAACATCCCTCACCACCAGGTCAAGGCAGCAGTAGCGGGATGACAATCCGTCAGAGGTGCCACTTTACTAAAATCAACCCAACTGACCAAATCGTGACAATAGATCAGCCAATCCCTGAGCTGAATCACAGAAAAGAAAAAATATTTAAAGGAGAAGAAAGTAAAATTACTAATTGAACAAAAATAAGGCGCCATCTACACGAAGACTAGTGAATTGCCTCAATATGAAGCGGAAGATTTCGCTAAGCAGAGACCGCGAGCACCTTACTACATCGATAGGAGACTTAAAGTACCGGATTTACGAATTTTTATGCATTAAAATGTAGTGACGAAATTAAAATGTTACACTTTTAACACTATTACAAAAATCACATAGTACCATGTAGCATAGTGTACTAATGACCTTTAATGCTAAATCGCTATTAGCAATACTTGGAAAGCCTATTATTACTAAAATAATATATCTTCTTAAGCCCTTTTTAAATAGGTTGTTAGGATCAACAAATAAATCTTTGTTAAAATAGTAAAAAACAGAACCCATATAAAGTATTCCTGCACCGCGTCGGCGTCGTTCAATCCTAAGAACACACACAATAGGTCGTAATGTAACTCGAACCGCCTTGCCTTTTTAAATTTGTTCAAAACAATGGATCTTTGTTTCTGTATCCGAAGAAAACCTATGAAATAAAACAGGGATTTTTAAATAAACATTCTAAAACTGACCGATTTGTTCCGGCTGATGCATAGTAGGCAAAACAAAAGAAAATAGGATAAAGGATACTATAGAATCTAATACCAGATAGGTTTCCAAACAACTTCTCATATAGTTAGTAAGATTTTAAACACTGTCATATCCGCGATATTTTTGATAATAGCCAAAGTTACTATAAAATATTTAAAATGCTCTCTATTTTCTTTATGAACCACTGAATTTTCTGCTGTATTATATAATCGGGATTATTTCGAAAATAATTAAATCGTCGATTGTTTTTTTACGTATGTACAAGGTGTTTCAAACTCGACGTCCCTGGCTTATTGTGGAAAAATGGGTAGTTTAAATCGGAATATGGATAGAGCGTATTAAATGACTGTTACTAAAGTATATTTTTAATGTAAAAAGGTTAGATTTTTGAATATGACGATTTTGACGTCATTCATTTTTTTTAAACACGACACATATTTTTCTACATACTTAAAAACGTTTAATTTTTTCTGTAACTTTTATTGGGATGATGGAGTCTTTCCAGCTCTGATACAAAACGGGTTGAACGCACTCCTTCCTTTCATAACAAGACTGTTCAGAGCAAGTCTGACATGCAACTATATACCGGCTAGATGGTCTGCAACTAAAGTAATATATATATATATATATATATATATATATATATATATATATATATATATATATATATATATATATATACCTAAAGCGGGTCGAAATGATCCTCTACCAAGTTCGCTTAGACCAGTAAGTCTAATCTCCTTTCTGTTGACAAGCCTGGAGAGAATCCTCGACGAGCACATCAGGGGCGTCGCTCTTAGGTGACATCCGCTGAGTGAACTATGCTTATCAAACGGGCAAATCAACAGAACTGGCTCTCAACAATCTTGTTGAGAGCATAAAAAACTCTCTAGAAAACAAGGAGATTGCAGTTGCTGCATTCTTAGATATCGAGGGAGCATTTAACAATGCCCTTTCTGGATCGCCCTGTGATCCAATTACTGAAAGAGGGGTAGAACCCCTTATATGTGGCTGGATACAGGCAATGCTTGAAAACAGGAAAATAACAACATCTCTACAGGTCGAGACAGTGAACTTTAGAGCTACTAGAGGGTGTCCACAAGGAGAAGTATTATCGCTCTTGCTGTGGTCACTAGTGGTGGACAATCTGGTTTAAAACACTGTCTGTCATCACAGCAGAGACAAGATTCGTGGGACTTGAACCAGCTTTAGGAGTAGCCCACGAAACGGCCAAGCACGCAATTTTGGACCTGGTTGAGGAAAAAGCTAATCTATATTGGCTTGGACCGCCAGGCCTGTCCTAAGCAAAGGCATTTATCCTCCTTCCTATGAAGAAGAGGATAACAGAAAGTCTATTAAATATGAAAAGAATTAAGCTCAAAACAGCAGTTGTCCTATACACTGGCCATGGTGGTCTAAGACATCACATTCACAGGATGGGACTTGAAGACGAATTCGAGTGCCGTCTATGTATGAAGGATGACGAGACAGCCAGACATGTGCTTTGTGAATGCCCGGCAGCTTCAGGTTCAGGTTCTTTATTTTCGGTAGAGATATGCTGCTGCCCGAGGACTTGAAGAATACTTCCCCAGATGCAATGATAAGACTGATTGAGGATTTAAAGTTGCTTGGGAAAGTGTAAACATAGGTGTAAGCCACAATAGACCACAGCGTCGCAGTGGAGGGTCGGTTTGATCCATTCACTTTTAACCTAACCTAACCTATTTAAATAAAAACATCTCTAAGCCTCTTTTTTTAAAAGTTGTGAGACAAAGTTTTTGAAAATATACGAAAATATATATGAAATTTTGGTTAACGAAAATCGTGTAGTGCATGAAAACTATAGAAATTAACTGTCATGGTGAGAGTTAATGGAACTAAAGTCACGTCAGAACCTTTTGTTGACCTTTGTGTGGATATTTGTAAGTTTTAAAAATTACAACACCCAATTAATAAACAAATAACAATTTATTGACTAATAATAGTTGATAAATCAATTAAAAATAACTATAACTAACCTAATTCATAATATTTTCGGTATCTCTCTTCTGATTTCCAAACTTTTGTCTAAGTTTTGCCTGAGTTTTCTTACTCTGGCCTTTTTAAACATAGCTCTGTTAAACGGGGGCACGCGTTCCGGATTTTTTGTTTTAAATATTGTATTTCTGTAGAGGGAGTTTAAATAGGCTAAACTATTCAGTGTCCCATAAAAAATCTGGCGACTTCGATCACCACTACGTTGACCAATAATTCCTAGCAACACTTTTTCAGATTCCTTTTCCTTTTCAGAAGAAATATTCTTTTGGTTTTGTCGCAAGTTTCTTTCTATTATTGCAAATGTTCTTTTTATCAGGAACGTGACGCCCAAGATATCTTTCATGATGCTGGAGCTCTTGAGCGATTTTAGATTAACAAATCCACTTTTTCAGTATAACTAGCAATTATTAAAAATCACAAATTTAACAGTGAGTATCCAAACGAAGAACAATAACTGTCACAATGGCACTACATTTCTATAGTTTCCATGGACTACTGGGTTTTTGGTCAACTAACATTTCTTTCTTATATACTTCCGTATATTTTTAAAAATGTCACTTTTTAAATAAAAGATGCTCTATAAAGCAAGAGTTTTTCAAAAGTGCAGACAAATGCGGTCCTGGAAAAGTATTGCTGCACTTTTCGTTTTCCCAGAATAAGCCAGGGAAGTCGAGTTTGGGACACCCTGGACATAGATTACATTTTTAGGAAATATTCAGGATATTGCCGGAGTGGTCTCATAGTAACCGTATTGAAAAAATGTTCAAAATCGCGGAATGTTCCACATATCAGTAAAAAGTATGTATATTAGGTATGAAGCAATTGCTATTTCTTAAATCCAACATTTACATTAAAACTCATGTAAATACAACTGAAAAATATGAATTCATATACAAAAAAAATTAAACCCGACCTCAAAAAAATGAAAAATAATACTCTATTCACTCTCGACAATTTTAGTCTGGGCAGTAGGCGCCAGACTATTAAAGACATAGGAAAGAAAGTAATATGAAATTTATAGTCGTAAAACGAAATTTTACTTTTTAATATTTTTGTATATAGAGTCGTTTTCTTTGGGTCAATATCAACTTCGTTATTTTAAAATGGGACACCCAATATATTTTTACATTTCTAAATTTTACAATGAATTCTTATTATATTTGATGAAACATGTCCTATACCCAAATTCATTAGTTTTCATGATATTGACACGTCAAATTTGACATTTCGAGTTCTTTGAAATTAAACTTTGTTTTTTCAAGAATTTTATTTGAAATATAAAGTAGTCAAGGAAGAGAATGCTTTATACAATTACATTAAAACAGAATGAAACCTTCAAGTCTGAGGTTCTGCGTCAACAAAAACGGTATTAATTCTTGAAATTGCCAGTGTGAAAATCGTCTGCATCAGCGGTTTCCTTAGAAACTGTACATGTAACTCCTCCCTCGATAAGCTGAAAAAACAACGGATGTGGTTTTTGAAGTATCGGTATTAACTTCTTCTATTTTTTTTTTGATTCGGGAAATTGATAATTATTCAATGTTCTTTGATTCCATATCAGTAGTTCCGTACAAATGGCGATTATAAGTACCGTAGAGGTACTAATCACTGGAAAGATATCTGTTGAATTGGTGAATTTTATTCTTATATCAGACATTAAGTTAAATTTGGTGTTCAATAAGTATTTCTTGAGGATTTCTGGAAGTAAAAGTAGTTTTCCTTGTCTTTTACGTATGTCTTTGCTCTTACTTAAATTGGGCACATTTCTAGGATATCATACAATCTTTTTAGTACAATAATACATGAACTTTTATATTTTATTCCTAAAAATATAAGGCAGAATTTAAAAAAAAATTTCATGCGTCTTCAATAGACAGAATTTTTAAACTACTGTCCCTAAAATTATCCTTAACCAAAAATTCTTATACAGAGGGTGTAAGAGGGGAAAAAAGGAAAAGCACGTACAATATTGTCCTCTTCGATTCTCTTGTTCTGCCGCTTACTGTGGAATCTATGGATAGACGCCAAAGAATTGAAACCACATGCAGCAACTTCTCTCGAATGACTCGGAATACTTACCACTGCCTTATCCTACCGACTGCGCCACTTAAATATTTTGAAAATTAAACTTTGTTTAAGAAAAACAATTTTATTTGAAATATACGTTTTTAAAATAAGAAGTCAAGAAGAGAATACTTTATACAATTACATTAAAACAGAATGAAACCTTTAAGCTTGTGAATCTGAATCAACAAAAACGGTATCAGTTCTTGAAATTGCCAGTGTGAGAATATTCTGCATAGGCAGTTTTCTTGGGAACAATAAATATAACTAGCACTTTAGCCAGCCGTAAAATCTAAACGGTTTGATTTATAACAAAACGGTTTGGCCATTCTTATCTTAGTTTTAATTGACACCAACTTCCGCTTAAATTTTTGGACTTCCGGTTTAACCGGAAGTTAGATTACGATATTTAGAAACTTATATAGAGGAGTGCAAACCGTTTAGTTATAAACCAAACCATTTAGATTCTATAGCTTATGGATAATTTTCTGGATGTTCTTTTCTTATGATGACAATTATTTTTCAATATATTAAATATATATTAGCGCTTACCAATTTCTCGCTGTTTTGCTCTTGGTTTATTGGCAACAATAATTAATTTTCAGGTAAAAACAAATCCATCAATTCAGCGATCTAACAAAGAAAAGTCAAAGGCAGCCAGCTCTCAAATCCCGCCTCGAAGTAAAAAATCTCTATTTCAGCACACGATTAGTTTTCCGCTAATTAGGTTTTCTCTCACACTCGAACTATAAATCAAACAATCGTAAATAAAGTCATTCAGGGCCGAAAAATAGGCAAAAATTATTAGAGCCAGGAATAAAAATCGATCCGCGATATAGGATATAGATGCCCATTTTTGTGTGATTGATGACTTGCTGCTCTATTAAAATCATGTTAGAAATCTCCCTGTGCAGTCACTGTTAATCGCCTGCAGAATGCAATAAATGAGTCGTATAAATCAGTATAAGGATCTATTCAATGAATGCATTCATTGTGTGACCACGGATATCTTAGGCTCGATGCAGACGGCTTTGTTTATAGGCCATGTTCACACGCTCTGGTGATGTAATATGAACTTGTTTCTCTAATATGAAAAAAGTAACCCCTCATATTTTGTTCTTACTAACCTTAAAACTTTAAACCCGAAAATTTGAAGGTTGCGTCAATTTGGCGAAAGTTAACTTGGTAAAAATATCTGTTTGAAAATTTGGATTTAATTTTCTAAATCTTATTGGTAATTTTATCTTTACCTTGCTTTTCAACATTATGCTCAGTGCAGGTAGGACATAACATTTTTTTGACTAAGTTTGGTATATATAATTTCAATATTTACACCTTGTACCATATAATAATAATATCATAATAATACAGGGTGTTACAAAAACTTTAAAAGATACGAGGTCGATTAATGGGGACAAAGTTGCACAATAAACGGCTCATTGATATATCGAGAGATCTACAAAATTACCACCTGACTATAATTAACTATTATTATAAATACAATAAATAAATAAATGTGAATGTTTGCGGCTAAATTTAGGACACCGTGTATAGAAATAGACAAATTCAATAAAAAAAATAGAAACCTAAGATTATTTACCGATCGTCTGCAAAATATGAAGATTATATCTTCAAAACTACAAAAATATGAGATTTTAAAATTTGGTACCTCATTTTTGATTCAAGGTCAAGTATCTTAAAAACGCTTAAACCTAGGTATAAGACATGCTACATAAAATAGCATTAAAATTCTCCGTAGAATCCAAAAATATCATAAAATACGGGGTGTTCCGTTTAACATAAGCAAGTTGATAGCAACTTCCGGTTAAACCGGATGTGACAGAAAGTTGAAAATATTTCAAAAAAGAAGTACCCCTTGAACTTACCTCAATCCCAAAATTTGAAATTTTTATCTAAATGGCATCATCAAAAACTTTTAATGAACGGGTTGCGTGAATAACCCTGTATTTAATGTGCATGCAATGTGCAAAATACTAAAAGAGATATTGATTTATTTAATATTTCTAAGAGAACCCTGTCTCGCATGCTCAAACCCTGAAAAACTTTGTCAGAATAGTCTTATTTAGGTTGGGAATTTTTTAATAGATAAGTAATCTTTTTTAATTTTAGTATATTCATATATTTTGTTTTTTTAAGTCATCTTAATTTCTTATATAGTTTAGTTTTAGTGTCATGTAATCTCCAATTGCCTTGTAGTTGGGTTGTAAACCTGTAAGGCACGCTATGTAAATAAAGAAATAAATAACAAAAAATAATCGGGTTCCCCACTGCATATCCCTCAAATAGCTACAGTTGCTACTTGTTCAACGGAATGAATGAACTGCAAATGCTATTGTGTAACATCGTACATAGCCGCATTTTCAAATACCTTCACCCAGTTACCCAATTCGGTATAAATTCGATATATCTGTCCTAGCAGCAGAACTAATGCCGCGCTAGTAAACGGAATACCTGTCTGAGTTTACAAAGCACCGATAACCATATAATGCTCAATGTACTCACAATGCTCTTTTCAAAACCAACTTAGTCTGTTGTACGGACCTTCCACATAGCGTCATGTGTCTAATTTTGGGTTTACTAAATATGTTAGTGAAATACAGGTGTTCATTACCGAAAGTCTCTCCTCGTAATCCTGCAATTTTTTAATTTCAGTGAAACGTAAGTCCTTTATTATCTTCAATTTTATTTAATAGTAATTTAATTATAAATATAAATATTAATTAAACGAAACTTATAAATAGAGTACAAATGGTATCATTAATTAATTTTGTCACAGTTTACGCTTAGAGTGGTTCCGAACTGGGAAATCTGACATCTATGGAATTTTATCAAATGTCCACCAGATGCTGTCTCATAATAGGTACTTTTACTTACTTGAATTTGCACCGCATTTGGTTTTTAATACAGTGTGTCCCAGATTTGCTTCCCTATATAGGGATTTCGGATCCTATTATATCTACAGCAAAGGTTAAATGGGAAAAGTTTAAAAAGAAACTTAGTGCATTCGATATCCTGCTTCAGATTTATAATCGGTATGCGGGCTTCACTCAAGGTTAGAATCTACGGTAATTCCTAAAAACTTTGAACTATGGCTAACAGGCAAAGTCATATATTATTAAATAAAATATTTGAATTTTTTGGTTTGTGCATTTTTGTCTTAAATTCCATAGAGATTGATAGATTTATTATAAGGTTGTTTTACACCAATTTGAGAACTCAATCAGTGTAATCTTAATTTTTTCCATCAAAATACAAGAGTTCTAACCACACTACACTACAAATTGTTACGTTCTGAACGAGCGTTTGGCTAACCAAGTTAGCGTTGATACTAAAACAGAAAATTTGGTCACTTTCTTAGAAACATTAAAAAATAAATATTTTTCCATTAATTTTACGTACAAAAAGGAGAACAATAGGCAATTACCTTTTCTCGACACGTTAGTTATTAAAAATAACGATAAATTAGAAATTAATATTTATAGGAAATTTACTAATACTGATAGGTATATAACATACGAATCATTTCATTGCCCTCAACAGAAAACGGCAGCATTTCATTTCTTAACTCACGTAAAGAACGTTTTAACAGTGAAATGAATCGAATTAAAAATATAACTAAAACTAATGGATATAATGATAATTTTGTACATAAATTAGTAAATAAACATAAGCATAAGAAAATGTCAAAAGATGCCACTACTCTTCAAGCACCTGGGGCTTCCAATAAGTTCATAGTAATCCCATATGATCCCAGATATACGAAAGGTCTAGAAAAAGTATTTAAAAACATGAGTTTTAGAGTAGCCTACAAACCGGAGAACAGTTTGAAAAATCTTCTTGGAAACCCTAAAGACAAAGTCGACTTGAAGGAGAGGAGTGGCATCTATGAAATTAGCTGTAATGACAGCGATCTAAAACATGTTGGGCAAACTAAACGCTAATATTCGTTTTAAAGGACACATGGCGCATTTAAGATACGGAAGAACAGAAACGTCAAGCGTTGCCCAACATGCTTCGGAAAACAATCACCAAATAGGAATAAATAATCTTAAGTTGATTAAAAATGTATCTAATAATAGATTATTGGATGCATTTGAGAGTATAGAAATAGTTAAATTTGGTAAGAAAGCACTAAATAAAGACACAGGACCTATTTGCTATAGTCCCCTCTATTGTTTACTTGACAACGGTGCAGTTTACGGTGCAGCGGTTAAGATAAGTTATTTAGTTTATATCATCTGCTGATGATGCTAACTTGGTTAGCAAAACGCGCGTCCAGAACGTAACAAATTATGGTGTAGTGTGATTAGAACTCTTGTATTTCAATCATCTTCGACCACAGGTTCCAGAGTTAGGACTTAATTTTCTCCCCCAAAAGATTCTCATTTGAGGCGGAGATAACTATAATCGTATCATCAGCGAATATAAAAAGGGTTCTACATGAAATGTATTCTGCTAAATTGTTTATAAATAACAAAAAAATTAGAGGACCCAGGACACTGCCTTGAGAAGTTCCTAAGATATCTTCGATTTACATCAAATTACTTAAAGTGGCGGTTTAAATCTTTAAATTTTTATAGTTATACCCTTGAAGCTATAATCAGTTCTATGTTTTTCACTTATTTGTTTTATTTTGCTATAGATATTTACACTACAAATGAATTAACAGCATCGTGCTTCGCACTCGTTTTGCAACTTCTACACGCGTATCTTAACTCACATGTATTGTATAGTAATGATTTGAATATCAAACATTTAGAACTCTCGATAACATTACTAATGCGCAAGCAGAAAGGATACATCAAGCAGTTACATTTAAGCACCAGAAACAGTTCGAAGGATTGCTAGACAGCCGAGGACCACTAAAACCGCCACAGAACACCGTTATAAATTTATCTTCCAAAATCCTTACGGAAGCAGAACAATCCGTCCTATCTAAAGGTCAAAACTTCGCCATTACATCAAAAGACATACCCGTAGAAGATATAGTGCATCACTTGAAGGGACAATTAGAAGACTTTCAGTAGAAGAAGCTGACGCAATAAGGTATGAAACAGCGAAGATCATCAAAAATTTTAACCCGCCTAAGTCGAATCTATCAGCTGCGGAAAGAACGGTAATAAAAACATTAAACAACAATACTGACATTTTGGTCCTTCCAGCGGACAAGGGAAATGCCACTGTCGTCATGGACAAAACAGATTACGTGAATAAAATACAACCACTTTTGGACGACAACATCTACAGAGTGATCCAAGCAGACCCAACCAACAAAATTGAAAGACGAATAACCAACCTTATAAATGCATCCAACCTACCAACAGAGGAGAAGAAGACGTTAAGGCCAAGTAGCTCAAGAATCCCGCGGTTCTACGGACTACCTAAAATACATAAGATTAATGTACCACTTCGACCTATCGTCAGTGCAATAGGATCTCGTACTTACAAAATTGGTAAATATCTTTCAAATATTCTTAATAATTTTACAGGAAAAACACATTCATATATTAGAAACTCTACGCATTTTGTAGAAAAACTTAAATCAATCCAATTAGATCCCAAAGATATCTTGTCAGTTTTGATGTAGAATCGCTGTATACGAATGTGCCTATAAATGATTCAATTTCCATAATATTAGACTTATTTCACCATAATAGTATTGACAACTTACTTTTAGATCTAATTGAAGCATGTCTTACATCAACGTATTTTGTCTTTCAAGGAACTTTCGATGAGCAAACCTCAGGAGCAGCCATGGAATCTCCACTGTCACCGGTGGTAGCCAATATCTTCATGGAAGCTTTTAAGGAAGTATGTAGACGACACTTTTGTAATATGGCCACATGGTCCAGAAAACCTGCCTGGGTTTCTTGATCTTCTAAATCAACAACATGCTAACATAAAATTTACAATGGAAATTGAATCAGAAGGCACGATTCCCTTTCTAGATGTTCTTGTACAAAGGAAAGGGGACGGTTCCTTAGGACACTCTGTATATAGAAAACCAACGCATACGAACAGGTACTTAAATGCAAATTCTTTTCATCATCCAGCACAAAAGCAATCAGTCATTAATTCATTGGTTTACAGAGCTCTCGCGATTTGTGACCAAAATTCTTTACAATCGGAAACAGAGAAACTGACTCAAGCTTTAAGAGGGAATGGATATTGCACTGATGATATTAGACGATCAATTAGAAAAAGATACTAATAATTCCGTTTATACACGGAACCACGGACAAGATTGCAAGGTTACTTCGCCGGTCCAACATACGTACAATCTTCAACACACACAAGAAAATTAGACAATGTTTGAGATCGCCAAAGGTCATTATTCCTTCTCAAACGGAAGAATTATATGCAATTCCTTGTTCCTGTAGTGATGTTTATATTGGAGAAACTGGACGCTCCATATCGACTAGGCTTAAGGAATATAAACGATGTATCAGAAAGAAACGAATTGTACAATCTGCTGTATCTGAACACCAACATTCGACTGGGCATGTTATAAATGTAAAAGAAACCAAAGTTCTTGCATCGGTTTCGGGACTCTATAAACGCAAAATTAGAGAATCTATTGAAATTTATAAGCAGCCTAACAATTTTAATAGAGATACGGGCTTCAGTCTACATCATACGTGGAAACCGATCGTTACACCGAGTCACGCTGCGGTAAACACAGGACGACTATAAATAGCCGGCTTCGGTCTCTCCGAGCTCATTCAGTGTTCCGATCTCGTGAAGTGAAGAACCCTGAAGATGCCTTGTTCAATCGAAGGCGAAACGTCGGAAAGTGATTCCATCTTGACACGGTTTAATCCAATCCCCATGTTTTCTTATCATCTTACTGACAGTTTTAATTTCTTTAGTCAAAATTATTCAGAAAGAAGCATTCCTTCGGATATTGAGCAGGAAGCATCCAGGGCAATTGACAGGTTGCTTCCCCAAAAATCCATGCCAAAATATGAGCATATTTTCAATAGATTCCAAAAATGACGCAGAGAGAAGAATGTGCAGAGCTATGGGAATGAAAAGGTAATTATTGTATACTTCGGAGAGTTATCTACTAACTATAGGCCTTCATCTCTCTAGGCGTTTTATTCTATGATAAGAACAATGATATGTATTAAACTCAATATTGATATCAGCAAATTTAAAAATTTAGTCGCTCTTCGCAAAAGAAAATCTGAGGGGTATCAATCAAAAAAGGCAAGGGTATTAACTAAAACCAATATTACATATTTGTAAAAGTAGCATTGATTTTGGGCATGCAGGAGCTTGCTGGCGAGAGGAGTTAACAAATTTGTTGTTAGAAAATGTCAAGGATAAAGGGCGATGTTTTCATTTTTTTTTTCATGTAATATTCCACTCATGTACAAATTTTGCCGTAAGACTGATGGTGTTTTCGAAAAATTATAGCGGAAATACCACGTCGTCTAGGAAACATGGTGTTTCCACTTACCTGGTTAGGTGTGGTTACATACCTAACCAAAAAATGAAATCTTGACAATATGAAACCTGCTTTTGAGAGACGCTAGAGTCCCTGGAAACTGATTTTTTTTAAGTATCTTTCAAACATTTTTGAAAAGTTGTCAATGTGAATAATCGCTTTGGGCTAGTTCAAGAAGAGGAAATTGATGAAAATATAATGGGAAGCGAACCAAGAAACACCGTTAAATCCAAGAAGAGCATCTGGAGACAGTTTATGTCATTCTGCGATGAAAGAAACTATACGTTTGACCAAGATACTACAGTATCCCAACTAGCAATGATTTTGAAAAGCTGAGCCTACAATATGCGAAAAATGAACGGGGAGGAATATAAAGAGGGCACGGTAAAAATTATTTGGAATGTGACGGCGAGATTATTGATGGAAAGGTATTTCAATTAATACAAAATTAAAATAAATCTCTTCGAGCAGATCGAATTCAAATCGGCCCGAGACGCAAAAAATGCCAAAAGGAGACATTTGCAAGGTATTGAAGGCAAACGCAGAGAATCGGCCGTTTTTTTTACATAAAAATTATTAAAAAATCTAATAGTAGCTTGTGGTGAATCAACTCCAGAGGGTTTACAAAAGAAGTGTTTTTTTCTGTTGTCCTATGAATTGGCCTGGAGAGGAGAAGAAGGTGCAAGAGCCGAAACAACTTTTTTCAAAGAAGAGACTGACAACTTCGGAGGAAAAACAGGTAGAATTCAATACAACCCTGTTTTTTCTAAAACATGTCAAGGTGGTGGCCGAAAACTCGCCGATTCGAAGTGGTTGGTGAGACACGCATTCTTACGGGCTTTTGCCCAGTAAGAATTTATAAAGAATTACAAGATAAAAGGAAAAGTATGTCCAACACTCGACTATTTTTGACGCCAAACCCCCATTGGAAAATTTCCGGAAGATGGTTTAAAAACAGCCCAGTAGGAGAAAACGGGATTTCAACTTGGAAAAAAAAACAAGCACAGAAATCATGCCTTAATACCACAAAAAAATTTACCAACCATTCCCTCAGAGCCACTGCATGCCGTGTCCAAGCTGGCCAAAAGCGGAGTGTCGGAGCAAAACTTGATAAAAATGTCAGGTCATTCGAATGCGAAATCCCTATCAAGTTATTTGCAAATGGATCCAGATCACCCCAAAACAATTATTCAAAAATGAGGTAACCTGGAAAAGAACCACCTCAACAGCGCGTGCATCCAGCCCCTGTAGCAGCATCACCCAGCACAAGTACAAGTAGTGGTCTGACGGCGTCTTCTACGTCGTCGCAAAACAACAACGTGCTTAATAATTATCAGAACTGTACCTTTTATTATACAATCAATAATTAAAATTGAATAGTTAGATTTATATTAAGTACTTTTCAATATTTAGACAAATAATTTTGTTAGTATATTATTATTCAATGTGTGTTCAATTTGTTACAAAATTTGAATTTCTGAATTTGAAATAGGTATGTATTTAATATTCAGTTAATAAAGCTTAGTTTCCCTGTATTTGATTCGTGGAATATTCCTCCTAAATACCATTCGTGCTTAAAAATTAACCAGATAATTTTCTACTCATGCGTGTTTTCTCTCCAAATTTAAAGAAAACAAATTATAAGAAAACGCGCATTCGTGAAAAATTATCGGAAATTTTTAAGCACTCGTGGTATTATCCCCGAATATCTGGAAATATTCAAGAGATATACCTAGTTGAACTAGTTCAACCAATTTCGAAATGGTGTGTGTATGAAGCCGGTTGGCATTAATTCTTTTGGATACTTGCCAAAACAAATTGCCTTGTATCTCAAACTTGAACATTCAGAAGAATATACGGGGCATTACTTCCGAAGATCATCTACGTCCCTATTGGCAGATTCAGGAACTGACATTCTAACAGTAAAGCGTCACAGTGGCTGGCGATCTAACACGGCTGCAAAAAGCTACATTGAAAATTGTGCAGAAAATAAAAGAAAAATAGCATCCAAAATCCTGGGGGAAACGGGAGAAACTTTGGATGAGACCCGAAATAAAATGAAACAAAGCCATCAGAGGACCAGTTTGAATAATGAAAGCAATGTATTCTCTACAAATGTAGGAAACGTGGCTGCTTCGTCAAAAATTTATTTGAAAGATTGCAAAGATTGTACTATTAATATCTATAATAAATAATTTTTCATGTTTCATAATTTTTAATAAAATAATTTATAAAAATCTTCTTCGCATTTTCTATATTACAAATTTCAAATAAAAAAAAATGAATGAGTGAAAATGCGTGCGGTAATGAAGCTTAATGCGCAAAATGCGTAGATTAAGAACTTGTTAACTCAGGGATGTAGACAAAACATTATATGCTTTAAAACAAAGAGGGGAATCTTCTAGTGATTGATAGATAGTCTTTGTTTCTTAAACCTTTTTATTTAAACTGGGGGAGACATAATTTTAACAATATCAACCATATTGATCTATTGTCTATTCGCCATTCATAGTGGTTTAAAAAATATCAAGACTTACGTACAGTATTCTGTTACACATAATATGCAGACCATTATACCAGACTGTTCTTTTAAAACAACAACACAAATATTTGTTTTCGTAAGATAAATATACGTTGGATATCAATTCGATACGATCCATATTTCTCCGACTGCAGCAAGTTGTATATGCAATTGTGTAAAATAAATATTTACTTAAGATATTGGACATTTTGATAACTCCTAATTTGGTATTCGGGTTATTGATAGTTATGTTTTCTTTAGCGTTATTCTCCACTGATAATCAAATTGTTTCCTCTTTAAAGTTCGAAGTGTTTAACCTTTCAAAGGTAACGTGGTTTCATGTGACATGAACGTTAACGTCGGACTCACACTCCGCATTTTTTTATAAATCTTAATTAAATATTACCACTTCAAAAATCGAAATGCACTTGATATAAAATTTATGAGTTATCCCATCTGAACATATTTTGACTATTTTCAATTTTTTCTGTTGTAAATTTCTAAAGTTATATATAATTTCGAGGGAGCATATACAAATTGGAGTAATAAAAAACATAGTACTGCTTTTTATAGATTTATCAAAAAGTTAAATATGGAAGCATGTAAAAATAACTTTTTTCACAAAAAAAAACATAATAGGAAAACTACGGAAATACAAAAAAAAACTCAAATTTGACATTAGTTAGATGTAACTCTAAGTACTAATCTTCGTCACTTGAATCAGCCAAACAGTCATTGCAGATGTACCATGTTCCAAACAAATATATCTGCGACAGTGAGTACAGCTGAATCTTGTAGGCCTATTTTTCTTTCTGTCACAATAAGAGCATCGTCCTTTACTAGGTTCTGGAGCAACTGGTAGTAAGTTTTGTTCCTTTATGCCTAATATTTCCTTGAGGCGGAACCTAATGGTACGTGGAATACGATTATTTAACGCACGGCGTCGTATATGGTCATCTATCAGCTGCATGCCAAGGCATTCCAAAAATATTCTTCTGGGTGTTTTATCTAAGTAAAGTGAGTTGCTTTTGAAAATGATAAATGAATTTATACCAGCTACATTCAATGCAGAATAAAATATGACCATTGGCCATCGACGCGTCGACCTTGCACAATTATAAGCCGCACACATCTTGTCTACCGTATCGACACCACCTTTTGATTTATTGTAATCGATAATCAATTGGGGTTTTCCAGTTCTTTCGTCGATTGTATCATCATTATAGAGCATTGTTGACAGCATAATAAAATTTTTGTTCTTTCTGGGTACGTAGGAGACAATTGTTGCTTTTTCTTGGAACCCAACCATATTAGTTTTCTCAGGTCGGGAGATAGGATTAGTAAATTCATGAGGCAGTTCTTTTTTATTCTTCCTAATTGTTCCAAGTATCGTCAGTTTAAATTCTGCCAAGGGTGTGTTGGCCACTGCCATACTTGTAAAAAAATTGTCCATTGTGACGTTCCTGCTTGTTTGTGAAATTGGACGACAAAGCTGAGATAGAAGAGATACATTATCGGTTTGAACTTTATAAGGTCCAGAAGGTTGTTGGCCAACATAAACTTCTAAATTTGCAGTGTAAAACATTTTTGCATCTACTAGCGCATATATTTTAAGTCCATATTTATTGGGCTTGTTAGGCATGTATACCCGAAATCCGCATTTTCTACGAAATGCTACTAACATTTCGTCCACCGTTGTAAGTTCTGACATAGAAAAATATTTACATAAATTTGAATTGAAAGAATCAAAAATTTCCCGGATCGGTGCCAACTTGTCATCTTTATGTCGCTGCAATCGTGTGTTTTTATTGTCAAAGCGAATATGTCTTAGTAGAAATTTGAATCTGGCAAGAGACAATCGAAATATTTCCATTGAGTTTCCGTTGGTTCTAAATAAATCACTGGCATTGACGTGATTATATTTTGACATCGCCGATATATAGAGTAATTCCAGAAGTACCTTCAGTTCAAGAATGTCAGTTGGTTTAGCTGTTCTGTTCTTTGGATCGAAATTGCCCATACGAATATAAATATTTGTATTCTCCACAATTATTTCTAACATATCATTGGTAAAAAACAGGTTCCATATTTCTGCGGCAGTTTTTACTCTCCAGGCATCTCCTTTCACTCCAGGGAGACACTTGATAATGTTTTCAGCGCGTGTTCTTACCTGCCGATTTGAGGTATGTTTCTTCCACTTTGTTCGGCCGTCTTTTGCCAGATAATATGCAACACGTTGTGATGTCCCACCTTGCTCAATGTTTAGAATGTTGATATTTTCATCCGGTTCAATATCTTGTTCGTAATCAGTATCGTAATCCTGGGTCTCGACATTGTCGTCTTCCAGACTAACATCGTCGTCATCTGGCTCGACGTCAGTTTCAACCTCTTCGTATAGTCGTTTAAGGTATTCTTGTTATCGTTCATAATCACCCATATCGGTAATTGTTCAAAAATATCTCTATATTATAGTTATAAAACAGTCCAACTTGAAGAATTGATCACCTTTTGAACGACAGAAAATTTCTAAAAATATAATATAAAAAGGCTAACGTGTGAACTGTCACTCCTTATCTAAGCTGCACTCAAAAACAAACCACTCTGAACGATTGAACTTTTCATACTACATCAAGGACTCCCGATGTCGTAGCTACTGAGCGGCATGGCCGTCAGAACGGAAACGTTCGGATAGAATTGGCAAATTTCGAATCGCGCGGACTCACAGTCCGCACGTTAACTCTGAAAGGTTAAGAAAGGTATAGTAAAAACCGGAATAGTGAAGACAGAAGCAATTTAGTTCAGTACATATGCAGATATTTAGACACACATATACAGGGTCTTTTGATATGACGAATCCAAATCTAATAAGCTCTTGCGTGTAGGTGGCGCTATCTACATGCCTTTCTACTCTTTCGAACAATCACAACTTTTTGGTATAGCCCTGTATTACATTTTTGAATAAAATAGTTTATTTCTTTGTCATTTTTACGTCAAAAAGGTATACCCGTTAAACGTTTATACGAGCAACCGTTTTCGAAATATTTGGATTTAAAACAATTTCGGTAAAATTTAAAAAGTTTGTCTTTTGTCCAAATGTAAACGCATTTTGGCACAAAAGCTTTGAAGTGAAGTGTTAACACATTATTTTTGAGGTGTGCACTCAGTGACTCAAACATAAACTAAGCAAAATGTATTTAATTTTTATTAAAATTATTATTATTAAGTTATTTGTAATAAAACATAGGCTAGGTTTTATAATTTTTAAAAATTGCACCATTTGCTTCTAAACACAAGTTAGCTGTGTGGCGTAAAGCTCGGGGTGCTCTGTGGATACACTCGGGCGCATTTTTTAGAGTTTGTGCTGCGTTTGTTATCCGATCAACTGATGCTTCTCTTGTATTTACTTTAGTGAAATATATTAGTGATTTAAAGCACCCCCAAAGACAATAATCCAAAGGATTAGGCTCTAGATCTAGGTGGTCAATTACGGTCCATCCCGACCAATCCATCGGTTTGGAAAGTTTTGGTTTAACAAATCTCTGACAAGTTAACCGTAGTGTGCAGGGATTCTACCATGCTGCAAATACATGTTTTGTCTTACATTAAGGGGGACATATTCCAATAGATTTCCCAAGTTATTTTCAAAAAAGTCTAAATATGTTTCTCCTGTAAGACTACCGTCCATTCTAAATGGAACAATTAAATGAGCATTTAACATTCCACATATCACATTAATGCTAAATTTATTATGGAAATTATGTTCTAACCGTAGCGTGAGGATTTCCATAGGACCACCGGTGTTTATTGTGAAGATTATTTATACTACGCGTGAACTATGCTTCATCAATAAACAAAACATACCTATAGAACCTTCGATCTTCGTTAATCCAATCACCCTAATGCAAATGTTGAGCCCGTTGTAAATCAAATAGGTATAAGCAATTAATGTGAAGATTTCTCCAAGCAGATGATTGTGTAATTGGATAAGTATCTGCAATTCTCCCAGTGCTTATGTTTGGATAATTTTTGTCGGCATTGATTATAACCTCTTCTAGTTCAACGTCAGGTCCCGATTCTCTTTTATATACAATTTTTGCGCCAACAAGAAAACTTGTTGAAAAACTCTTCTATCTGGAAAACGACGCTGGTACTCCGAGACTGCTTGAATTGAGATCCCATTGCAGAAGCCATAGACGAATATCATATCTGCATATAGATCTAATATTTATTAAATGATTATTGTCAGGTAATAAAAGTTATGAACAGAATTTGACAGTGACAAAATCTGATCTTATTAATACCTGACATTACTATTGCTAAGTAACAGAAAAAAAGATGGCAACGCCAACCAGCAGTTGTTCTGTCAGGCAACGCACACTTTTTTTTACAAAACATGCATACTTTATGTGCATTTGATAAAAAAATCACATGCGCCGAAATTGTTTTAAATCCATATATCTCGAAAACGGTATCGACTTTTAACAGGTATACCATTTTGTCGTAAACATGACAAAAGAATCATTATTTCACTCAATAATGCAATACCATTAAATAATATTTAAAAATTTGTCAGAATAAAATATCTGATTTTTATTCATATAGTAAACTCATATTTTAAACGAAACAACCAACCACTATATTTCAAAATAAAAATCAATATTTATGCTTTCAGCAATTCCTAGAAAATCGACCTTGAACCGGTCTGTAGACAGGTTCCGGCATCGCAAATGAAAAACACAACTTTAGGCGGAAACAGTGTTGCCAACTTAGTAGAAATTCTACCAGATCTAGTAGAATTTTGGTTGGTCCTACTGAAAAAAAAATCTGTCTAGTGGCTAGTAGATTTTTTAGTAGAAAATTTTTAAGTGGCCATATAAAGTAAGAAATTGCTAATATTAATAAAAAATTATTAATTAAATGTTTTTATGTCAACAATATTAGAATATTCCGAGCGCGCAATATTTTTCACAGTGTAGACACGGTTTTTAAAACGACGCGCGACCGTCAAAGGAAGTAGCGGATAATACGCCACGACGGTCGTCGGTCGTGCTGCGCGGTTACGAATGAAATAGGCTCGTAAATTTATGGGAATCCCCGAATATCGAATGCCGCGAAATAAATTTTTACACGTGTTTATTTGTTTTCAATTGATGAATTATAATTGATGTTCTTTCTGTGTGTTAGTTTTAGTAGTGTGTGTTTTCTTATAGGATAAAGGTAAGCGAATTTTGCGATTCATTGTCAAAATAAACACTGTTTTTGAATATTCTATTTAGATGTCTAAGCAATATGAACAAAAATTTAGAGATGCCTGGCTAAAGGATCCAGCACTGAAAAATTGGTTGACATCTGTGGAAAGCACATCTGGCACAGTGGCTAAATGTAAGTTTTGTGGGATACAACTGACAAGCCGGTATGCCGATTTAAAAAATCACGGCAACTCAAAAAAACACAAAAAAAATGAAAATGTGTTTTTGGGGCCTACGCGTCAGCCAACGATTTCTTTTCCCACAAGAACAAATTTGTCGGAGGCCAAGAGGGCTGAAGCCAATTTAGCGCTATTTATATCTCAGCACACCGCAATTAATTTATCAGACCATTTAGTAGATGTTTGCAAATCTAGTTTTCCCAAGGGCACAGAGAACGTACAAATGCACAGGACAAAATGTTCTAATAAAATAAAAAATATTTTAAGTCCCCATTTTATGCAAGATCTAAGAGATGATGTAGGCGAAAATAAATATAGTCTACTACTAGACGAATCGACAGATATCTCAGTCCAAAAGTACTTTGGTATTGTTATCATATATTTTAGTTCTAGGCAAAATAAAATTGTGACTTCATTTTTAGAATTAGCCCCATTAGTGGGTAGCACCGCTGATTATATAGTAGAGAGCATTAAGGAAAGTCTAAGAAAATATAGGTTTAATTTACAGAATTTGGTAGGCATAGGTACTGATAATGCTTCAATTATGACAGGAGTTAATAATGGAGTACATAAAAAGTTAAAAGATGAAATTCCGAATTTGATTTTAATTAGATGCGTCTGTCATTCACTGCAATTGGCCGTGTCTTTTGCTGCGAAAGAATATTTGCCTAGAAATTTAGAGTTTCTTATACAAGAAACATATAACTGGTTCAGTAAATCGTCGTCTCGGCAAGCTGCATATAACCAAATTTATAAATTACTGATTGACAACCATGATCCCCTAAAAATAGTTCAGTCTTGTAACACACGTTGGTTATCAATTGAAACTGCTGTAAGCAGAATTTTTGATCAGTGGTTAGAGTTAAAAACTCACTTTCCAATTGCAAAAGCGAATGAAAAATGTTATAAAGCTGATCTTTTATATCAGATATATGATGATGATGTAAATTACGCCTTTATTTCATTTATTCGCCCCATATTAGTTGATGTACAAAAGGTAAATAAATCTTTTGAGTCAAATGATGTCGACCAAACAAAACTTTTAAATTCTTTAATGTTTTTGTTAGAGTCTCTTGTAAACAAAATTTGCATTCCGGGTTCAATGAGAAATAAAAATATTTTAGAAACAAATGTTAAAAATTACGTTGATAAGTTTTGTTATTTGGGTTATAACTTTGAAAAAAAAGTACGAGAAATGAAGCAAAAAGGGCTTTCAGAGGAGCAACAGTTAAGGGAGCGGTGTGTTAATTTTTTATTAATTTTAATAGAGCAAATAAAAATCAGATTGCCTGATAATCTTAAAATATTACAGAATATTTCGAGTATTAGTGTCGACGAAGCATGTAAGCCTATTAAAGGAAATTTAATCAGTTTATTGGAAAGTTTTGGAAAAAGTGCAGATTTCATAGAAAAAATTCAAAGCCAGTGGCAGTCAATACATTTATGTAAATGGTCCGAACTTCAGGATACCAAAAAATTTTGGTATGAAGTACATAATTTTAAAAATGATATACGTGAAAATCCGTTTAAAGAGTTAGCAGATTTTGCCTTGGAACTGCTAATAATACCTCACTCTAATGCGGAGGTTGAGCGATTATTCAGCGTAATGAATTTAGTCAAAAGCAAGTTGAGAAATAGAATGCAACTTCCAATGCTCTCTGCTATTTTATCAATAAGAGCAGGTTTAAGTAGATACAAATCGTGTTGTAATTCATACAAAATTCCAGTCAATGTAATAGAAAAAATAAAAACAGCAGAAACTTATTCCGCCGATCCTAATGATGAACATATTTTTAATGTTGTCATTTAGTTTGTTTTTTCAAAAAGTGTATTTTGTTTTTTTTTTAATACTATTAGGTATAATATGTTTATTTGTTTCGTTTTACGACCATTTTCCGAGTCATTTTCGTTTACGTATTACATTATATAATATGTTAATATATGAAAATATAATAATAATATATTAATGTATTAATAAAGACGTTAAAAATAAAATATGTGTATTAGTTCCATATTAATATTAACGTGTATTTTTTTTCACAATATTTTAGTAGAAAAAAAAATCTAGTGGAATTTTTTAGTGGTGAAAAAGAAATCTAGTGGAATTTTTAGTAGAAAAATGTGTCGAGTCTAGTGGATTTTTCAAAATCGTGTTGGCAACACTGGGCGGAAAGGCGGAAGTAGTGCGTATTTGACAATTAAAGAGATCGGTCGAATGCTTTTTGGCTCCGAATTTTTACTCTCGCACTCCTAGTTTCTCGGTACATGTTTTAGTATTTTATTAGGAAAATATTACCCTTAGTCGCGACCCACCTCTCCCAGTTAGTTATATTTGTGAAGTTTCTCAGTTTTAAAAGAATTAATTGGATTCAAGTATTCTGCCGCGAAATAATTTGTCTGTATTTTTATTAATTAACGGTACGGTGTGTACTGATTATTTTAGTTGGGCTTGACAAACCCACCTGGTCCTTTGAGAACTTTAATTTAATTGTAGTGATTAATCAGCGGTAAAGTGTGTGTTACTTGTGGTCATAAGGAATAAGAATAAATTCTGTTCCGAAAAAAGTTTGTTTTATTGAAGTTTACATCACACCATAAATGGTTCCCGAAGTTCCCTATGGATAATACTGTCAACTAGTTTTTATTTGTTAGTGGAAATCTAACAACAGGGCTGTACCAATAAGTTGTGATTGTTCGAAAGAGTATGTAGCGCTCCCTACAAGTAAGAGTTGTGCTAAGATTCGAATTCGCCATACCAAAAAAACCCCGAAGAAAATTTTTCACTCCAATATTTACATTATTATAGAGTTTATTGAAAACAGACAAAAATTAAATAAAAACTTTAACACTTTATATTTATATAGACTTTTATGTTTATGTTTTATTCATGAATCGCCCTGAATAAGTGCCAGTTTTTACCTTGCCGATAAATTGAAGGATTGTATCTGTATCTCAAAAACGAAGCTGGCTATGAAAATTTTGTTGTGTTTGTTTCACAAAAACTAGCACCATGTCGCTGATAAAGGTGCTACTTCATAAAAACAAGGAAGATAGGACACTCTGTACAGGGTGTCTGAAGATAATTTAAACGGCATCCTAGAGACTTTATTATCTGAGATATCAAGAAACCTTAAATACAAAAGTTGTTTGGTTTTATTAGAACCGTTAGAATTTATAAGAAAAAGAAATAAAAGACGATCGGAAATTTAACAAATGAGCATCAACTTTGTTATTTTAAATGGGACACTCGGTATATTTTGCGTTATCTTTAAAGATCCTTTCTTTCTGATTTTAAAAATATATACTTCGCCTATGTTTTGATAAGTAGTTTTTACAATATTTAATTATAAATTGGTAAATGCATTATACTCTGGAAAAGTATTTATTATAAAAATATATTATTTATATAAAAAAGTATTTATTATAAAAATATATTATACATATCATAATTTAACTGCGGTGCGTCATAGATATTTAGCAGATATTCCAAATAATATTGCTCCACGTAAGGCAACAATATTAAATATAGTAAAAAAATTTGAAGAAAGAAAAACTATTCAAAGAAAAAAATAAGTGTAGTGAGAAACGAAGAACATGATTTTCTAGTGCTGGACAAATGAAACGAGGCAAGCAAATTTTTAGGTAAAATTCAAAGTCGAATATTTCTAAAACGAGAAAATAATATACACTGCGCAAAACAATTAACGCAACGCCTAAAATTTCGTCTAACTTTGAATGGAAATTTCTCGAGAATGGTTGATCCGATTTTGATGAAGTTTTTATCGAAATTTAGGCCAATTCCTCGTTACTTTGTTCTAGACAATAATACAGGGTGAAAAAGAAAGACATGTTTTATTTACCAAAGTTTAAAACACCCTGTAGAATAAATCAGATGGATTCAAGAGACCTAACCAAAAAAACGTTGTAGCCCAGTATGTTTCCAACAAATCGTTTTTTTATTCGCTTCAATAGCACAATTTTTGCCTGAGTTACAGGACTTATTGAAAAGTACTGCATTTACTGTGTTTTAAATGAATTTACCAGTTCATGTTTGAATTGATTTTGTTGAAGACGTTTGTAATATGTAGCTTGGTTGTGAAGATTTTTTTTTTTGGATCACTAAAATTCAATATTAGTTTTGTTCAGTCAATAATACAGGGTGCAACGAAAAATAAATTATACTGTTTTTTAAATTACGAACGCATCGGTTACCGGATATTTCAACATGGCGCTATTCTACATTTTAGTTTAGTTATACGAAAATTTCTTCGTGATATCAAGGGCCAGGATCGGTTTAGTTTTGTCAATAATACAGGGAGTTAGAAAAACATGTTTTAATAGGTAAGATTAAGATATGAACACGACAGTCAATAAAACGAAACACTAAGAACTAAAACGAACAAAAATAAACTTTATAACTATTGAACTAATATTTCGTATTTCCCCCTCTGTTTCTTATGACTGCTTCGCACCTTCTATTCATACTTAATATCAAATTTCGAATGAGTACCTCATCCAGCCCATTCCAAGTATCGATGAGTAGCTCACCTAGCTCTTCCACGTTATTTGGCTGTCTTTCATTAGCCCTTAATCTCCTGCCCAATAAGTCCCAAACATGTTCGATTGGGTTCAGGTCCGGACTACGTGCAGGCTATTGCATGACATCGATCCCAACATTATTAACGTAATTTTGCACTACACGTGCTGTATGGGGACGAGCGTTGTCATGCATTAATAAAAACTCCGCTCCAACATTATGTGCAAATGGCCTCACGTGATTGTGCATTATTTCGTTGATATATCGATCCGCATTCAAATTCCCATCCACAATAACTAACTCCGTACGACCAGGACCCCTCAAAGATACCCCTCCCCAAACCATTACTGAGCCCCCACCAAACATTACGGTATTAACAAAATTCCCCGGTATATAGCGTTCATTTGATCTACGATACACACGGACCCGTCTATCGCAATTAAAAAGACAGAATCTCGATTCATCTGTCCACAGCACTCTCGACCAGTCAGCTTCCGCCCAGTTCATACGTTCGTTAGCCCATTCTAGCCTGGCTCTCCGATGTGTTGCTGTTAACGCAGGACCTCGTGCAGGAACACGTGGTCTCAAATTTCCTTCCCTCAAACGATTCCGCACTGTTTGAGTGCTTACCTGAGGACCATTCGCGTGTTGAATTTCCTGCCTCAGAAACCTTGCCGTCACGAAACGTTGTCGTAAAGCAGACAACCGCAGATACCGGTCTTCACGCTCACTGGTAACACGCTGTCGACCTTGTCCAATCCGTCTGGAATGATCATCGGTCTCCATGTGTCTCTGTATGACTCTATGTACAGTTGATTTACGAACATTCAATCGTTCCGCTATCCTTCTATAGCTCCAGCCTTCATCTCTAAGAGTTCTTGCAATTACACACTCGTCGCGGGTCAAATTTCTAGTTTGTCTTGGCATGACTGTACACAATAAGAAGAAAAATTTAAAACCGAACTGAAACTGACGCCTAAATGTCAATCTGGTATAAGTTGTGTTCTCTTGTTAACCGGGCAACGTCTTCAACAGAATCAATTCAAACATGAACTGGTAAATTCATTTAAAACACAGTAAATGCAGTACTTTTCAATAAGTCCTGTAACTCAGGCAAAAATTGTGCTATTGAAGCGAATAAAAAAGCGATTTGTTGGAAACATACTGGGCTACAACATTCTTTTGGTTAGATCTCTTGAGTCCATCTGATTTATTCTACAGGGTGTTTTAAACTTTGGTAAATAAAACATGTCCTTCTTTTTCACCCTGTATTATTGCCTAGAACAAAGTAACATTAAATTTTAATATCAAAAGAATATTCACGAGGAATTAACCTAAATTTCGATAAAAACTTCATCAAAATCGGATCAACCATTCTCGAGAAATTTCCATTCAAATTTAGACGAAATTTTAGGCGTTGCGTTAATTGTTTTGCGCAGTGTATAAGCGGCTGAAGGCTCTCGCAAAACTTATTGCGGATTAATGGTTTTAAACGTAAATCTTACCTAAACTACAAAGATATTTAAACAGAGTGGTAATCAAATTTTTTTTGCTTGCCATTTTGTCTTTTTATTTTTATTTACCACACTGTATAAATACCTATTCAGCTTAGGTAAGCTCTATGTTTAAAACCATTAATACGTACGTAAAAAAAGACGTCTAAAAACGGCATCTTATCCAGCACTGTAGATAAACGCACATATTTATTGTGGCGATATCATACTTCTGATATTATGTTTTTGTTTCAATAAGGTGGGCGACAGACTTGCGGCAAAATGATCTTGCCATGTTATTTCATTAGCATAAAATAGTTGTTTTGTTACAGAAAACCCATCTATTCGTGATGCGGTTCGTGTCATTGAAATGTCTAAATGGAAAATAAACAGTATATTAAAAAGACACAATTTTAAGCCATCTAAGTTCACCCCTGTCCAAAACTTGTCAGAAGAAAATAAGAGACAAAGAGTCGAGTTTTGTCGCAACATATTAGCTCGTCGGCAAAATGACCCGAATTTTTTTACAAAAATTATATTTACCGATGAGTCTGTATTTACGACGGCAGGTATGTTCTATCGTAAAAATAAACGTTTTTAGGCTACTGAAAATCCAAAGAAAAAACTAGTCATTAAAATTCAGGGCCACCAGTCTTTAAATGTGTAGTGCAGAGTTTTAAATAATAAAGTTTTGGGCCCCATTATAATTGATGGTACATTAAACGGCCAAAAATATATTTGTTGACGAATGAAATAGAGGACTACTTAGAAAACCTTCCTGTTGGGACATACAACCAGTTAATTTGGCAGCAAGACGGAGATGCAGCTCACAACAGTGCTCCAATAACCGATTACCTTAATGGTAAATATAATTTGTGGATTAGGAGGCAAGGACATATTCTTTGGCCTGCAAACACTCCTGACCTTTCCCCTTTAGATTTCTTTTTATGGGGCTTTTTAAAAACAAAATATATTATAATAGGCCACAAAATATAAATGAATTGCGTCTCGAAATTTTAGAAGAGATCATAAGTTTAAACGAAATACATCCCGACTATATCTACCACTCCGTTACGTGCAAATTTCAAGAAAACCTTCAAAAGTGTGTTGCGAATGGCGGAGAATTGATAAATTAACCTATTATTATAAATAAATTATTTTGTTTTAACTGCTATTTTCATTCTTTAACACCGTTGCATACATTTTCTTCTTGCACGACATGATGAGCCCTCATTCGTAATTAAAATCTAGTTGAAATCAAATCCTACTATTCACATGTTGCATTCATATGAATATTAGCTTGAAAGTTTTTGTTGTTTCTTCAAAATTTGTATCTGTATATTATATGTATATAAAAAATATTTTACAAGGAGCTCTATTATTTGGCAATTCTGCTAAATATGACGTAACTTCAATTAAATTAATTATAATAATTATAACCCCATATTCGTTATAAATACTTTTTCCACATCGGAAAACACCATTATATCAACTTCTTTGACGAAATTTGACATTAACGGCCATAATAAAAAAAACAATTGAAATCAAAGCCCACTAGTCGCATATTGCATGAATTTCAAAGTATAGTGCATTTACTTTTATATATTATATAAAATTAAATATTGTAAAAACTACTAATCAAGATGTAGGCAAAATATATATTTTTGAAATCAGAAAGAAAGGATCTTTATAGATAACGCAAAATATACCGGGTATCCCATTTAAAATAACGAAGCTGATGCTCATTTGTTAACTTTCCGATCCTCTTTTGTTTGTTTTTCTTATAGGTTCTAACGATTCGGAAAAAATAAAAAAACTTTTGTATTTAAAGTTTTTTGATATCTCATACAAGAAAGTCTTTAGAGTACTGTTTAAATTATAACCAGATACACTGTACAGGGTGTCCGAATTTAGATACTTTTACGGGGTATCTCGGCTATTTGAAAAGATAGAGACTTGCTGTTTTCGCAACACTATGCTCGATTTTTGTGAAACTAAAGATGCCGTAAGCAAAAATTTCCCAGACCGCTTCGTTTCTGAGATACAGGGTGATTTTGAAAATACTGCATTTTGGGACCCCCGCCCCCCGTAGCTCGCTTACCGTTTGAGATATTAAAAAGGTAAAAACCGCTTATTACGCAGTTTTTTACGTAAAATCCAGTGACGTAGTCAATTTTTTTTATCACCTACCATTTTTGAGTTATTTACCAATATTAAGTTTTTTTTTTAATGGGACACCTTGTATATTGGTTGACAGTTCGATAGGGTTTTTGTTTAGCTTTTAGAAATTTAAACTAAAATCGAAGTGGCCATGGATAAAGAAATAAATAAACAGTTGTATATAAATTGTTTATTACCTGTCAAGTTTTGATAAGCAATACCTAATTGTTGAGTTTTTACCTCGTTATCTTACATTTTTAAGTTTTGAAAATTATGACATTTTAGTTTGCTATCTAGTTAACTAGTAGTTAGTAAAATCTATTATAAAACGTGGTAGGTATATTTATTCGAAAGGGTAGGTGTTCTACCTCCGGGTATTTAAATTAATTTTCCACGGATGCCATTGTCCTAACTATCGTTTTTCTGATATTTATTAAGAGAACAATTAGGATCTAAAAGGTGAAAATAATTTTAGGTATCCTGGGCGACGAGATTTTCAAGACTGAAAAAAAATTTGAATGATTATGCAGCGTTTATTCAGCCACGACCAAAATCATATAATAAAGAAAATCGCGAAAATTATGAAATCAACGTCGGCGTCGTGGCCTATATCGAGGCGAACCCTTCAGTTTCACGTAGAGCTATTGAAGCTGGAGTCGGTGTTATTAAGTCTAGAGCACAGACAATATTAAAGAAATACATATTTTTTCCGTACAAAGAAAACATAGTGCAGCATTTGCACCCTGGCGATGCTGAACGTCCATTAAATATTTGCAATTAGTTCCAACTAAAAGTTAGAGAAAATGTGATCTGCACATAATTCTAATTTAGTACGCCTGTTTTTGAAAAATCAATTTCCTTAAAAGTGGATAGCCTCTAATGGACCAATAATGTGGCCAGCGCGGTCTCCCGATCTTTCGGTGCTGGATTTTTTCGTATGGGGCTCTATACAAGATAAGGTCTATAAAACCCGCCACCGAACAAAGGAAGAACTGCGCGAAGCTACCGAAACGGCATTTCGAGATTTACAAGGGCGATCAATCATATTATTGAATGCTCTTAATCGAATTTCAAAACGGACTGAATTATGTGTTAGAGAAAACGATAATCATTTTCAGCAATTCTTGTAAATAATAAATAAGAAGTAAACTAAACCATTAAGTATTTATTTTGCTAAAGCTATTAAAGCTATATTTTAAAAAGTTTATGTTGAATTGTTATATTGTTGAGTTGTTGAATTGAATTCTTATATACTTGTAACTTGTTTTTGGTGTTTTCTTAAAATTGTTATTGATGTTTGGTAATGTGTTTATATTACTTAAAAATTTAGTATAAAATCTTAATCGAAACTCCAATTTAAGGTATCTATGTAAGTAGATCTAGGTAGTGGAATAGCAGCAAATGCTTTTCACGGCTATCTGGGCTATTTTAGAAAAAAATATTTAAAATATAAATTTTAGGCCAACGGATAGAGGTAAATGCCACAAATTTTATATATTTGAAAAGCTGAGAAAAACCCTATCGAACTGTCAACCAATATACAAGGTGTTCCAATTAAAAAAACATAATATTGGTAAATAACTCAAAAATGGTAGGTGATAAAGTGAGTACGCCACTGGATTCTACGTAAAAAACTGCGTAATAAACAGTTTTTACCTTTTTGATATCTCAAACGGTAAGCGAGCTACGAGGGGGGTCCCAAAATGCAGTATTTTCAAAATCACCCTGTATCTCAGAAACGAAGAGTGCTGGGAAATTTTTGTTTACGGTTAGATGTGGCAAAAGCGAGTCTTTTCATTAAGTAAAGTCAGTCGAGTCATCAGCATTAAATGAATCAAGTCACTGACTGGAGTCATCGAGTCATTTATCGGAGGGGAGTTCAGAGCATACCTGTGATTTCTTGCTTGCCGCGAGCGACGGCGCCCAATGGGGCCCGATATGGAAAAAAACCCTAAAGTTGGTGGTTTCCGCTTCATCCAAAATTTTGTATTTTGAGTCCTCTAATACCTACTGATTCAATATCCGAAGTGCTTTCAATTCTGAATGGATTTTAGTAATTGTAACAGTTACTGAAACTTAGATTTTCTTATTTTTATTAAAAATATTGTTGTTTATAGGTGAAATTTTATTTTTTTTTTCACTGTGTCAGGTGCTATAAAAAATTCGGGAGTTATTTCTTAAATTCAAAGAACACGTAAATATTTTATAAAAAATTTTGGTTTAAAAAAAATCTTTCTGGAATTCTTTCTGCAATTGGTTTACCAAAATTATAGTAATAGTTCATGTTTTCTTATATGTATTCGACTGGAAAATAATTGCGTCATGTTTTGTTACTCTGCAACTATTTTTAACTTATATAGAACATATCAAAGAAGTAACCCTGTAAATTTGATCGCCGTTTAGAAACGTTCAAAAATGATTGTTGAAGTTCAACCCTTTTTATGCGGGTACATAATATACGTGTGTTCAAAAAGTCCCGGACCCCCCCCCCCGATATATCGTTTATAGATCTCCCTCTGGTGTATATTAAAAAAATTGTTCTAAATATGCAGGGTGCACTGGAACAGTTTACATTTTGATCCATTTTCAAATTCTACATTACATTGTAGCCAAACTTTAGGTAGCAAGTGCTATAGCTGAACCCACTCGATTAAAAGAAACATCTATTTAAAGAAATATTATTAGGTGTAAACAATCATTACCATAATTTACCTTTTTTACCTTCCTAACACATAAAACAAAGCACCAACATTTTGGCGATGGTATTTATGGTGATTGTCAATTTCAACAATTAAGTTCAATAAACTTTACCTCGCAATAATCGAGATATTGTCAACGTCAAGAAATACCAGCATCAGAATATTGGTGTTTTTTTAAGGTGAAATAAAGGTGAATGGTAGTAAAGGTTAATACAATATTTTTTAAATTGGTGTATCTTTTAAAATAGCAGATTTAGGTATAGCAACTTCTACATAAAGTTTGACTACAATAAAAAGTAGAATCCGAAAATGAATCAAAAAGTAAACTGTTCCATTTAAAAAAATGTAACTTTTGCCTCTATACCGTAGTTGTAGTGCACCCTGTATATTCAAAACAACCTTTTTAATATACACCAGGGGGAGATCTATAAACTTTATATATAAGACACCTTTTAATGAAACGTCACGTTTACGAAATATTTGGGGGGTCCCGGGCTTTTTAAACACACTGTATATATTTTTTTATATAGGTATCATTCTAACTGATATCTAACTCTAATAAATGCCAAAATGTCAGTATATTGTGTAAGACGGAAGGCCGAGTTGACTTTTTCAATTTTTGGTGCACATAAGGTTTAAAATTAACAATTGGAGGCGAAGAACCGTATTTTTGAGGTTTCTACTCAAAATTACCATTTTAGATACGTGATCTTTATATGGTAAAATTAGAATCGGTGTCAAACTTCCTATAACAATTACTCACTGTATCTAATAGGTTGAAATTGTTGTTAAAAAAAATTGCTTATTAACTCATCTAGTATAACTACAAGTTGTTTTGCTCTATTTCATATCCATGCACTCTAATCGTCAAATCGACGACAGCATTCGATTCTACACAAGAAACTACAATAGATGTGATTTAAAAGTACCCTCAAACGTTCATAATTCGTACGATAAGAGGTTTTTTCCCAAAAATAGTGGTTTGGCCCCACTGTGCGGCGTATTGTTTACGATTCGCTGGATGCTCAGTCAATCACTAGTATTTACAGGTTTCAACTTGGTTTGCATGCGGACGGATAACGTTATTTTTGCTCCTAACATTTTGATGAACATTTCTGGAATTTTAAGCATTTTTAATTAATGATTATTAGGTTATTAGGGCTAACAAATCCCCGTATTCTGAATGCTGTGTAGATGTGTTTAGTTGATATGATATTTTAATCATTGGTAGTATTCGCAATTATTAACAGTGTGCCTTTGGATAATATTTTGAAAATTAAAATTCAAATAGCAATGTCAAGATTAGAAAAACAAACGAGTGTAGTGTGGGAATACTTTACTTGTATAACTCCTTAAGTTATAGGTTTTGTAAATTATAAATACTTAAATAAATATATTTTGTAATGTTCTAATCGTCATTATATTTTGTTTATAATGTAATAACTTTATTCTATTATTATCTGAAAGTTTGGGGTGCAAGTATGAATTACACTCATTTATAATCAATTTATTGATTAGCACCGAAATAAAGAAATTATGTTTTTAGTAGCATTAGGAATAAAAAATAAGCGAATGAAAACCTCCTTCCGTCTATCAGTTATGTAAACATATTAACAGTTAAATAATATTTAGTTCATCCGGGACCGACTGCCAGACACGAAACAAAGAACGGTTCACAGATTGTTCCGGTGTACAAGAGTAACGAGAGCTGAAACAGGAGTCAGAGAGTGTACGTAGTAAGTGAACTTCGCAGTCGTTTGAGATTCGAGACTCAAGTGATTTTAAGATGAGTGACTCGAGTCATTCATTAAAATCAAAGATCGGATCACGCGAACCGAATCACTCACTCACTAGCCATCTCTATTTACGGCATCTTTAGTAGAGGTTCGCGAGATCGAGACCGAGACTGAGACTGAATCAGTCTCGGTCCCGGAAAATATTTATGGTCTCGGTCTCGGTGCTTCGAGACCGAGACCTACTTAGTCTCGGTATCGGTCTCGAAAGTCTCGGTGGTCTTGAAAACAAAATTTTAAAAATAATAATTGTTTGCCGGGATGTTATTTAGACAAAAGTACATGGAAGCCTGCGTTCGAAACCCAGAGTTTTTCCAATCTTAAAAATTTAATGTAAAAAAACTCAATGTTTGAACATTTCAGTAAAGTAGAAAAAATGTAGGTATATTTATATAAAAAATTATTCCAAAAATCTATAATTCGAAATGATGTTGCCAACAGATGGAATTAGTAAATGAAGATATACGGACAATAGTAGGTGTATCAAAATAAATATCACATATCCCTTGTTCTTTGGACATCAACAGAAAGGCCACACATCACTAGAGTTACTTAAACAACCATCCACAGAACAATAATTATTTGTCATTTCGAAAGATATACAAATGGAATAAGATATATTAAACACAAAATAAGGACACACTGTATAATGCTGCCGAACTCATGCAAGCAACGTGTTGGACATTCTAGGGACAGACGTTATAATTCAATAGGTAGAAAACGATCCATGGCCAAGTAAAGCACCCTTAGGTATTCTGTAACCGTTGCTATTTTGAACCAAACTTTTATTACTTTGATGCGTATTTACTTTCTTAACCAGGACCGTTTTTAGGGGTCTGCAAGTTGTGCTTGCACAAAGGCGGCTATGGTTCATAATACTACTGGTGAATCAACTATTCTTTGGTAAATTAACTATAAATTTTAAAAGTAGAGTAGATTTTAAAAGTAAATTTATTTATTAAACAAATATCTACTTGTTCAATTTTTCGCCTGAAAGATCAATCTATAACCTTTTTTAAGAAAATGTATAGGGATAAATATTATATTGTGCCCGCTGAGTCACCAATAATATCAAGTTTCTCAAGCGATGATAACTATGACATCGATTATACATCACTATTTGAAAAAAAAAGTGATTCCGAAAATTGGAGAACAGAAAAAAAGGGTACAAATATTTTATAATGGTGGAAAGCACACGATAAACAATTTCCAAATTTAGCCAAAATGGCAAAAGATCTTTTGCCTATACAGGCGACCTCTGTAGCAGTAGAGCGTTTATTTTCACAAGCAGGGTTAATTAATGCAAAACTAAGAAGCATGTTAAATGAAACTTCAAACAAATGCTTATTATGTATTCATTTATGGTATAAAAGTAACTTGAAAAATGAAATTATAAAATATTAGTTTAAAATTTCTTTTATTTATATATTATATTTATATATTATTTTTATTATAGACATATAGTTAAAAATTTTATATCGTCGATTATTTTCAAATAAAAACAAAATCAATACAAAAATATTGTTCTATAAAACACGTACCTTCTTTAATTAGCAAGCTATCGAAGCGATTAAAGAAGAAAATGTTAAGAACATTTTTCACTGATTTTTTTTTAACAATTTTTTGTTTATTTTAAATCAGAAAAAAACAAAAATCATCACAATTACTTCGTCTGTTGGAGACTTTACCGTATCTATACTATATAATAATATGATATTGCGATGATTTTAGTTGTTACAGTCTATTAGTTATTAATTATTGAACCAAAAAACTAAAAATTTTTGGATTTTAGTTACTTTTAATAATTAAACATAAAAACCGATTATAAATTTATAAAGATCCTGATATCAAAATCCTATATAGTATAGTTGTGATAAAGTGTCTCTTTTTGAAAACAAAGTAACAATTTACGGTTTTCGACATGTGAAGTCGAATTTCGCTACTAGAATTTCTAAATTTGGGAAATTCTCTTTTTATGGTTATTTATATCGTTTTTTAAATGACTATTTCACCAGTATCATATAATTGACTATAGAAAAATTATTTTTTGCATCAATTAATTTGCCCCCAAACATATAATTTTTGAATTATTTTGTCAAAACAAATAATTTACGAACATTAGTTATTTTGCTACTTCACTTTAAGATCGAGACCGAGAGTCTCAATAGGTAAGTCTCGGTCTCGGTCTCGAAATACTTTTTCAAGTCTCGGTATCGGTCTCGGTCTCGTTTCGAGACCGAGACTAGTCTCGTGGTCTCGCGAACCCCTAATATTTAGTTTTACAAAAATCGAGCACAGTATTGCGAAAACCGCAAGTCTCTATCTTTTCAAATAGCCGAGATTCCCCGTAAAAGCATCGAAATTTGACCCTGTACCTAACAAAATTATGTTATTTCTGGTGCGTCTTTGAAAATTTAGTATGATCACAGAGAGCAAATGTTAGGAATAATCGATTTGTAGAAAATTCGCCAGAAAATTTTAACAATCCAAAATAATATCCTCAACGAACAAATAAAATACTCAGGCGCTAGTCATTTGGGATCATCATTATTATATCAGTTTTATATGTCAAAATGAATACGATATTTGAAATTCAATTTATTTATTAATAATAATTAGTTGAGTGAACAAAACCAAATATTATGTCTGTAACCACCACATACGAATTTCGAACGTCATTTCATCCTGAATGTTTGTTTAATTCCTCTCTTTATTTCATGTGTAAATGGAACGGTTTATATTAAAATATTACTGGCATTTGACAATATTTTCTTTTTCAAAGGGAATAATTCGATAAAATTTTATTACATTAATAATATCGGAATAAAACTGTTTTAATATTGAATTTCTCTTGCTGGAATATTATTAGGTAACTCTCATTACTGGTGAAATACATAATATTCATATGGACATATATTTCTGCAATATAATTTAAATAATGAAATTACAAAAACTTTAAAACCTAGTTAAAATAAGCATACAGTGTAATATAAAAAAAAATTTAAACTATATTACATTTCCAGAACTACAATGTGTATAGTGCGGGACACGAAAGAAAACCGGGCGGAGTCAATCGGTTTAGGAAGGTCGGCCAAGAAATCTCTTTAAACCAGTGGGGTCCCGTCGTTCTTTAAATAATATGGCACTCCTTTTTGACTATACGCACTTCAGATAATTAAAAAATGTAGCTATGCTTAATGAACCTTTATCTATATTTGACTGTTTTCTTTCGTGTACCGCACTTCTATATCTCTTTTGTGTTTCAAACACGGCGAACTTTCGGATTTTAAAATGATTTAATTTTGATTTTTCTTGATCGATTTACCTATAAATATATTCTTTCTTGAGTTCTGTCATTAACGGTTCCCGGACTACTGCCTACGTCCCCTATTATTGGACCACCCAGTATAGTGATACACGATTTACAAGTCCAGATTTTACAAGGTCAGCCAGCATCAGATCCAGAGAACGAGATTTATCAAAATTTTAATTTATGCAGTTCGATTTTGGGCTACTCGGGTATGCCAAAAGTGGCCGTCTGTCTCCGTTTGTCATATTACTTTATACAGAGGTTGTTATTGTGAAGTACTATACAGGGAGTTTCCTAATTGCATGCTGATGTGAAAGGGGGTGTTTTCATGTCCTAAAAGTCTTAACTTTTGAGATACAGGATGGTAAAGTTTAACAAGAAAACATTTTTATCATTCCAATTCTGATGCTATTGTAGATAAGTGCATGAAATTTGATACACGTCTTCTATTCATTAAGGAGCATACGGATTTCCCCAGGTTAATTACATATGCACACCACTGGTAGAAATTTTAAAAATTGATTGTTAATAAAAAAATGCCCTTTTATGTATAAAAGACGTGTATCAAATTTCACACAAGGTTTTATCTATAATAGCATCAGAATCCTAAAAAACAATGTTTTTTTAAAACCCTGTATCCCCAAAGTTAAGACTTTTAGGTTCATATTAAACTTTTTTCTTAAAAATGTCCAAGAATCACCCCCCTTTAACATTAGCACGCAATTAGGAAACGCCCTGTACAGTACTTCACAATGACGCCCCCTGTACAAAGTAATATGACATACATACCCGAATAGCTCAAAGTCGAACTGCATAAGTTAAAATTTTGATAAATCTTGTTCACCGAAATCAGTGCTGGCTCCCCTACTATAACTACGTTGATGTGTTAATTTTGGCAAAATATGAGTTCTGTAGTTTTTCAAATATTAATTGCGATATTAGATATTTTTTGACACCCGGTATTGAATAGAAAATTAATTATTTTGAAGCAGTTTATTGACAGCTACTTTATGAACAATTTTATAAAACTAAGCTCTTTTTGACGTTGACGGCTGTGATGCTAATGGTTCGATTCCTTCTAAACCGTCATCTTCCTCTGAAAATGATGAGGTTTCGTCGTCACTACTTGAAGATCTCTGTGTGATAACTAAATCATCAATAACCGTTTCAATTTTGCCATCTACTTCCCAGTATTTATCTTCAATAGAACGAACATGTTTAACATACGATTTCCAATTTTTAGCCGATATTGAGTCAATCGCTTCTAATGTTATTTTATTTAAATCTTTAATTGAAAGTTCACCGGTGTTGCGCTGTCGAATATATTTTTTACTCCTGCCCAGTTCAATAGGGTTAAGGTCGCACATGTATGGAGGCAGCCTTAAAGGTGTATGACCGATGTTACGTAAAAGACCGGCAATTTTATACTTTTTTTCTCTAGGCTTGTTGGCTGATACTACTTCATATAATTGATATTTTCTCCATGTTGGATCACATACAAGATTGTTCGATTTAAGCCACGATATCATATGAGCTTTTGTAGAGTATTTAGTTGGTACTTTATCCTCTACGTGAAGATAAAGAATGATAAGACGCATTATCTATTACCACGTCTGATTTGGGAGGAATGTTAGGTAGAAGCTTTTCGAGCAAACACTTTTCAAAATTATCTCTATTCATCTGTCCATGATAGCCTCCAGTTGTTAGTCCTGAGCGAAAAACTAAAGCAGCACCTGGAACAAATCCGGCTTCTGAACCAGCGTTTGGTGATTTGGAATTCTCCGATCCGGAAATCGTCTTCTGTATTCTTCTGTAGTAGCCTTTCCATTACCATTACAAAATCCGTACACAAATACGATGTCTGCGTACTAGCATTTGTAAATAACGGCATTTTTACAATTATTGAAACGTACAAACTTTTTGCAAAGAGAAAATTCAAATAAAAAATCTTTAATTAACAATATCAAACACAAATCATTGAATTGTATGTACGTAATGTCATTTTTAAAATATCTGTCTAAATTCCAAGGCTTACTTTATTATTTTTAGGTATTAAAATTTATTGAATATGTGTTTTTTTGTAGGTTTTAAGATTACGAAAAAAATAAAGAAAAATAAAAAAATTAAAAAAAAAACAAGCTCTTACACGTAATTTGTATACAATAACAAAAATAAAAAAAGATAAATTTTTACGGTAGCCGATAAATGATCACGATCTCGAGCATTAGATAAGAGATGAGGCGAAAAAGACTCAAACAGAAATTAACTGGTTTATTAGTAGAGATAGTTTAATTTTTTTAAAAATCAAGCATTTAGACAAAAACCTCAAATGTAAATGATTCAACGCTCAATTGTAATTCACAAAAGCGTGCACAAAAATGTAGAGATACCGTTAGACAGCCGTTATTGTGTTAGGGTAGATTTTGGTATTTTTGAGCCACTAAAAATAAAAAATAATTCGACAAGGCTGTGTTTTATTAGTAGAGATAGTTTAATTTTTTTTTAAAGTCAATCATTGAAATAATTTTATACTTAGTTAAAAGCTTTAATGCAGATACCGCTAAAAAAAGGGGTATGTACTATCTAAAGATTTAAATTTCGTACATAACCTTTAGTGTGCCATTCAAGATGGCATATTATTGTTCACAAATGAATGTAGTTTAAGAAAAAAATTCGAAAATACCGAATTCCGATGTACAGGGTGTCTCAAAACTAGCCCCCCTCCCCTGTGTGAATTGGCTGGATACGGCCCTGGAACTTTGAACTTTGAAACGTCAAAAAGTTATGATATACCAAGAGTGTTTGTGAACAAATTTTTACCAAAATATAAAAATCACCCTGTATCTTAGTAATAAAGCCGAATTAATCAATTTAAATATCCATTTCGATATACCCTAGGGATACCCTATACACCACATAAGTATGTACAGTGGGTCGTGAATCACCCGGTATAAAGTGTGTAATATCATTGTAATTGGAATAACGTCTTCTATTAGATACGTATATAATATAGAGGGTGTTTTATTTAACAAAAGCCTATCTTATATGTCAGAAAATAGTTAGTGTTTTGTTTTATATGTAACTTAGAAAAAACTTAGCCACTAACCTTTCATTTTGTTTTTTTTACTTATCTTGATATCTTTAAAAACAAAAAAGTTGCAGCTTATTAGAATGTTACCAAGATAAATTCAATGCTAAAATACCTAACGAAAATGTGTATATTTTCGTTAGAGATTTTTATCAAAAAAGGTCAAGTACATTGTAACCAAACCTCGTAATTGAGAGGCTCCACCATTTTTGAAGTCGGTTAAAAATGTCACATAACCTCGTTATATTCTAACCGTGTCCTCTAATTTTTCATTGCATATATGAAACCGCTACACGATAGACCATTATTTTTCTTCGCCGCCTTTATATTAGCCTATATGCAAATTTTATTTAAATAAGAGTTTTAATTAAACCGTCACTCCCAACCATGGGATGATATCATTTTTCTTGCGCTAATCAGGTTGTTGCGCTTCTAGGATTCGAACAGGACTTGCATACAAATAGGTGCCTTATAAATTGCATTAATGCACACCGCACATACACTGTATACATGCTAGAGATATCAATTTAGTAAAAATTTGCTTTGAATACAATTTAGGAAATTGATTTAGACATGGAGAGTATTTCCGGTGGCATATTAATCTGTTCGTCAAAGAGAACCGCAGAAGGTATATTCGACATCATATTTTAATGTCAGTTCTTCCTAAACTTCTTGGCTGGTTTGCAGTGGAGTGCCTAACCCCGCGTCGTGGGAGGGTCCCCAAATTAAAGAGGGTATTTAAATAAATTTTTTTCTCCATAGAATTAAAAAAATCACAGATTTCGCAATTTTTGCAACCAACAGATATATTTAAAACGATAATAATAAGTTAATGTACTATATAGATTCTATGAAACATTTGGAAACGACAGTATTTAATGCGTATTTAGTGTAATACTAAGTCAGCTAGATAAAAGGCTTTCTATATTAAAAACAATTTATTCAACATTTTGAATTCTAAATCCTCAGATATTAGATAAATGGAAAAATTAAAAGCTCAGTTATTAGTGGAGAATTCAAATGATCTAACTTCTCAACTAGCAACTAAGCTAATTCAGATACAATCTATATTATATAACAACATTAAAAACCTAAATATATCTCGTGAATTCGCAAGCTATATTTTCGAACAAAATTGAATATTGTTAAATATTATACCAAAACTGTGTTCTCCATTCCAGTCATTTCTTGACCTCCTTATAAACTCAGCCCAGCTGGCAATAAAGTAGCTATAACTGTTTCTACTACTATTTTTTAAGGGTTTTTACGTATTTATTACTAATAATCCTACTATATATCAACAAACACTTTGGGTTACACGTTTTTAAGTATTTTATATGTATTTGTTACTGCGAATAATACTTTATAGTAATTTCCTATGTAAAGTAATTATATAATTACTACTGCCAAACAACTTCTTATGAAATTGACTCCAAGGTCGTCATTTCTTTTCAGTGACATAATAGTAATTTTTCAAAGTTTCTGCTTCTAAGCTGTTTACTAACTTATAAGTATCAGAACCTTGCAGCGACTAATCCATTACGTCCAAATGCACTCTTATAAGATATTACTATAAAGTAAAACGAGTTGTTGCAGAGTAGAAAAAGTTATCGTCTAATTTCACTATAAACTGGCTATTACCAGTCTTTATTCTTCGGTGGCAGCTTAGAAGTAAGTAAGTTCGGTCTACAGTGACTTTATAAAGACAGTGGCGACAATAAAAGCCCACACGTCATTTTGATGCAAAATGTATAAAGGTTTAAGTGGGCGCACACATTATCGTTAGTTTTTCGCAAAATATGACTAAACTAATCTACTTTAATATATTAACCCATTAGTGCATAGTATCCGTTTTAACCGATGGCGCCATAATCCACGATGTTTCACGTTTGAGGTTATGTTTGGAATGTTTACATACAGGACAGTTATTTTCAATCCAAAACGTACCCTTTTAACCATAATTTAGTGACCTTTGTGCTTATTTGGTGTAGTTAGGCTATTATGGATCCGTCATTATATAATACCAACAGAGGAGGGTAAGTGTAGCTAATTTATTTTATATATTTTTGAACTATAAGTATGGTAGCTGCTACTGTTAGTAGAAAACACCTTAAAAACTATATGCCAACATAATGCAAGCCTTTATATTGAACGGTTTTTGAAATATTGAACACAATTGTTTACATCCGTTATAACGGATACTATGCAATACAGCAATTACAGGCCGGTTTTTATTTTATTTTCAGTTTGACCTTGCACCAGCTTCTCGAGTTGATAGAAGATCAGGAAGTCGATGACAACATTTCCAATGTTAATATATATGCAATTCCCCTACAGATGGCGCTGAGACAGAAGAAGACAGTGATGGCAGTGACGATGAGCATGAAGGAAATTTAGACCATCTTGGTGGAAATATGTTGCGAACAACCTGTGAAATGAGTGGACATTTTGGAGAGGATAATGATTGCGATCCGGAAATAAATATTCCTCTAGCGACTTTCGAAAAAGAAGAGGAACCACCAATTGAGAGCGGGACCGCCATAGAAAGAAATGATCTAGAATCAGAGGACAGTGATCCGGAGATGAATATTCCTCTATCAAATTTTAATCAAATCCCTGAGAGACAACATGGAAGAAAACCGCTCTTCTTAATTACAAAGTAAACACAAATGGGACTCCGAAGCCACCAAGCGATGAAGCCGCTCATTGTAAAACACCAGTTGATTTTTTTCATTTATTTTCACTAAAACTTATTAGTGAAATTGTTCAGCAATCAAATTTATATGCGCTGCAAAAAGAATAAACTCCTAAATTTAACACTTGATGAAATGCATGTTGTACTGGGAGCATTTTTGCTATCAGGATATGGGAAATACCCGAATAAGCGCTTGTATTGGTCCCGAGAAAATGATGTTCCCACTATTTTGTCTGAAAGCATACGCCTAAATAGATTTGAACAAGTGCTAAGACATTTCCATTTGAATGACAACAGCAAAATCGATAAAAATGATCGTTTATATAAACTACGTCCTATTATTAGCCAACTAAATAAATCATTTCAAATGCATGGTGGTTTAGAGGAAAATTTGTCAATAGATGAGAGCATGATCCCATACTATGGGAAACACTATGCTAAACAGTTTATAAAAGGAAAACCGGTCAGATTTGGCTTCAAAAATTGGGCTTTATGTCACAGCACGGGGTACATGGTTTCGTTTAATATATATGTTGGAAAACCAATACTGCAAAAAAACATTTGGTATTGGAGGAGATGTAGTCGTTTCGCTTATGAAGTTAGCAGATATTCAACCCCATTCTGGCTATAAATTGTTCTTTGACAATTATTTCTCGTCGCTGAATTTATTCAAACATTTGTCTGATGAAGTTTCAGCAACCGCCACCATTCAGGAAAACAGAATAATGAAGTGCCCTCTACAAAATTGCAAGCAAATGGCTAAATTACCAAGAGGATTGTATGATTTCCAGGCCACTACTGATGATGATCTTTTAGTTGTACGTTGGAAGGACAACAAGGTTTGCACTACTATAACAACGTTTAGCACCGCGGAGGAAAAGCAGTATCAAGATGGTCAAGAGAAGAAAAAGAAAATAATGGCACCGCAACCCCGTTTTTGCAGAATATAATAGAGGAATGGGAGGCGTCGACAAGATTGATCAGTTGATAGCATGATATAGGACAAGAATGCGATTGCGCAAGTGGTGGTGGCCAATCTTCTGTATTTATTTGATGCTTCGGTGGTCAACTCGTACCTCCTCATGAAAACTGCACCCTCAAGACGATTGTGTTGTGAGCCTAGTAGCTTTTCGAAGATATTTGGTACTACATTTTTGGAAAACTCATGGGAAACCAGTATGTCGTGGTAAAATCATGCCAAATCCCCTCCAGGATGTAAGGTATGATGGTAGAAATCATCTTCCAGAATATTCAGCCACGGATAAAATATGTAGATTTTGTAAAAGCAAGCAAGTTTATTTGTATAAAGTGCCAGGTTGGACTCTCATCCAAAAAATTGTTTTAAACAATATCACTGCCGTAATGTGTATTGCATAGTATCCGTTATAACGGATGTGCTTCAAAATGTAAATTTTTAAATACATTTTTTTTTGAACATATATTTGTTTTATTTGTGTCAATATACTCTGTTGAAATAAAAAAAAATCAGCTAAAGAAAGGAAAAACAACTTCATGCACTAATGGGTTAATATAACAAAATTGGATTAGCTAAAAGGTTAGTTAATAAAATTATTATTAATTTCCGTCTACAAAGAGTAATATGCCGCAGAAAAACTCTCGAAATTCTATTTTTACACTGACAACCTCGGTCAGCGTCTGTTGTAAATGTAGGGATATGCCAATGCTTTACTCTAATAATCTATGGGAACTATCTAGTGCAAACTTACTTTTTCATTTAGATTTTTAACAAATAACAATGTTTGTGCAAGTGATTAATGATTTTCTCCAAAGGAATTTAGTAATGTGGTATGTGAAACTGAAGAAGGCCTACAAAATAAAGTTTCTTTTATGCTAATCTTTGAGAACTCTACCTCAAATTGGGATGCTGAATAAAGTAAAACATACACTAAGACATGAAACAATATTATCTTTTACAGCAAAATATAACTTTTCTTGGAGTAAATTTAAAACTTAAAATATTTACGGTCACAGTCATTTACAAATTCATCAGAAACACTTTATAACTACAAGCAAAAAGCAGGTGAAACAAGCTTAAACACATTTCTCCATATGACTTAGAACTTATTGTTTGAATCAATAATAATTTTAATAATCATAAAAAACTAATAAAATACACACAAATAATAAGAAACCTCATAAGAATTCCACATAGGCAAAAAGTAAACAAACAATTTTATCAGCAATATGGCCAACCAATGAAAAATTGGTTACCCTATTGTTGCCACTGTCATAACAAGTGCTGGATGATATGGGGCATTTGACCTCATTATATTTGGTCCGAATTTGTCAATCTTATCTAGTTGTGTATGTGTTGAGTGTTGTAGACGATAACCTACGAGTAACAAGTTAACGTGGCAATGGCGTCACGTTCCATAAGAAAAAAAAGTAGCTTTCGTCATTCATCCACATTTTATAGAAAATTAAAAATATCATAACTTGTTGTCATACCGGAACAAAACAACATAAAGCAGTATTTTAACCCGCCATCAGTAACGTACTTCAAAATCACATGGTCGGTAACGTGTTAGATTTTACCACAAATTTAGTTCTGAATTAAAAATATTTTAGCAGAATATTTTTATTAATAATTATTAAAAACAGTAACTAACTAATCTAAATTTACTTGAAAGTCTTTAAAGTTAACATAAAATAAAAACACTAAAGTATTTAAAACTTGATATTAGGATAAGGACTAAAGCTAAAAGGTAATAAATTACAAAAAATATTTATATTTCTTCTCCAAGTGTAATGCAACCACGACAAGTAAAAATAGTTTCAGACGTATGTTCTTTACAATAGGGTTGCTTGGCTCTTTCAAAGCGGGTATTCTTATCATCGAATCTAAGCGCTTGTACCAAAGTCTGAAAACGGCGCTGCGACATTGTAGTTAAAAAATATTCAGGAGGTGTTCCATCGCTATTCTACAGCTCGGCGGTATTTAGATGTTGAGCTCGTTTCACTCCGGCTAAATACAAGAGACCCAATAGAGCATTAATTTCTTCAAAATCTGTTGGCGAATAGTGTTTTCGCTCTTGTAGTCCTGTCTCATCCTTTTTAGTTGGTTGTTTGTGCACTCGGTGATATGACCAATCAATTCATCGGAGAAATAAAGTTTCCAGCAGTCTATTATTGTTTTTGCAGTTTTAACAAAAATTTTTACTCCCGGTAACTTAGTAACAATATTTTGCCTCACGGTTTTAGTAGCCTTCTTTGTAATTTTGTGAACTAGTCATTTATATCCGTTTTTTTTCCTGTATACATAGAAGAAAAATTTTTATCACCTGCTCGTCTGACTTCGACTACTTGCATGCTGTTATCATATCGCCTTCTTCATTTTCGGCATCATTTTTTTCAGTGTTGCTCATGTGTATGCCATGTTCTGGAGGAGCGTGTTCATCAGAGATTGATGCATCTGAAATATACTGGCCCTATCTATCTCGTTTTCCTTTTCATGTTTACTCCAAACTAAAGGTACAAGGGATTCTAAATATACTTGTTCCTTTTCACATAATACATAAGACATAATGGCTTGAAATAACTAAAACTAATTTACAATTACCAAATAACAGGAGAAAATAATTTAGAAAATATTACCTTTAGACGGTACCGTTGTTAAATTTGATCTCACTTATAGAAAAAAAATTAACTACTTATATTGTAACGTGTTAGATTTTTCCTAACGGTCGATGCTTCGTCGCAATAAATGTCGTCTAGTTACTGATATATATATATATATATATATATATATATATATATATATATATACAGGGTGTCCCAACTAAAAGTATCCACCCGAAATTTCGCAACATCACCCTCTGAGCAGGGGTGAGATTCACCCCCAAAATGTTAAATGGAAAGGGGGGTCGAGTGATATCTTATTTTGAAGGGTGTCCGACCCTGGTTACAACTGCCAAGTTTGAAGCCTCTGCTGTCATTCCCGAAGAAATGGAAGCTTGTTCAAAAAAAATATTAGTAAATTAACTGCAAGAGTTGGCTGCTTTAAATTTAGGGGATGAAGCAAGCTAGTGAAAAGATTTTAATAATAATTACTCCGGACGAGAGGAAAATAAAAATAGTAAATGTAAATTAATGGGGAATTTTTGCGTTTAAGAAATGTTTTCTACAAAGACTAAATTATTTTATGAATTGTTCGAAATGTTCGCTATTTACTTCCATGCAATGATACAGACGAGCCTCGAATTCCTCTCGAACATTTTGAAATGTTTCAGGTGTTAACTGACGGAATTCAGCTACTATTCGCTGTTTTAAATACTCAAGTGATTCTGGCTGCACCTTAAAAATCTTTGTTTTCAAGTGTCCCCAAAGAAAGAAGTCCAACGGCGTCAAATCAGGTGATCATGCCGGCCATTCGATGGGACCTCTTCTTCCAATCCAGTGATCGGGAAAAGTATTATCGAGAAAATCTCTTACCGGACGAGCGTAGTGAGGAGGTGCTCCATCTTGTTGAAAGAATATCTGATCTTCAGCTAAATCCTGGTCGTTTTCTAGAATCTCAGTAATCTGCGGATCGATGGCATTTTCAAGTAAATTTAAATAACTTTCACCATTTAAATTGCCTTCTATGAAAAAAGGTCCAACAACGTGATTGCCTAGAATTCCCGCCCACACGTTTACTTTTAAAGGATGCTGGCTATGGGTTTCCCTGAATAAATGGGGGTTGCTGTCGCTTCAATACCTGCAGTTGGGACGGTTTACTTCTCCATTTAAGTAAAATGTGGCTTCGTCAGAAAAACAAATATTGTACAATGAAATGGCATGGTTGTTTAATTTTTCAGAAATATTCTCACAAAACTCTACTCTGCGATCAAAGTCATCTTCGTTCATTTCGTGAAGCAATTGATATTTAAAGGGTCGAAACTTATGGGATTTTAGAATCCGGTGAACAATGCTTCGGGAGACTCCTGATATTGCAGCTGTTTCTCTGATGGAGTTACTTGGGACCATAGCAACATGGCCAAGAACTGCAACCTCAACATTTTCATTTCTTATTGGTCTTACTCTTTCATGCTTTTTATTGACAACTGAGCCGGTTTCGAAAAATTTGTTCCACAGTTGTAATACACTTCTATGAGTCAAAGAATGTTCGGGATGAGATTCATTAAAACTTACAGCTGCAGCTCTCGCACAATAATTGTTTCTAATGTAAAGAACAATAATTTCGATTCTCTCTTTTATCGTAAACGTCATAGGCAATTGTTAGAAACTTTCGTCTTTTAACACTTTCAGACAAAATAAATTTTAAATTAAATGCACAAACTGTAATAAACGCATGAATGCTTGACACTAAATAAACGATAACAATGTGATTTTATTTTGTTTGTTGCTGATGTTTTATGATAACAGTAGGAATGGAATGCTGATTTTTTTTTTAAATATTTGTACAGTGACAATTCGACAAGTTAGCTTAAACGTTTTGGCAACGGTCTGTTTCATTGCAAGGGAGTAAATGGCGAACATTTCGAACAATTCATAAAATAATTTAGTCTTTGTAGAAAACATTTCTTAAACGCAAAAATTCCCCATTAATTTACATTTACTATTTTTATTTTCCTCTCGTCCGGAGTAATTATTATTAAAATCTTTTCACTAGCCTGCATCATACCCTAAATTTAAAGCAGCCAACTCTTGCAGTTAATTTATTAATATTTTTTTTTCGACAAGCTGCCATTTCTTCGGGAATGACAGCACAGGCTTCAAACTTGTCAGTTGTAACCAGGGTCGGAAACCCTTCAAAATAAGGTATCTCGACCCCCTTTCCATTTTTAACATTTTGGGGTGAATCTCACCCCCGCTCAGAGGGTGATGTTGCGAAATTGAAAATAGGCGCAAAATGTTTCCCCCTCAAAAGCAAAATCGACGGGTCCGAGCGTTTTATTTTTTTTTTGTCTTGGCGACTTGTTATTTGGGGTGGATACTTTTAGTTGGGGCACCCTGTATATAGATAATTTGTCTTCATTTCGGGTGTGCATCGGTTCACTACTGTCGTTCAGAAAAGAACAGTTTTGATGAAAAACCACGGAGTATACAGCATTCCGTGGCAGGACTGTGAAAAGATGTAGGGGGGGGGGAGGCAAACTAACCGTCGAATACCAGCAAGAGTAGAAGAGCATGAAATAATCATCAGAAACAAACAAGCAACCTCAGCTCTATTCCTACATCATCAGAACATCGGCCACAAAATAAATTTCGATGGGTGTAGAGAGATTGCTAATATAGATCATTATAAGACCAGAATAATCCGGGAAGCCATAGAAATTAAAAAACAAGGTGATTTAAATAAAAAGGAAGAATCATTAAGGCTACCAAAAGTATGAAAGACAATAATGGACAAATGTAATTAGCTTCAAACTGTTGGGTTTGTTTCTAATCGAACGTTGATGTCTCCGAATATTGTTTTTTGACATCATTTTGCATCCGTTCCGGCCCAAAAAATTAAAGTTTTGACAAATAACGGTTGAAAGGTGCTTTTTGACATGGACAAGAGACATTGTCAGATGACATGTAATACGTGATTAGTCAGCGCTTGAGCAGACTTAAATAAATCCCACGTAATCGAAAAATGCCTGACGTAAGCGATATCGAGATGTGAACCTTCGCCAATTTACGGTGGTCCCAAAGCCAACTTTAAGTTTGGCCTTTAACAAAAAAACTTCTTATAAATGAAGCTAAAAGGGTAAAATAAAACCGACTTTAAAAAACTATACTGAGAAGTAACAATATTTGACTTAGATCGAGTCAGAATAAGACAAATTGAAACTGTAAATAGACATTCTACTTCAAGTAGTAGACATTAATTAAGTCTTAGTTGAGTACAGAATTGATGAAGTCAATTTTGCAAAATGGAATAAAATATTATTTTTTACTTTTTAGTGTGTTTTGTCGAAGTCGGTTTTATTCTTTTGTATAGAAACTTTGATATGGAGTTGGGCCTTTTGAATATTATACCAAATTGTTGCCCATGTAAATAGTTTTACTACTTTTTAAAGTAAAGAACTATATGCCGATTATATATATATATATATATATATATATATATATATATATATATATATAAATTTATATATATATATATATATAATTTATATATATATATATATATATAAATATATATATATATATAAAACGTATTTAATATAATTATATATATAATACAAGCACGCAGCTGTACATCAAGTACCTATCTAAAGTCAGTTCAAATAAAAATTTAAGCTCTGTGAAATTACCACGTTTACTTTAAAAGCTATCAAACCTTATTTCTACAGTCTCATATCTTCCAAGTTTTAACGCATCAAATCTATTTCCGTCCTTCAAATGAATCCTCTAAGTAAAACTGTTTACTTCTATTTACACGACAAGCCAGTGGAATATTATGTCAAGAGAGACCGCTAGTATAAAAAATGGTTTAATACTTAAAAGCCAATATTCGATATCCCGCTACGAGTAAAAATTGAACTTTATATTTCATCTTTGTTCTTTTTAACAAAGCCGTCATATTCTTTGTCGCCTTGACAACCAGTTAGCTACACTACAGAAACGAGAGGTAGGAAAAAACCTAGATTCGTCTAAATGTCTAAAAGTAGTAAGTTGAAAAGCTCATTTTGAGTCATTGAACTTGTCGCTCGACTAGTTGTGCCTCTGTATCTTTCGTAAATGCGAAATCACTTATTAATGTAACTAATTAACAGGATAATTAAGCTTTAGATCTTAAACTTGTCGCTCGGCTGGTCGTTCGCTTCCCGCAACCGGATCGCTATTGAACGAATTAAGTACCCAGTTAAACCTCGCTCTCTGTAACCAATATCTTCGACACAAGAACCACCTTAAATTTCTATTTATTTATAGAAACCATGTAGTTCTTTTAATGTCACAAATCTCGTGTGCATATTAGTTTAATATTCAAGGCAAGCTATGTGCCTCTGGAGCTAAAAAGTGTTAGTTTCCACTTTTCCGAAATAAAGTCCAGTGCAAGGAAAGGACGCGATAGTAAAGCCAATCCAGAGTAAGATCTTTTCCAATCCTGTGAATTTGTTAATTTGATTTCAACCGATTATTTAAAAATAATTTATTGCTTATTATTCAAGAGAAAGATTTGTCAAAATTCGTATAGTAAATGAATAAACGAACTTTTTAATTTCTAAGAATTGTATTTGTTTTGATGTATCAATTTGCATTTAACTAATAAAATATATATTTAGGTGTTTGGTAACGCTGAGTTTTATGGATAATATGGATACTTAATTGGTTCTACAAAAAGGCAAATTATCCGTGGGGAACTGGCACCTATGGTAATACCAACCTACGAGTGGTTTTGTTTAATTAATTCAAATAAATAAAGATAGGATTAAACAAAATTAGCAAATAGGTTGCAAAATTCACTCTTATAGGTCGTATCTAAGATTAGATAATCATTTACGTCCCTAAGCCTTTTTAATTCAGTGACATGAAACACCCCGTAGGTGAGCCATAATAACAATCATTACTATATATACCTGTATAGAAAATAAAACCAAAAGACCAATATTCTACAGAGTGCGTTTTTCTAGGTCGCAGCCTATTTGATCCCCCCCCTCCCGAAATTTTTACTACGACACCAGTGGCTATTTTTACAATACAATCAAATTCCCCAATATGTTCTGCAACTTTATGGTTTCCTAGGTTTTTTCAATATTTTGCACCGTTTATAAATTATTTGGTAAAATCTAGTCTAAACGATAAAAAATATCGAAAACATTTGAGAGTGCAAAAAATTACTAATCAGAATAATTTGTTGGCCAGTGTCGTCGCAGCAAAAATTTCAGTGTAGGCGTAACAGAGGTAGTGACCTAGGAAATAGTAACACCCTGTAAACGTTTTCAAAATATATTGCTCACAGAATAATGTGTGTCAAATTTGAATGATTTATCTGTACGAAGGTCATGCAAATAACTAAAAATAATAATACTTTAACACGCTATAGCACAGAAACAAAGGCCTTGAGGATACATGGCTTTATATAATTACATATATGAACTTTTAGTCCTAAAATGTTGCAAAAAATTACATCCTTCATTTTTAGCCACCAACTAAAAAACACCCATACATCATTGTCTTTCCTATCAAGTCAAAACAAAATTCATATAAATAATGTTCAATCATGTTCAATTTTGCAACTTCTCGTACATATCTGACCAAATTCTGCTTGCGATATTTCTTACCCTGATTTGTATAAAATGACAAATGCCAAAGATAATTTCAAAGTTAGCGGAAACCACTAGATCATTCGTACAGAGGATAATTGTTTGGGAAGTTTCGGGGCAGAACTTTCCAGAACTTTGCTAACCATTCATTTTGCGGCAGGATAAAATTATAACGGCGAACGTGACCTTTTTTTGTTATATATATAAGTCGCGTGACTTAATTTTGAAACTTAATTTAATTTCATTCGTCCTCAAGGTTACAATTTACTTTATACAAAGTCTTAGGTTTTTGGTAAAATTTTAAATTACATCCGAGTCCCATTACTTGAGGCATTTTAACTTTTTCTACTTATAACTTTTTACTGATAAAACATTTCTTATAACAAATGTTGGGTGAAATTCTAAATTATATATCCCAATAAATATTTGTGTGAAAAACGACCAAAAAATATTTTTTTAAATTATTTATTATATGAAGCCATGGTTTATTTATTTAATTCAAATTAAGATTCGTTTATTAGTCTGCAAGGATCATAAATATGACATCAGACAGGTCAGAACTTAAAACAGAACATTACAGTATATAAATCTGGGCATAATTTAAAAGACAATATCGAATCAAACACAGAGGTAAAGGTAAATTCTTCTAATCTATAACATGTCACTAAAATAACTAAAAACCAAGAATTGTTTAAATCGCTTTCTGAATATTGTGATATCTTCAATCTTCTTTATATGTTGTAGTATCCCATTAAAAATCTTGTTGCAAGAGTAATGTCGTGACTTTTCGTAGTGAGTGGATTTATAGCTAGGTATTGTCAAGTGTTGGCTATATGTGATTTTCCAGGTTCTGTCTAAATTTGTTTTTATTTTTAAATACGTAGATTGCACATTTTAATATGTATATTGAGGTCAGTGTTAGAATGATGTGCTTTCTAAATGTTTCGCTGTATAATTCAATTGGTTTCAATCCAAAGATTAACCTAATAATTCGTTTCTGTGCGACAAAATCTCGGCTTAGGTTCACTGCCTGTTCACAGAGCATTATTTTGTAATTAGAAAGTGGTACGCAAGTGCATAGTATGCATTTTGCAGTGTGTAGGGTGGAATTGTTTGCTTTAGTTTTAATACTGCATAATATGCCCTGCTGAGTCTATTGCAGATGTAATCAATGTGATTGTCCCATCCAGTTCTTTCGTCCATATATGTTTGCAAGAATTTCACACAGTCTTTTCCTGATTTAATATCAACCTATTTGATGAGCACCACTGGTTCATACCATACTGCTGATATTTTTTGAATGACTCCCTCTGCTGATATTCCAATTGACGTATCATCTGCAAATTTTATTGTTAAGGTTGTGTTGGATGAACTCAAGGTTTAAAGAGTCAAACGCCCTAGAGAGGTCAAAGAAAATTCCGTACCCCGCCTTAAGTTCTCTGTGTATAAAATCGGTAAGTTCCACAGCCGCCGTTTCTGTAGATCTCTGAGAAGTAAAACCATGCTGGTTCCTGCAAAGGAGGTTATATCTATTTAGGAAACCCAGCAATCCATCGTACAGTACCCTCAAAACAAACTCTGGCCTATAATTTTCAATATTCCTGGGATTCCCCTTCTTAAACACTGAGACTACTTTTGCTATCTTTAGGGCTGATAGAAATGTTCTTGTTTCAAATGCTTGGTTTATTGAAACCATCATGGTGCCAACTGACTTTGTATTCTTTAGGCAACGTATCAAACTGTGTACTTCTCCAGCAGTTACTGGCTTCATGAATAGAGAGTTACGCATTAGATCTGATGCGGTTGGCGTAGAAATGGAAGGTGTAAAGCCGCTGAAGTGTTCGCTCAGCTTATTTTTCGCCACCGTTGCAATGTATTGTATTATTCTTGTAGCTTTAGCTCGGTTCTAAAACTAGAATATATTTAGATTAGATAGTTCTGACATCTCAGAAGTGAAGAATCCGATGTCAGTTGCGGCTCGTGGTGAATTATATTGGGAGGTCAATAACGAATTTAAAAATAGGCATACTTAAAATAAAAATAAATATCTTATCTTTAAATTGAACTTTAAATTCTCTTGAAGTTCGGGTCTACTCTTCCTTCTTTAGAATTGAAAAAATGCTAAATGACACGTTTGTTAAAATTGCACGCATATTCCTTTTGTAAACGATTTCTTAATACTTAACATTGCTAAAGCGGATAGTCTATCCTGGCCCAATTCCCCAAAATTTATAAGCCTTCGAAAAACCCCTGGATTTTGAGACAAAAGTTTCATCATGGCCACGTAGCGTCAGCTCGAATGCCCCACAAAATTTTACACAATCTATAATTTTGTTTAAAATATAACGATTTTTGGATTCATTTTCATTAAAATCTCTAACGACTTTTCTAGAAGCTGTCTGTGTCTAGCCGAGTGCGAATATCAACACTTCCGACCGTAGCACAGTTCATCGAACATTTCATGTGATCTGCAGAAAACAGATGTTTTTTTATTTTTATTTTTAAGTGTTTTAAGTCTTTAACACCGGTTTTGCACCATAATGAGTCCGACGAGTCCTTAGAAAACAAAAATCAAGCATAACAATAAAATGAGTTAGAGACTTCACAACCACATATCCAGTTAGCTAAATCGTACATACTTTTGCGAAAGTTTCGATGAAACTCTTTATTTTTGTCTGGCAATTTGCGACCACTTACCTTGAATTCGGCTATTTTCTCAAAATTAAGTTTGTGGACAGTCTTTAGTTCTTATATTTTTTGCACTACCGACATTCTATTTCATCTACATTCACAATTCAAAATAGGCTAACTTGAAATTAGTTATTTTTGCAAAATTAAGTTCGTAAGCACTTTTCAGTTGTTTATTTTTTTGCACTAGTCACTACCAACATTTTATTTCCTATATATATATATATATATATATATATTACAAAAAACAGTATATAAATCAATTTTCATCCATTAAAAACGTCCGAAACAATATCGAGTTAGAATATCGACCGCGCGACATCTGAATAATTGAACTTCCGCACGCCGACGTGAAGTCGCGACCGATCGATCGAATTATGAGACGAGACCGGCTGATGATCCAAATCGCGATTTCATATTTCATTTAATATCACGTTCGGCTGCCGCTCAGTAGCTGTAAAATCTTCGGGTACTTTCGTCAAGCTGTAAGGTAATCAGGGCAACTCGGACTGCCCAGGCTAGCTTAGTATAGCGTATTTTATTATGCCTAAGAAACGCAACGAGACCATTCGAACCGTCGCGCGCGGCTTATAGTGTAGCGTATTTAACTTTTCCCAAGGTTCGCGTTTTATTACAACTATTAGGAGAGACGGTCAAACGAATAATTTATTTTCTGAAATATTTTTGTCATTGACCAAATGACCTTATGAAGAGCCGCCACTGTCTAATGTATGGAACTGGGTAAAATGGCGGTTTTAAATGAACATAGATAGTTTTTTAGTATGCTCAGTCTTTGCGTGGTAAAGCCTTGTTGAATTTTGCCGATAGAGGCGATTTCAAAGTTATTTTATGCACAGGAAATTTCTAGGAATTTCCTAGGAAATTGAAATTAATAATTTGAAGAATGGTGGAAGTTTGCCATTTGTTTTGCTTTACTATAAGATGAATAATTTCAGTTCAGTTACAAGTTACAAATTTATTTATAATTTGGTTTTTAATGTATCGATTGTACATGCAATTAGATTTCACTCCTAGGTGTCATTAGTCCTGTAATACATTTTTCTAGAATGTTCATATTTGCCGGTTTACTCTATCACACAATTCTGGGAACAGCGTATAGATGAAACTCAGTGACGGCTCGCACTCTAAAATTTAGGGTCTGCCGAGGCTCAAGGCCAATCAAGGGCACTTTTACCCCACTCCCCTCAGACCAGTCAAACATCATGTGAAATTTACATTTACAATTACGTGAAAATTATGACTAAACATTTGGCTAGGAAACACTATAGCACAAAAGCGGCCTATTGGATTGGATCTCTTGCATATCCATATATAAAGTATTGATGTAAATATAAATAATGTAATTAATAAATTTACTGCAGGAAAAAAATGATGTTTTAATGTATCTTGCCTCAAGAGGAAAATAAAATAGATGCGAAAGTGAAAGCTACACACACAATGAAAAAAGTATATTGTCCAGCTAGAACCACGATGCGGCCGGCCGACTTCTAAAACAAATTGCAAATGATATTTTAAAATATTCACTTCACATTTGGTCACCACAATTAAACATTAATTTAAAAATAAGTAGTATCATTTTATAATACTTACAATTAATACCTGAGAAATAGTAGTATTCAATAGAAAAAATTCCGGGGATTTGGCCACATCGAGACTGTTGGATGATATATGCTAAGACGAACGTTATAACATGGGGATCTATACGAACGTACACGTACCGCGTGAATTAGTGGCTGAAGTCTAGCATGTAAGATGATGGAATCGGCTTGCCGAGCCACCGTCTATAATAAATATATTAGAATATCTGTGGACGATGGCCCACGGACTGCTGTTAATGACGTTATTTGTATGTTAGTCAAGTAACGATAATAGGGATACCTACCTATTTTGCTATGTGCCCAGGAAATAATAAACTACATTTTGGTTTTGTGCTTTTATAGGATGTTTGCAAAATTATTTTTGAAAAATATTTACCTACTTTTTAAAAACAGAATCCCTGTATGGACGGCTCGGCCGACCCTGCCTACCCTGATGAGCCGTCACCGGACTGAGACTGGACAATCTGTGTCTGTGTTTAAGCTATTAACGTTGAACACCACCATTCAAGAGAAAACACGATTACTGCAAAAAGATTCTCGGAATAATTATAAAACGAAGAGAGAGAACGTTTGGAAATTATCAAGCACCTTTAAAATTATGTTAAATAAGCGAAATCTGACTAATAGTAATCGCCACCTTGTGTCATATAACTTTTTCAATTTTTTGTAAGTAAACCTAGTTAAAAACACTCACGGACTACAGCTTGGAGGTAATAATAAACAGTGGATACGATCGTACTTATGCAAATACTTATACATACATATAGAGATTGATAGATTAGAAGCTTTTGTTTGTATATACAGTGTCGTCAAATTTGCTTTGTAATTATGTTGGCACTGCCTTCATTAATTGCTATATTATTTAAAATTTTTTTTTCATTTTAAAACAATTACATCCCCCTTGACTCACTAAAAGTAAAATTCCTAACAACTGAATACTGATTGCCTTCATTTACACCTACGCGCCAGAAACTAGTGTATTATTTATGTGCTAAACATTCCGTACGCACTTACAGTTAAACCTTATCCCTCATCCAGGACAAATTGGCATCATTTCGTAAACTTTCTGTAATATCAATTGTCCCGGTCCCTTTTGAAGTTTTTGTCCGGCAAGCCATATTTTCTCGACGTGACCAAATCTCTTCCTGTCAATGGCCGGAAGAATTTATAAGATAGGCTTAGAATGGATAGGGGGCCATAAAAAAACGAAAAACGAACAGACAGGTTTAATCTGGCGAACAACATTACGGTATTCCCTGCTGAAAACGGAATTAGACGAAAAATCTACATGAAGGATTTGCAGTGCAGTTGGGGAAATTAATTTTCTAAAAAACGTCTGTATTTATTAAACACTTTCGGTATATTAGAGACTTTTGTCACAAGCAAATTGGATTAAAAATTATTTTTTATTTCAGGGAGTCAGACAATATTTTGTGATCTTATGTATAAAATAATTTTTTGTATAAAATTAGACATAATCCATCAAGGGTGTATAACTGCGATGAATCTGGGATTTCAGTTGTCCAACATAAGCACATTAAAGTGATAGCTCGAAAAGGAAAAAAAAACAAATAGGAGCGATAACATCTGCAGAACGGGGATCTACCATAACTGTTGTGTTTTGTTTTAATGCTGTAGGGCAATATGTGCCACTATCGATAATATTCCCCAGAAAGAATATGAAAGTCGAACTGATGAATGGTGCCCCGCCAGGTTCAATATATGCATGTCATCAGTCGGGTTGGATTCAACAGGAATATGTGTTCAGTGGCTGCACCATTTTATTGAATACACAAAGCCAACAGCAGAAGATCCTGTTCTCCTTATTCTGGACGGGCATTATTCACATACAAAAAATTTGGAGGTGGTAAATGTTGCAAGAGATAATCATGTTGTAATAATGTTGCATTTATGTCACCATTTAAAACATATTATGCCCAGGAAATCTCCCAATAGCTTAAGCAACATGCTGGCCGTGTGGTGACAGTTTACCAAGTTGCGGAGCTATTTGGCTTGACATATAATAGAGCGGCCACTGTAGAAACGGCAATCAATGGATTTAACACGATTTTGCTGAATATGAAAATGCAGCCGAAAACGTTGGTGATGCTTCTATGAATATGACACCTAAAGATTCAATACCGAGCACCTCGATGACAAATAGTGTGGATTGTACTCTCTCTACCAGATCAAAATTAGTTGCAGACCATGCGGTTCCACGCACTTCAAAGTGTAATTCTGAGGAGATGATTTTACCCAGCAACATATTGCCTGTTCCAAATATAAGCAACAAGATTGATGAGCAGAAAAAAAACTACACCCTACAAAAATAAATTGGAAGAGAGTGCGAAAAAGAATAAAATTGTTCCTAAAACAACGAAAAGAAAAGTTTTGAGCGAAAAAATTCAGTATCGAACAAAGGAAAAAAGATAAAGAAAATACAATAAAAATAAAGAAACAAGAAAGGGAAATATTGAAAATGACTCATCATCTGATTCAGACATCGAGGTGAGTTTTAAAGAATCAGACGACTCTGATTTGGATAATCTTCAAACAGAAGGCATGTTTTGTCACCTTATGTTTAAGGACGATAAAAGTGGGGATGAGTGGGTTCGTTGTGAAGGATGTCTGGAATGGGCCTATGTCAAATGTGCCGGAAATGATACGCCGAACTACATTTGCGACTTCTGTAAAAGCTTTTGAGTTTTATATATATTTTTAAATGTGTTTATTAGTTTGTTTAAGTTACAACTATTATTTTCTCGATATAGGGTTTAAAAAAATTTATACAAGGTTTGGTTTGTTCCTTTATTAATAAAATTTAAAAGTTTTTAATATGTTTTATTTTTGTTTTTTTTTTACTGTACAGATTTGTACTAAATACCTACTTTTTTCAGGTACTCCATATTAGGTTATACCGGGACCCCATATTAGGCTACCTAGTAGCCTAATATGGGGTAGAATTTAGATATTTTTTTTTACAAATATTCTAATATTATATGTATTTTTTTATCAAGTATGATCACACTTGCATAATAAAGAATCAATATTACTAAAATGAGAGATAAGCAAAAATAAAAAAACATAATATTTGGTCAAAATTAAAATGGTACCCCATAATTGGCGACTTTCCTCTATTACATTACTAAATTCACTTGGCAGACAACTCTCAGTAATCGCTTGCACACACTTGTTTTGTTAAAAATCAAAATGAAAAAGTAAGTTTGCACTAGATAGTTTGAATAGATTATTAAAGTGAAACATTAACATATCCCTACATTTACAACAGACGCTGGCAAAGGTTGTCAATCAGTCTTTCGGTTCGACTCGTCGAATGCAGACCTCTGTGTTATTAACATAAGTGGTTCCACGTGTTCAGTTTTGCTGCTTTATTTCGGGGGGAATCGGGAGACTCAATCGCTCAGTGTGGAAACTAACGACCCCGCTAGAAAGGGAGCAGACGCTGTAAATGTATGAGGCCTAGTTGTTCCTGCATTCTATCCCGTTCGTCTGCCGCAGTTCTACAAAGAATATTAGCGTAATGGCCGCTACGTGACGGGAGTGGGAGGGGTAACATGATAGCTTGAAAGAAAGGGTCATCTCGTGATATCAGTAATACTCTCAAGGGGCACCTAGAAATTAAAAGAGGAAAAATCAAGAAAATTCTAAAGATTCAGGGTATCCGGGAGTTTAGAGCTCGCCATCCGGAAATCCTACCGATAACGTCTCCAAACTGGAATAAGGTGCAGGGTCGACTTCGAGGGTCGCCGATTTAATGACTCTGAGTCCCGGACGGAGAGCAATCTGGCGACTGCCTTGTAGCAAAGCCAATAAGTCCTGTTTTCGTAACAGGATAAACAGGAAAGTCAAGGTTGTCAATGTAAAGCCGATAAATTTAAATTTTGAATTTCTTTCTGGGTCATATTACTCCTTGTATACTGAAATTAATAATACTTTCATTAATTAACCTTTTAGCTGTCCTAGTTTTCTTATATTAATGGGCTAAAGTAGTCATATTTGAGAAAAACTAACAATAAGATCTGTGCTCCCATTTAAACATTTAGAAAAAAAAGTAGCTTTCGTTATTCTTCTACATTCTATAAAAAATTAAAAATATCACAACCTGGTTATGTCATACCTAAACAAAACCTTAAGCGTTATTTTAAGGAAACGAAAAATGAATCCAAACTAAGGGTTATGGTTATGACAGAATTATAGAAGTGACTCAAGTACCGCAACTCTCCGCATGCTACGACGCTATGCACACCACGCATTAAATTTTAAAGAACCGGCAGAATGTTTGCAAATCGTAACCGCTTGGTAATAAAATATAGTATCGGATTAATGGGAACTTTGTAGATAAGTAGTCGACTTCAAAGTAATTGAGTATAATTGACAATTGGGTATTTAAAGAATCCAAAACTATTAAAACGTATGGGGGCTACTGCCGTCTACGTAGTAGACACTGGATGTTAAGTAATTTTCTGAGTAAAAAAGTGCAGCTAACTTAAAAGTAAAAGTTTAATAAATATTTAGCTATGACGTTTGTTTTTGTAAGTATAAAGATTTTGCATACGAATTAAACATCACGTTAAAGAAAGAATCACTCTGTATAATAAGATATATAATGATAATTACTATCCAAAATTACATTTTTGAGACTTAATTGGCCAATATATTTCACCAAAATCTATTGAGAATTTCGTTTTAATTTTAGGTCCTTAGCAAAGCAAGAAAACTAAGTGAAACGAATGTATTCTACCTAAAGAATCAATAAACAATAACGTGTCCTATATGCTCTTCACCATATTTCCAATTTGAGTGTTTGTAGACGCCATAACTGTTTTGTTTGAACCATACATATTTTTACAATAGATTAAATAAAGAGAGATAAGGAAGTAACAAATAGGGTATATAATAGTCAAAGTCACAGTTACATGTTATTCACGAAATAGTTACTCTAAATTTGTTCCCCATTTTGGTGATGACTACGTAGTTTCAGCTTAAACAGAACGTGGCGACACCAAGTTCCGGTTACTTTAACGAATATTCCACTCATGTACAAATTTTCCCGTAAGAGTGGTGGTTTCGAAAAAATATAGCGGAAATACCACGTTGTCTAGAAAACATGGTGTTTACACTTACCTGGTTAGGTGTGGTTACATACCTAACCAAAAAATGGAATCTTGAGAATATGAAACCTGCTTTTGAGAGACGCTAGAGTCCCTAGAAACTGATTTTTTTTAAGTATCTTTCAAACATTTTTGAAAAATTGTCAATATGAATAATCGCTTTGGGCTAGTTCAAGAAGAGGAAATTGATGAAAATATAACTGGAAGTGAACCAAGAAACACCGTTAAATCCAAGAAGAGCATCTGGAGACAGTTTATATCATTCTTCGATAAAAAAAAACTATACGTTTGACCAAGATACTCCAGTATACCAACTAGGAATGATTTTGAAAAGCTACAATATGCGAAAAATGAATGGGGAGGAATATAAAGAAGGCACGGTAAAAATTATTTGGAATGTGACGACGAAATTATTGATGGAAAGGTATTTCAATGAATACAAAATTAAAATAAATCCCTTCGAGCAGATCGAATTCAAATTGGCCCGAGACGCAAAAAATGCCAAAAGGAGACATTTGCAAGGTATTGAAGGCAAACGCAGAGAATCGGCCGTTTTTTTAACATACAATGAATTTAAAAATCTAATCGAAGCTTGTGATGAATCAACTCCAGAGGGTTCACAAAAGAAATGTTTTTTTCTGTTGTTCTATGAATTAGCCTGGAGAGGAGGCGAAGGTGCAAGAGCCGAAACAACTTTTTTCAGAGAAGAAACTGACAACTTCGGAGGAAAAACAGGTAGAATTCAATACAACCCTGTTTTTTCTAAAACATGTCAGGGTGGTGGCCGAAAACTCGCCGATTCGAAGTGGTTGGTGAGAAACGAAAGAAGTCCCAGCTTTTGCTCAGTAAGAATTTATAAAGAATTACAAGATAAAAGGAAAAGTATCTCCAAAACTCGACTATTTTTGACGCCAAACCTCCATTGGAAAATTTCCGGAAAATGGTTCAAAAACAGCCCAGTAGGACAAAACGAGGTTTCAACGTGGACAAAAAAACAAGCACAAAAATCAAGCCTCAATACCACAAAAAAATTTACCAACCATTCCCTCAGAGCTACTGCCGTGTCCAAGCTGACCAAAAGCCAAGTGTCGGAGCTAAACTTGATAAAAAATTACAGGTCATTCGAATGCGAAATCCCTATCAAGTTATTTGCAAATGGATTCAGATCACCACAAAAAAATTATTGAAAAAATGAGGGAACCCGGAAAAGAACCACCTCAACAGCACGTGCATCCAGCCCTTGTAGCAGCATCACCCAGCATAAGTACAAATAGTGGTCTGACGGCATCTTTTACGTCGTCGCAAAACAACAATGTGGTTAATAATTATCAGAACTGTACCTTTTATTATACAATCAATAATTAAAGTCGAATATTTAGATTTATATTAAGTACTTTTCAATATTTAGACAAATAATTTAATTAGTATATTATTATTCATTTTTGTTCAATTTGTTACAAAATTCAAATTTCTGAACTTGAAATAGGTATGTATTTAATATTCAGTTAATAAAGCTTAGTTTCCCTGTATTTGATTCGTGGAATATTCCTCCTAAATACCATTCGTGCTTAAAAATTAACCAGATAATTTTCCCCTCATGCTTGGTTTCTCTACAAATTTCACTCGTCTTCGGACTCGGGAAATTATAAGAAAACACGCATTCGTGAAAAATTATCAGAAATTTTTAAGCACTCGTGGTATTATCCCCGAAAATACTTAAGGTAACAATGACGTAGTTATGATTAAACGTTAACTAGAACATATTGCATACGTTTATTTAGGTAAGACCTCAGCAGCATTCCTGCCTGTCCTCTAATCTCATATCTTTCTAGTTAAACAAGAGAATGTTGTGGTTAGCAATGTCAATGTCATGTAATTCCTTTGCAATCAGAAGGAAAATTCCTTGTTCCTCTGGCAAAATGTAGATAGATGAAACTGCACGGTCTGTGTCTACTATACTAAAGGAGCATCAAAAATTTCAAAGCATTGGTACTATGTTAGATGTTTAGTTCCTTTAAATCTAAAATAAAGAAAACGCAGCTATCAAGGCAACGTCAAAAGTATTTTGGGTCGTGTTCGAAGTCACTAACCTTCGTTGGCCCTCTTCAATGGCAAATTAGCCCACTGAAAATTTAAACAACAGTCAAGCTTATGATTCATAGCGGTTAATATTATATGGGCACCAATCTTTACAGTTATTAGAGAAATGGACTGACTCATACACTTGACAAAAGACCTGTAAAAAAACTGAACTAAAAAAACTAAATTATAGATGGAAACCATTATATCAAAGTGAAGTTAATCCATTCAAATAGCTATCCTGAATATATTGTTTTGTTGAGCCCTTAGAATTTCGTTGCTGTAATCCTATAATTTTCTACCCTATGCTTATAATATTTAATAGTTCTCCTCCTGAATAACCTTCATTAATTCAATAAAAGCGTGATTGCGATATATTCCCTACAAGACACAATAAAACGATAATTACACGTAATTAGCAAGTTCCCTGTATTGAGCGTCGGAATGGTTGCTTCAGAAATAATTAACGGTTTTCTAGTTAGAGTTGGCTTAAATATGCACTAAGCGAGAAAGGGCTGTAACGAGTTAAATATTTAGTTTACATTATGGATCGAGGACACTTGTTTTAGAATAGTAACGGAATCGACCGTTTCTAACTAGTTATTCCCCACATTACAAAATTAATCCTTACACAGAATGGGCGGTGGGATTTAAACACTTCCACTATATTTTTTCGCATTACAATTAAAAATACAATTTACAGTGAAACCTCCCTTAACAGACACCTCGAACAATGGACACCTCTGCTGAAGGAACAATTTTGAAGTCACCGACCGTCAGTGTATGTATTCCTGTGTATTAAACCCTCTTGACAACGGACACAGGCAGTAAAATTTGGAACATTTTTAATAAAAACAGTAAAATGTACCTCCTCAGAACGGACAGATGTTCAGATAATTTTTGAAACATTTAATGGCGGTATTTTTATTGCACATTATGGGCAATAATTAGATCTATGCTAATATAAGCGGCGCGGCGCCTACTTATTGATAATAGCACTAGTTTAACCATAGGCTCGCTTATGCTGTCTGGCTTCTAGGTAAATTGGGGTGAATTGCATAATAAATAGATCACCTTATTTTTATGAAATGTAGTCTTCATCAATAGAATATCTTAGTTTTGATGTTACTTATGTCAGTGCGATCAATATGTCTTCAAACAAAAGAAAGTTTTTAAGTCTTCAAGAAAAAGTTGAAATAATCCAGTACGCGGCAAAAAACAAACTTAGTGTTAGAGTATTAGTCGAAAAATTCTGTGTAGGAAAATCTCAAATTAGTGATATTTTGAGAAACAAGAGCAATCTCGAAACCGGGAACATGAAAGAGAAAAAGAAATTTGCGAAAACTGAGGGTGCTGCCATAGACCAAATTGTCTACGACTGGTTTTGTAAAGTACGCTCCAAAAACATTCCAATATCCGGTACAGTAATAAAGGAAAAAGCACAATAAATTGCGAAGAATCTAGAAGTTGATGGTTTTAAAGGATCAAATGGATGGTTGGAGAAGTTCTGTCAATGTCATAAGATCTCTTTCAAATCCATCTGTGGCGAAGCAGCGGCTATAGACTTGATTCAGGTAACCGATTGGCGGACGAAATTATGTGCTATTATCAAAAACGTCTTCTTTAAAAGGCGAAACATGTGCTGGGGGGAAGCGTCCAAGGAGAGACTCACTATTTTACTTTGCTCCGCTGGAGAAATGCAAAAAATGGAGAAAAAGAAAATGCACTCGTCATTGGAAAAAGTAAAAAAACCCGTTGTTTTAAAGGATCAAGCGTGGAAAAATTCCCACCTGAATGGTACTATAACAAGAAAGCATGGATGAAAGGGATATAATCTCGAATTGGTTGATGAAATTTGACCGAAAAATGCAAAGCAAAACCGATATGTACTTTTATTTTTGGATAATGCTGCATCTCACCCAAAATTGGAGATAAAAAATATTAAAATAAATTTTTTACCGCCAAATACGACATCACATTGCCAGCCACTGGACCAGGGCGTGATTCAAAATTTTAAAAACCACTACAGAAAGTTTTTAATCAAGCGACTTTTGCCATCCATGGAGTATTCTGAATCTACCGAACAATTGGAGAAATCCATAAATGTTGTAAGCGCCTTGTTTTGGATTGTTGCTGCAGGAAAAAAGTCGAATCCAAGACCATCAATAACTGCTTCCGCAAAGCTGGATTCGACGAAATTCTCGAGGAAAACGTTGACTACGATAGTGAAGATGATGTGCCATTATCGGAATTATGAAGAAACATCAATGTATTCTCTTCCGACTTAACTTCATATTCAGACATTGATGAAAGTTTATTCACGAAAAATCCTAAACATAAGTGTACGTGAGTGCATCAGTGAATTTCAAAATAGTGAGAACGGTCAGATTTCATCTGACAGTGATGATGAAGAAATTATTTCTTCCAGTATTAAGAACATTAAGGAAGCATATAAAATGTTTAAGCATATTAAAAAATTTTGTATGTTATCTTCAAATCTCGAGATTCTATTTTATAGCAAAAAAATCTTAGAAGTTGCGTCTAAAATGGAATCTCAAAATATTAAAAATAAATTAACTAGTTTAAGACAAACTTGATAATTTTTTTAAATAGAAACTTTTTATAAAGTAGAACTGTATCAAACTGTATATGTAGGTAGTATAATATTTTATATTAGGTAGTACATTTTTATTGTATGTATATATGTATGCAAAAGATGTTGGTGTATACGTAGTAACAATTATATTAATAATTTCTACTAAACATATTATATTTTAACTTAAAAATAAAATATTGTTTTAAATAAAATTACATTGGATTTAATTTGTTCACTCCCCACAACGGAAACCTCTATACAATGGACAGTTTCTGTGGCCCAACTACTGTCCGTGGTTAAGAAGTTTCACTGTACTCTAAAGTTGGAGGAAAATAACAAACATCAATTTTTAGATGTTCTGTCACGAAATTGCATAATGGACATTTCGAATACACCCTGTATAGAAAACCAACAAATATCAACAGATAGTTAAATCATCACCCAGCACAAATTCAATCATTTCATTCATTCAAGTCAATCACTCTAGTATCTAGATACATGCAACTAATTGAAACACAAACGAAACAAAATGAACTTAATATATTATATATAGTGCTTTAAGGGGGAACTGCACGCAGTAATATGGATCATTTGCAAGACTTTCGCCGCTGCAATATTATGTTAAAACTATAAGAGATATGTATTAGTTTCAATGTGATTTAAATAGGGAAATATGTATAGTTGGGCGCTAAAGACGAATTTTTATGAAAAAATCTAATCTAGAGTTATAAAATAAAAGTAGATTTGTCCATTTTCGACCATTTTTTGACCACTTTTGACGCAAATGCCTTCGCATATAATTTTTTTCCTACAAAATTGCTCTTTACCGCCTTTATCCTTTGTCTATGTTACTGCAAAATTTGAACTGGTAAATCGTATTCATGTCTTTGTATTCCTGCAGCGCGTGAACCCTTTTGAACCTATTTTTAACCGAAATGTAATTTAAATTACCTGTACATAACATATTTTTTTGAGGTCGGACGTGCAGGAAGTTTTTTTTAATGCGTAGGTACCTTTTCATCCTACTTTCAACTCGTCTAGACCTTGTCGCTGGTTTTTCACTTTTTGCCTGCAGTTCTCCCTTAAAGAAAAATGCCTACACAAATCGAATCATAGAGAAAGCTATTAATGCACAGGTTTCCCGAACAACGAACAACAAAAATTATGAACCAGGAAGAAAACAGATAGTCTTAGCATATGTAAGAGGTACAAGGCTCGGAAGAATTCTTAGAATATACAACATATAAATAATAGACAAGCAACTAACAACCAGAGGTAAACTACGTGGAAACCCAAAAGACAAAATTAAATTGGAAAATTACTGAGTATACAGCTATCCGTGCCAGGACTGTGAAAAGATGTACGTGAGGCAAACCTCAGCTCTATTCCTATATCATCAGGAAACAGCCACAAAATTAATTTCGATGGGTGTAGGAAGATTGCCAATAAGAGCAGAACAATCCGAGAAGCCATAGAAATTAAAAAACAAGGTTATTTAAGTAAAATGGGCGAATCATTAAAACTACCAACAGTATGGAAGACAATAATCGACAAATCAAAAATCACAGAAAATTAAGCTCAATTAGCACAACAACAACAGCAGCATCATAACATATAACCTAAATAACGACCAACGGCAGCTCAGATATAACGTTCGGACTCGGGTGGGGGTATAAAGGAAGGAAGGCAGTCACTAACACTTTAGGCTCTATTCGGACGCGAGAAAGGAGGCTTCAAGAATGCCAAATGTGATTTTGGCGAAACATCAGCTAAATTGTTGCTTTCAAAACAAGTGTAGTGAACGCATGTATACCCGAAGTAAAAACACATTATATATATATATAAAATATATATATATATATATATATATATATATATATATATATATATATATATATATATATATATATATATATATATATATATATATATATATATATATATATATATATATATATATATATATATATATATATATATATATATATATATATATATATATATATATATATATATATATATATATATATATATATATATATATATATATATATATATATATATATATATATATATATATATATATATATATATATATATATATATATATATATATATATATATATATATATATATATATATACAAATATATATAGTAGTTTTTTTTTGTTTTCTTGGGATTTGGTTTGAGTGGTACAAGGTAATGAAAACTATTTCATTTCCTTGAAAAATCTGTTATTATTTAAATTTCCGGACGTTTTGGCCCAATTTCAGCCTTTCTCAATGGAACAGTAACAAAACTATAAAGATACATAAAATATAGATGTTATTGTAATAATATTTGACGATTATTACAATTAGAGAGGCTTAATCATTATGAGTTTTACTTACTTTTTGGTTTCAGAAGATTGCATCGTACAATAAGGTTAATAGGTACATTTATACATTATATAGTTGACATACATATATTAAAATAGGTTAAAATATTTGGACAATAGACACATGGACTATTTTACTTAAAAAATGGGATATGTATATTTCATATCCAGATAGCCTTAGAATATGATGCTAATTTGAATGTGTTTCTGAATCGTCCAACTGTTTTAACCTATTTTAATTTATGTATGTCAACAATATAATATATAAATGTACCTATTAACAATTACCTAATTGTACGATGCAATGTTCTGAAATCAAAAAGTAAGTAACTCATAATGATTGAGCCTCTTTTATTGTAATAATCTTTAAATACTATTACAATAACATCTATATTTTATGTATCTTTTTAGTTTTAGTTACTGTTCCATTGATAAATTTAAATAATAACATTTTTTCAGGAAATGAAATAGTTTTCATTACCTTATACCACCCAAGAAAACAAAAAAAAAATCTCCTACTATATATATATATATATATATATATATATATATATATATATATATATATATATATATATATATAAAGTAGTCATTAAACCTGCAAATATATTTTATGTAGTGTTTAATTTCAATTACATATTTTAAAACATAGCAAGGCAGCTTGCTAGATTTTGAGAATTTATAATATTTTTTATATTACTTAGAAAACCGAGTATGTACCTACTGATAATGCGAAAATTTGATTTATGAAGAATTTTGAAATGGTTAAAATCTTACGTACTTAGGCAATCTATTATTAAATTTAATTTACATTTTCAATTTCAGGTAAGTTCTATTCTGTAAAACAAGTACAAGATGAAGATATCAAACTAATCCTTAGCAGGTAAGTTTCTTAATAATTCGGAAATACTTTGCGTTGTTTGTAGGTGTTTTAAGTACTGATGGGTTTGGTTAGGCCCTTGTCAAATTCTGTTTACAATTGAAAGTGTGTTGACTTTAGATAAGATTAACGTGATGTTAATATCAATAGCTTTCTAGAAAACAAGACACACACAGGTGTAGCCAAACAAGAATTGACGGTCCTTACAAAATAATAACTAACTTTGAAACGATGTTCAGTCTAACTTAGTAAACTAACTAACTAAATAGGACCTATTTATATTTTTATTTATATATATATATATATATATATATATATATATATATATATATATACCAGGTTAGATACCTTTATTTTTAAAGAAAATTGACAACAAAAACCGTGCCATAAAAGGCAACGTATTCCCATTGATTCCACATTTAGAATAGAATATACCCTATCTCTAACGCATGCATCTTATGGCAGGGTATTATCAATTTTATCGGTTGTCTTCAAAAATAAAGGTATTAAATCTGGCATATTTATAATCCGTAAAAAGATTTAACAAAATAATATAAAGGTTGTCCCAAAAGCAAGAATATAAAAAAAATTGTGTATTTATACTGTATGTATGTATTAGACTTTATTTTGCATATTAAGTATTATAGCTATGAAGTTTGTCAGTACAATTAAAATCGGCCACAATTAACCCGTTAAAATGAACTGAAATAGCAGACAATAACCAGTATTTAAATTATTGTTATTCTTTTATTGTCTGTATTCATTTTTCCAATTTCCTAAATATTACGACGGCATTTTATAAAAACATTTTAAAATTAAAAAGTTAACTTGCCCTTGCCAAGATTCGAACCCAGTATCACTAACTATCTAGGTAAACGTTTTAACCTACTACGCCACGAAGTTCCTGATCTTGACTACCAACTATACTTGATTTGTAGTACTAATACCTAGTTTATGGTTCAAACATCTAATTATAATTTAACATTCCTACTTTTTGCGCAGATAAAATTGTCAAAATTCAATAGTTCTTTAATTAATGATTCTTTGTTCCGACCTTAATAGATTGGCTCCAAAATTCTACCAGTTTGTCCTCACACAATATTTCTTGTTTGAAATTTGGGGTCAGCTTGATAAGTAAGTTTTTGATACTGATTTTGTAAGGCTGATATTTCGGTATTTTTTTCGGGGGGCTTTTTTTAGCAAATAATTTACTATTTTATTCCCATTTGACATATTGGATTTTTGAGCAAAATTTGAAGTCAATCGGATGGATAGCTTGGACGCGAAGTGATAAACGGACAGACAGATGGATATTGGAAAACATGTTTCTTGGTATCTATGACCACAAAACTTCATAATCTGCAAAAAACTAAAAGTTATTTTTTGCGATTATTCTTCCTTGAAAAGGAAATATAAACTGAAACTTCTATCAGTGACGGCTTGCGGGTAAAAAGTAAGTGAAGTGCAAATGAAGCAACAAAATATCGCAATCATTTTTTTTCCATATGGAAGGGGAATTTTTTTTTATATGTGGAAGGGGTAGAATATTTTTACGACTTACCTAAATTTTGAATACTAAATCAATTCTCCTATCCTTCATAGCAACCTATATAATTATAACATCCTCATAAAATGGATGAGTTGCCCTAATCTCCTCCAGAAATTCCTTTTGAATTGGAATATTGCCTAGAGAAGTAAGTCTTTCTTGAGATATTGTATTTCTTAAATAAGTTTTTACACGTTTGAGGCAAGAAAACTTCTTTCCACTGAAGCACTTGTCGACGGTATTGTCAAAATAAGGGAAAACACTTTATATGCTTTGGTTAAAATATCTTTATTTTCATTAATTTTTTGCACTTGCTCTTGCAGCGATATATTCCAATTGCCGTCATTGCCAAAAATAAGACCAAGTCGTTGACTTTTTGAAAATATTTCCCCATATAACTGCCAAACACAAAAATGTAAGTTTTTCACAGTCTTGAAAGCTTAGTGTCATTTCTATTAAAATATAGTCCAATATTTCATAAAAATGGGTTCTATACTTAGCCCTAATGTCTTCAGGTGAAAGCTTAGCAAGCTCACGTTTGTAAAGGCCTTTTTACATGCTGCAATTCTTTCTTGCAAGTTGCAATAGTCTTGAACAAAAGCATGCGCAGTGGCAAGACATTTGTACCCTTTGTCAAACTGCGCATGCCTTTGTTCAAGACTATTGCATATCGCAAAGAAGAATCGCAGCATGTAAAACGGTCTTAATGATTTATTTCTGTAATAGAATTTGCTTTATCAAACATAGTATTAAATAAATGTCATTAAACATTAATGCCAGAAACCTGAATTCCAAATCATTCATCTCACCCAAAAATCCCTTTTCAAGCCGGATTGATTTTTCATCAGATTTGTCACAGTTTGTAATAAATTCAAAGATGTGTTTTAATTTATTCAAGTCTTGAACAATTACATTTATTAACTTCGAATTTGAAGACCAACGAGTTTTTGTAATTGTTGGTATATGCCTCGTAGATGCAGATGTAAGAGCATACGTTCATTTGGCTGAGTGATGAAAAAATGAGGGAATACCACTAAGGCTTGCAAAAAAAATTCGACATTTAGAAATATTTTTAAACTTTTCTGCATCACAAGGTTAAGACGATGCGCAAGACAATGGACAAATACAGCCTGCGGCGGTTTTTCTTTTTTTTTTTTTTTGGAGGCCATTATAGAGAATATAAATTCTCCGACATTCTATCGGAGCTGACATTATAAAATCCTAAGAATCTCTCGACTACTGAACCTTCTAAATTAATGTATCTTAAAATTATGGAGCACTGGGAGGTTTGCGTAATATCAGTCGTGTCATTCACCTGCACAGAAAAAAACTGTGTGTTCATTATTTCATCTTTTACATGATCATTTAAATAATCAGAAATGCATTCAACTATTTCATTTTGAATAGTTTTCAAGTCACCAGTAAAAACTTTTTTAATTTTTTCGTGATGTTCTTTTAGTTCTTGGGAACTTCTCGATATTAATAAACCTAAAAGCTTTTTAAAATTCCCCCTGTTTGTTGACTCGCTGGTCTCATCATGGCCGCGAAAGACTAACTTTTGTTTTACAAGGTACAAAACTATATATTTAACATACCTGCAAATCCTTCCTTATTCCACACTGAATATTTATTGGACTATATTATATTTGACTACTACATAACCATTTGTAAGCCGAAAACCAGGATGATGATTTAAAACTCTGATCTTCGAATAAATGGAGTTTCCAACAAAATGCAAACCACATCCGTGATCGGATTCATCAATAATGTAAATTAATAAACCCGACACCAAATAAAGTTGTAACAACACCATAAAAAATATAACACAAAACAGTCAAGCAAACTGCAAAGAAACTAACCGGTTGCAGCGAAATACGCGAAAATAAAAGTAAACAACCACCTCAAACTGAACGACACGTGGGTGTAGTGTACTGCGTTAGCAATTCACCGAGAGCGTTGTATGGCGCTGGTTAACATTATTCTTCCATGGGCTCGACCTCATCGCATACGCGTTGTCATGGCAACGTAGTAGGAAAATCGTAAACTAAACATAGCACCTCCAGCAAAGTCGAAGCGGTTTGCGCCACTGTTATAATAAAGTTCGATTGAAAGTTTTAAAAAGACATGCCGCGCAACGGTCAAGTAAAATATTTATTCGAGATACAGTTTATTTTTTGCCAATTAGGTGAATAAATGAATGTAAAACTTAAATTTTAAGAGATATATAATAAATATAGTTAGATGTTTGCTTGTTTATTTTTCCTGGTGAAGTAGCACTTCACCTACTTCACCTGAATAGCCGCCACTGACTTCTATGTTTGTCTAGTAACGAATATGACAATTTTAATTAGACAAAAAATTCTACTTTGTTAATTTACGAAACTTTACAGCTGCAATAGTAAGCAAGTTTGAAAGAAAAACTAGATTTAAGGATAATACATAGAATATTAATAAATATTCCTTTAATTATCCCGCAGAAGTATTTTGTTAATAATGTTAAAGTTTTATCTGAGGCAGTCACAACGAAGTTAAAGGCTTGCCCTTGCACTTAAAAAAAATAACACACTTAAACTAAAAGCTTTTCATGAAGTGAAGCGTTTTATCATTCAGGCAAATTCATTAAATTTTCTTGCTCTTAATTACAGACAAAAGTCTGCAACGATGACGGCAGACAGTTTTTGCGCAATCTTCTCTTTATAAATAGATACATTTAGCATATGACTATTTAGTATTGAACTGGGCATTCCTTTTTATAGTGCCTCTTAAATATGCTTTTATTAGAGATACAAAAAATAATTAAATACAAAAGTTGAAGGATTTTTCTTCAATCATTTTCTAAGTTTATCTAAATTTTCAAATAATATTAAAAAGTAGAAAAATTACATAACATCTATTTTATTAAATGAAACACCCTGCATATTATTAATATTTTATTAAATGGGCCTCTCCTTAGCGATTATAAATGTACCAGGTTTGATATTCTTATTTTTTAAATAAAATTGACAAAAACCGAGCCATAAGAGGTAACGTATTCCCATTGATTCCACATTTAGAAGAGAATATTTCGAGAAATATACACTCTAGCGCATGCATCTTATGGCAGGGGGTTAGTCAATTTTCTCGGTTGTTTTTAAAGATAAAGGTATTAAACTTGGCATATTTATAATCGGTAAAGAGAGGCCCATTTAATGAAATAATATACAGGGTGTTCCATTAAAAAATATAGGTTATGTAATTTTTTCTAGCTTTCAACTTCGAGTGATATTGAGGTTTTTCACGCCATTTTTTCTAAAATATTTTAATCTGTTTTGTTCCTAGCACATTGACCATCTGCCTAGTACTAGACATTTTTTTTGTATATTTTGTATATATTTCTTGTTTTCTTTTGCTCTTCCTCATTAAGAATTATAATAGCGCCTTAATACTACAAACAGCACTGCCAAATTTCAACCAAGGATATTTATGATAAAAAAACGATAGTTATAGTTAGGAAACACCCTGTATATGTTGACACCTTTTTTTGAAACAGTCTATTTACATAAAAATTATAGCATTTAAATGCTACGTGGCAAACGACACAACATTTAACAACTATTTTTTATGTCCAAAAGTAAAAAAAAAAATAAAGGTCGGTGTCCATTTACAGAGCAACGCCCAAAAAATTATTTAGGACCGAACTAGATGAATTGTTTTTTATCTTGATTCTTACCCAGCCTAAAAAATGGACCTAAGCAATGCAATTTTTGGTAAATAATAAAATATAATATATTCACTCTTCGTTAACTTTAATTTTAAAGTTTTTTCATTACGTAGGTTTTAACAAAATGTTACCTAAAAAGCAAGTTAATTTATAAGTGTAGCAATTACGGTTTCGTCATACATAATTCAAAACGCTGATTGAATTATTCAGTACCTAATTAACATAAAAGGAAGCCCAGGGCTTATAAAAATGTAGTGTCTCTGAACATTTTTATACCAATTACCTTTAATGATTATTATTATTTATTCTTAGGAATAATAATTCTGTATAAAATGTCATTCAGTTTAATTGTTAGATCAGCCTACTTTTACCGGACTGCGCATGCATAGAAGGGTAATGTGTTTATGTATGTACAGGGTGTTCCAGCGAGGACTGAACAGGGACGTATTTTCGACCTTCCTTGTATTTTGGAAAAATTCAAAATAGCCAATCGATGTATTTTTTCTTGTAGAATCCAAAAATGTCATCGAAAAAATATTTGAACCAGAAACAAAAGAGTTACGCTATGCATCAGGTGTTTTGTAAATGGAATGTATCGTTTTTTATACGATTTTTGGAAAGAGTGATTTTTTTATGTCCGTTCTGATTAAAAGATTTGATTTTGCGATAGCTGTTTATATTACATTTTAATGTTTTACAAACTAAAATTTTAGCTTCACTGTTTAAAATATACGATAGGTTGGTATAGGTGATCAAGGTAAAATGACGTTTGAATGCTTTGTCAATAAAAATTGACATTATTTTAATTATTGTCGAAGTCTCCACCTAAAAAATATATATTTGACTGATCGAAATGAAATACTCTTTGGACGAGAGACTACAGATTGTTATGCTATTTTACAAGTGCCAAGAAAATGCAAGAGAAGCAAGAAGAAGATTTATTGCAAATTTTCATAGAAATATATCCATCAATACAATTCAAAGCATAAAAAACCTATTTGAGGAAAATAAAACTTTACATGATAGAAAAAGAAATATACAAAGAAGAAGAAATCGAGACCAGGCCATTATAAATTATTTTCAAGTTAATCCAACCAAATCTATTTCGGATGCAGTTCGGGAAGTTCAGTACGGTGGCGGTGTAAGGCGCAGAAGAGTTACCCGAGGGACTGTTCACAGGACTCTGAAAATTCATAAATTTAGGCCTTTTCGTATCCTTCCACTTCAGCACCTAACACCGGCACAAAAAGAACTTCGCTTCCAATTTGTTTCTCCCATTACCATTTAATTCGGCAAGAAAACGAAGACCCTGATTTATTCAAAAATATTGTGTGGACCGACGAAGCTACTTTCACAACATCGGGAGTATTCAACAGACATAATAGTCACCACTGGGCCGTTGAAAATCCAAAAAAGTTCCAGACTATTAAATTTCAAGGGAGGAATTCTATTCATGTTTGGTGTGGGATAAAAAACAATAAAATTTTGGGACCAATATTTTTTAACGGGACTTTAAATGGGCACAGATATTATGAGTTTTTAGAAAACGAAATTGAAAATTTTTGGAAGACTTACCATTGGCAGAATATCAGAATTTGATTTGGCAACATGATGGGGCGCCTCCTCATGCCGTGCATCATGTGGTTCAATTTTTAAATCGGCGCCATAACGAATGAATAGGGCGAAATGGAACATATGCTTGGCCGCCCAATAGCCCCGACCTCTCAGTTTTGGATACATTTCTTTGGGGCCATTTGAAGAACGTCGTATACAGACAACGAAACGAAAATATTCAAGAGATCATGGGAAAAATTGTCGATGAAATAAACCGCCTTAACCAGGAGAATCATATTGCAACAGGAAGTTTAGAAAGGCTACAAAGGGGTTATCGATCTTGTTTCGAGAAAAACGGCGGTCACGTTGAAAACTTATGTTATTTGTAGTTTTATTTTATTATTTAATAATTATTTTTTATTGAATTTCTTTTTCTATCATGTAAAGTTTTATTTTCCTCAAATAGGTTTTTTATCCTTAGAATTGTATTGATGGATATATTTCTATGAAAATTTGCAATAAATCTTCTTCTTGCTTCTCTTGCATTTTCTTGGCACTTGTAAAATAGCATAACAATCTGTAGGCTCTCGTCCAAAGAGTATTTCATTTCGATCAGAGTCAAATATATATTTTTTAGGTGAAGACTTCGACAATAATTAAAATAATGTCAATTTTTATTGACAAAGCATTCAAACGTCATTTTACCTTGATCACCTATACCAACCTATCATATATTTTAAACAGGTGAAGCTAAAATTTTAGTTTGTAAAACATTAAAATGTAATATAAACAGCTATCGCAAAATCAAATCTTTTAATCAGAACGGACATAAAAAAATCACTCTTTCCAAAAATCGTATAAAAAACGATACATTCCATTTAAAAAACACCTGATGCATAGCGTAACTCTTTTGTTTCTGGTTCAAATATTATTTCGATGACATTTTTGGATTCTACAAGAAAAAATACATCGATTGGCTATTTTGAATTTTTCCAAAATACAAGGAAGGTCGAAAATAGGTCCCTGTTCAGTCCTCGCTGGAACACCCTGTACGTAAGTATGTCTATATGTATATATGTATTTGGTGCTTGTTACTAGTTAAAGGCTAAACTTCTGGGCCAATTTTTATGTTTCAGACATCTAAAAGTCGTTTATATCTAGCGGGTTTTCTTACTATATTTCTAGCTCACCGTATTTGGTTTTGCATTTTATTTCGACGTGGCCAAATTATTCAAAAAATATCTAAATTATAAAAAAATCATAGTCCTCCATAACCCGCTGAAACTTCTAACCTACAACGATTTCTATAAAGAAAAATTGTACTAAAGAAGATATAAGTTGCAACACACTTGATATCTAAGGCACAATTATATTTAAAAACTCTTGAACGCACTCTTCCATTCAATATCGACTGGCAAACGTGTTGGCGAACGCACTTTATTCTTGTCGAATGACAGACGGTTTTTTCGCAGGTTACTTGATTTGTGATTGTTGAGTGTAATATTTTTGAACAGTTTTTTAATAAATTAAACCTCTCTGCTTTGTTTTTCACACGTGTCATTAGTGGTAAGTTATAGCACATATATTACGTGTTTATTGCCTAGATAATAATTGGGATGTCTACAAAACAACAAAAAAATTTAGAGGTTAGATTAGGAAGGTCAAATTGAGGCAAATTGCAACACTCTGCTCGGGGCACTTTGCAACGGTGTTGTAACTTACCCCGGTGTTGCAACGTGCCCCGTTTTCATTTTATTCCATCATTTTAGTTTATTGCTTCATATAAATTTTCTTTTTCTAGGGATCATGAGAAATTATAAGAAAAAAACCGAGAGGGGTACGACTCCGGATAATGTTATTAAACGCGCTGCCCAATTAGTATTAGAAAATATTGGGAATAAAGAGTTTTCTATTAGAAAAATCGCTAAAGATATGTAGCGAAAACAAAAAAATTTCGCGAAACGAAGCATACAATAGAAATGCCAGATAGCAGTTATGCCAAGCCACGACTAATATTTAATAGAGAACAAGAACAAATTTTTGTGAAGTATATCAAAAAATGCAGTGATATTATGTTTGGACTTGATCCGATTGGGGTCCGCAAGTTAGCATATCAATGTGCAAAGTTACATAATATTCAAGTTCCTTCTTCTTGGGATGACCACGAAAAAGCTGGAGTGGAGTGGCTAAATCTGTTTATTAAGAGAAACACCGACATTTCTATCCGCCAGCCCGAAGCCTCAATCCTTGCCAGAGCTTCCAGTTTTAATCGCACAAACGTAGACATGTTTTTTGCCAAGCTCATGGATGTTCTATCGCGTAGCCAATTTCAAGCTTCTAGAATATGGAATATGGACGAGACGGGGGTGTCAACCGTTCTTCGCCCAAGAAAAGTATTAGCACAAAAAGGTAAATACACATTTAATATCCTATACTGATTTCTGTTTAATGCACTATGTTGTTTCTTTACAGGTGCTAAGCAGGTAGGATCCATTACTTCGGCTGAGCGAGGAGAAATGATCACACTTGCGGTTGCCGTAAATGCCCAAGGAAATTTCATACCACCTATGTTCATATTCCCAAGGAAACGTTTCAGAGAATATTTTATCCGCGATGGTCCTTCCGGTTGCACAGGCGAGGCAAATGGATCCGGCTGGATGCAAGAAAATACGTTTTATATTTTTATGCAGCATTTCATCTCACATGTCAAACCATCGAAGGAAACTCCAGTGATTTTATTATTAGACAATCATTCATCCCACTTAAGTTGTAAAGTTCTCAATCTATGCAAAGAAAACGGTGTCATTATGGTCTCTTTTCCACCACACTGCTCATATCGGTTGCAACCGTTAGATGTAGCAGTGTTTGGACCCTTTAGAAAATGCTGCAGCTCAGGTATTAGTGCTTGGTTGGTAAACAACCCAGGAAAAACTCTTACTATTTTTGATTTGCCACAGATCATAAAGCTTGCATTTTTAAATGCGGTAACTCCTAAAAATATCACTTCAGGTTTTTCAGCTTCTGGAGTTTATCCTGTGAATCCTAATATATTCACTGAATCTGATTTTGCACCAGCTTTTACAACGGATCGGCCACAACCGGAATCGCTAAGCAGCATTGATAAAATGGATCAAACGTCGAAAGTGGCCGGTACACCGAATCCAGACACAGAAGCAGTTAGTACACATACTTTGGATTTTCCTGGCACCCCAGATAAGCAGCAACCAAGCACTTCAAAATTTAGCCCGGAGTGTGTTAGACCCTTTCCTAAAGATTTTCCTGATAAGCAGCAACCAAGCACCTCAAAATTTAGCCCGGAGTGTGTTAGACCCTTTTCTAAAGATTTTCCTGATGAACAGCAACCAAGCACCTCAAAATTTAGCCCGGAGTTGGTCAGACCCTTTCCTAAAGCCCCCCCACGCGTGGTTCAGTCTAAAAGAGGTAAGAAAAGAAGAAAAACTGCAATATTAACCGACACACCTGAAAAAGAGGCTTTGGAAAATGAGGAAAAACTGAGAAATGAAAGAAAGAAAAAAACGTCCACAAATATTGACAAACCAAGAGAAATGAAAAAATTAACATCATGTAAGAAAGGGCCAGAAGTTCGACAAATATGCCCCAATGACTCTTCAGATGATGAACCACTCATTCATATAGTTAAGAAAAAAACCATAGCGAGAAAGCATCCCAAGAAAGATGATGACTGGGAAATTTCTTCTGAGGATGACGACACGTTGTGTCTAGTTTGTAACGAAATTTACCAGGGCGAAAAAGAGAAGGAAGACTGGTTACGGTGCACAAAATGTAAAATGTGGGCCCACGAACACTGCGCAAAATCTGATCCATTTTATATATGTATAAATTGCTTTTCTGAATACTCAGACGAACCAGAGTAGTATGTTGCAACTTACCCATCTTATTGTTGCAAGTTGCCCCACAAATGAGGTAAGTTGCAACACATGACTTGGTCAAGAAATATATGCGTATAAGCGTTAATTAATTTTTTTAAGCCTCTCATTATATTTTGATGTATTAGCGAAATACAGATAGATATTTTTTTCACCTGACTCTGAATGTTATTTACCTGATAACCTAAGAAAAAAATACTATCCATTTTTCGATGCAACCTGCCCCGGTCTCCCCTAATTTTTATTTTCATTAACCTTTTTAATTTTTTTTATAAAGAGACAAATCTTATTTTCTTCAAAAGGCTGTAACAAAATAGTGGTTGTGGCCTGATAAATAAATCATTTTTAAATTATTAACCAAAGAACACGAAAATGCGTAATCTCGTCGATATGCGTTGCGAAAAGATCCAACTGTGACTTTGCCACTGTAACTCTTCTGTCACAGTTACGGTCTGCTCCAGTCGCAGACAAAAAGCAGTGGCTTTTGTCACAGGTTGGCACTGAATTGGACGGACCGCTTCGATTGTCGCAACATAGAAAAGAGTTACGAAATCGCAGTCACGACCAGGCAGACGACCACGCCAAACAGAAATTGGAACTGGCGCTGCAGAGTGCAGACCGCTATATATTTATATTTATTCCTTATTCGTGATATGATTTTTTAAATATCGCTACTTTGCTGGCAGTTGGGAATGATTGTTGTTAAACAAAAAGAAAAGTTATTAATTTGCCTAGTAATACAACACTTCATCTACTAATATGTATGATATTTTTCTTAAAGTCGTCTTAGAACTAAAAAGACACATTAAATTTAAAAAATAAAGTCTATATTCCTTTAACATTAACAAAGAAATCCATGATAAACATGGGAGTAATATAAAGCAATATAAAAAAGTACTTTCTCAATTTAAAACATGGATAAAACCAAAGCAAAATTTATTTATTATTATAACTAGTTATCTATTGTAACGAAAAAGAAACAAACAACAGGTCTTTGACTTAATAATGTATAGAAAAAAAAACATAATAACTTCTCATATTTAAATATTAACCCAAAAAAACGAAAAAAAAAACATAGCTTCGGTTTAAAAAAACAAAATAATATGTACGGGGTATACATGAGACTTAACCTAAAAAAAATACATACACAAATTTAAAGTTTGCCGTTAACGTTTAAAAACATTAAACAATATATACATTTCAAAAACCAGTGTTAAACCACAAATGTGCAAGCTGAGATGCAGTGAATATTTCTCTGTGGCGATCGCGACTGTGATTTACCCTGTAGAGTTTATGTATAGTAGCACGGCCAGCTCGAGGAACGGGCAAGAGAAACTGCTCCAAAAAGTCACTGCTATTTCTCACAGTGACACAACTGGAGCAGTCACATCTTGTCACTGTTCCACTAAAATCGCAGTTTAGCCCACCTCTAATCCCATCGGATCGCTGTCAGCTGCAGTCGAGTTCGCCCCCTCCAAAAACTGCAACGAATAACGAACGAGGCACGATAAGGCGGTCATTGGCAAATTTGTCCGCATATTTTCTATGTTCCCAGTGGCGAGCGCCTTACTGTATATATTTTTTTCAGGTCGTTTTATCTATCGTTTTTGAAAAAATGACAAACTTACATGGTACTACAAAGCAACAAAGGCAAATAATCTCTATTTGGACAGTCTCTCTTCTTTTTATAGAGTTCTAACCCAGGTGCCCTATAATGCTGAATGAAAACGAAAGAGAACTTTTCAACAATTAAATTGTATAGGCGAAGGTTTATTAAACAATGAAATCCGGAGACAAAAGATTGTATCTCGCCCTTTTTTCTTTTATTAATACAAAATCCCCAGCCAAATTCACTTCATTCAGTAGTCACACCTTTGTGGCATCCTGTGTAATTCATTTCTTTCTGATTAGGCCACGGATGACTGAAACTAAAGGTAGACAATACATTCCATGGAAATTCAGTTGATAGAAATAAAAATGTACTCTCGTTCAGAAGTTAACCAATAAATTAGTCAATAAATGAGCAATAGGGTTCTTGCATACGATTTATTTTGAAACCAAACACCAATAATTTACGTCCTTTGCTTAAATTAAAACAGTTTTGTCAATTATTTTTGCACAAAAAAATATTTGCGGCGTAATTGTGACCTAAAATTCACCCGAAACTCTCTAAGTGTGACGTCAAAACGTTTTGTAATTGGCTGTGACATCACGAAGCATATTTCCCGCATCGGCGACAGAATAATGATCAATACTGCCATTCCCGATTGCTTGTGACATTGTTTTATAGTTTTATTGTGTGTGAGTTTGTGTTTGGCATCTTCTTTAGTGCCTAATTTTGTTTTAAAAGGAGTATGGCTGACGTACGTTTTACAAAAGGCCAATTGGATAATAATCTACCACATGTAGATAGATTCATTAATGGTGGCTGACCTTTTTTCTAGAAATTCATTATTTATATAAATAGAAATGCCAGACCTTAAAGCCAAAAGTAAATAATAAGAATGAACGAATGATAAATAATCATTCATAGTTTGTTGAAGAAAACAGTTAATGTTAAAAATAAATACTGGAATTTTATTTATGTTCTTCTTAATTTGTTAAGTAATCAGTGCAACAGGCGTTGATGAAGTATCTCCCTTAATGTTAGAGTATTGCAGCCCATTAATTGATAAATATATTCTGCATATTTTGAACTGCTGCATTAAAGCAAATTATTTTCTAGACCAATAGAAGATGTCAATAGGTAAACCTATCCAGAAGATTTTAATGAACTTCCTTCCAAGCTTATCGAAAATTTTTGAAAAGATATTATATAATCAAATATACTTATTTTTCGTTGATTATAAAATAATACCTGATAGTCATTGTGTATTCAGAAAGAATTGCAGTACCGCGGTCGCCCTAAACACTGATAAGAAACTTACTACTGTGTTAATCCTGTTAGACTTTTCGGAAGCTTTTGACACCATAAATCATAGACTTATTGTATCCAAATTAAAATATTACGGCTTTAATGAAAATTCAGTCACTCTTATTCAGTCATTCCAAACGATATCAAAAAATATATTCAGATAACAGGTTTTTCCAACAGTAGTAGATTCTTTCTGGGATTCCCCAGGCTGAATATTAGGCCGTTTGCTTTTCTTAATTTACACCTCTGATGTTCTTTAAGATATAGATAACTGCAGGATCCAGGCAATAATTGATACTGACACATCATTCTGCTTAGTGTTTGATAACAAGAATAAGGTTGAATACTTGCGTAATCATATTAATATTAATATCAGCGGTACTAGGCTTCCTAGTACCTATGAATAAGCATTTTTGTAGTAATAATTTGGATATTTACCAAAATTTTACCAGGTTATTCCTATATTACTCTTAATTTTTGACTAAAGTCGGATAAGCTGTTAGCGAACAGACAAACAGACCGACGGAATTGAGAAAATATGTTTTTTCGGCATCTAGAGAGCCCGAACGTAAAGATCTGATTTTTTCACGGTTACAATACTCCTCTTTTACGAGGGAAGTAAAAACTATTTATACGATTGACTTCATATTTTGATCAACTATTAAGGGTGATATCGGGATGATAATCCAATATGGAGGAACAAAATAACGGCCCAATAAAATATATCAAAAAAATACTAATAAAAAAACTAGTGATCCAGTTTACCTCAGCATGTACAGAAATCAAATGTTGACATACTTAAATGTTTAAAATATCAGTGAAATTCTATTTCTTAGAATAAAAGCCTTCTTTTTGTGAGTTAAAATAATAAATGTCATAATTGATATTGTTGTACCTTGTGTACATACATAACATACATTAATTTGATATAAAAAATAAAAATATTAATATAAGAAGAATAAAAATAATTAAATAAAAATAAATTAATAATAAATAATAAATAAAAACCAAGGCGAAATTTTGTTGTAAGTGGTTGAATGTTAGTATGTATGTATATGTATCACAGGATAAAAAAAGGACCGACATTTCGAATATATATTTAGTCTTTCTTATGTTTAAATGATTATAAATGATATTGAAAATAAAGAATATTTTTTTCCTATAAGACTATATGGATAAATTAATTAACTAATTACTCTTTAGAACACAATTATTATAAAAAAAATAAATGAGTTACCAGTAATATTTATAATAATATTATTATATATATATATATTAATATTTTCTATATTTTTATTTTTAAGTTCTTGCGGGTCATTGTTCTTATTATTTTTTTTAACAGCAATATAAATTAATTTATAAACGACTTCAAAAAAAGAGGTGGTTATCAAATCGATCCTATTTATTTTTATGTATGTACGTCGATACCCCGTGATGGTTTGACTAATTAATTTTTCAGGCATTCTTGATGTTACGCGACTGGCTCCATAGCAAAAATATTGGAAAGATGTTTAAAAGTGTGAAATAGCCATGAACTATTTAGTCGATGTTACATTGAGCAATATATGCGTTCACCATTCTGTCATGAAGAAAAAATATGTATGTTAACACAGTATATATAATAAAACATGTTATTATACAATGATGTTATCTAACATGCAGTGGAAGCAGTGGCTATATGTTAAACTGGACTTTTACAATAAAACTAGTATAAATAGAACTGCAAGCGGACTTGTAAAAAGTGGAAAATAATATTTTATTCCGTATGGATAATTTTACGATGTGAAGTCGGAACCAAACATAAATATAGTAAGACATTATACTCTTGGTATTAGTCATCAAAACACTCAGTATATAAACATATTTTTGTTATTAAGTATTTAAGAATAAGTATGATGCTGACTTTGCAGAGTAAAGTTATCCAGATGAAATAAAATACTATTTTTCACTTTTTACTGCATTATTTTGATATCGATTTTATTTTTTTCCATAAAAGTTTTGAATTTCTTACTTCAACAAACAAGAAAATTGTACCTATTATAAAACATGGGACTTATGACCATTAGTGTGTGAACCAAGTTATTTGTAGGCAACAGGGGCGTGCGGTAAATTTTAAGAAAGGGAAGCAATTTTTAGAAACTTGCCTATTTGTAATGTAATTCGATTCTTCGATCATTTCTTGCAACTTCGTCAATGACGTCATAATAAAAACGTCGATGTTCTGACATATTTTGGCGAAGTTTATTTTCAATGGACAACAGCGATGTATGCGAAAGTCTCTCCTGCCCCGTTGAATTTCTCACAAAATTTTCTATACGTTTAAGTGTTGAAAAATTGCGTTCTACTGATGAATTTATGGCAGGTATTGTCAATACTAATTCACACAATTTCGACACTTCGGAGGAATTTAAAATCATTTAAACCGTTAAATCTATAGTTTATTTGTTGATGAATTTGATCAATTATTTCATAAAAGAAGCGTCTGTATGATGTTTGAACATCTCCCACCTTGTCTGTTCGAAGACGCTTGGCTTGTGGCTCTACATTTAACATCAACGTTTTCTCCCAAAATAGGTCAAAGTCATTTCTTTTTTGGCTTAATATGGACTTAAAATCATCCACTTTTTTTAGGCAAAAAGCAATATCATTTGTTTTAGTTTGTAATATATTAAAAACATTGTCCGAGAATGGAAATATTTCTGAAAATATGTTCAACAAATAATTAAAATTAAAATCTCGTTTCAAACAGTCCAAAAACCCCCTCGATTTATTTATTGCTTCTGAGTCCCACGTTTCATTATTTTCTATTATATTCTCAAATAGTTCAATCAGTGATTCACGATTTTCAGATACTATTAACGGAAGTCTTCCATTATAGTTCCATCTAGTAGGAGCTACTTTGGGCAATCGTTTGTGGACAACGGAATCCAAAGCTTGTGTACGTTTTGTTGGCTTGGATGCCAGCCACTTAAATACTTTACACTCTTGAATGTGATTGATGGACTGGGATAAAACTAAATTTAATTTATGAGCAAAACAATGGACAAACACAGCACTTGGGAAAGTTTCTCGAACTTTAGCTTGCAGACCCCCTAATTGTCCTGCCATCACTGCAGCTCCATCATAGCTTTGAGCAACTAATTTTTTCTCTCCATTAATTACTTCAGTAATGTTATGAACTACGGTATATAATGCATCTGCTGTACGATTTTCGGACACATTCTTAAAACCTAAAAATCGCTCTTGAATACTTCCGTCTGTTTTAACGTAGCGTTTTACTATAGATAATTGGCTAAAACAATAGCAATGAACCGCGCTTCGCCAATCTCCTTCTTAATTATTATATAATAATGGTTGCAACAGCGGAAATTAAATCATTCTGGATTCGATTCGACGTTCCGCGAAAAACGCTAGACTGCTCTAAATGATTTTTTAAGCAATCATCATATTTAGCCATTAAACTAAGTAAGTCTTGAAAATTTTCTCTATTTGAAGAAACCCTTGCTTCGTCATGACCTCTAAATCCCAATTCGTGCTGTTTGAGAAAACACACAACATAGAAAAGTCTTCTTAATATTTGTCTATTTTTATCGACTAGTTTATTGTGTTGGCGGTGACTAATTTCCAACCGTTTATTAAGGGCGTGTTCAATTCTGGTTTTGCCGAAGACTTTTTCTTTTATGACGGCCTGCAAATGCGCTTGGACATAATGTGTTTTTTACAGCTTTATGGAAATTGTTTAAATCGGAAAAACCAGTTTTATTCCAGAGACCCTTTTCATTTTCAAAAAGTAAACATGACCAACAGAATAATTTACTTATATTTTCACACCCTGTTAGCCATTTAAATTGTTCGTATTGTTTTTCCGGATAAAAATGTCTAATACAGTTTTTCATTTTTGTGGTTAAATTTTTGATAGGCGGTTTTGTTCTTCCTTTGGAAATTATTTGAACCTTATCAGCGAAGTTTAATGTTGAAAGTCCCTTTATTATTAACACACGCACCACACATTCACACACACTCTTCTTACTATATTCTCCAACATTTTCAACGTTATTACCGACAGCCGAAGTTGACGGTATTTGCATATCCACGTCCGTATTATTGTCTTCCATATCGCACCATGCACGACGCGACGTACGTATCACACAACACACGGATAGCCGTTCAAACAAAGAACCGACTTCAACGATAGCTTCCCCTCCCACGCGACTGAAATGCAGAAATTGCAAATAGCCGGCGGAAAGTTCAATAACCTCTGGTTCGATTCACAGGAAATCAAGCATACAGCACTTGGCTGCAAAGAAGCTAGCGGCCCGCATAGGTTCTATTCGATTTCTATTGTGGCTCGGTCGGAGTCAAGGCCGCATTATTATTATGGGCTTGATAATTAAGATAATATTCTAGTATTTTTAATATAAACTAAATTAATGGTTTCCTATTTCAAAAATTACATTTTAGAAGATGTTTTGTAATTTTTTTTGGGGAAGCACTGCTTCCCTTGCTTCCTTGGACTGCACGCCCCTGGTAGGCATTTAAAACAAGTCAGACTAACCAGATATAATGTTTTTGCTGGAATAAAATATGGGCGCTAATTCAGGAATATACAACTTATAAAATATCAAGATTTTTAACTATTTTTCACTGGTGCGGGGTGTTGACATTTTGAAAATCCATGATTAATTTTCTGGCTAGTGAAATCCTAATGCAAGCGGAATTTCAGCATACAGGCATAGACGAAAACAAGATAAGCCAGTAACACGATTGACAAAGGTCCTTTTCGAAAGCAGCTTAATACTGAATATGTCAACACATCGCGTTTGCTTTAGATAAATTAAATATAATCATGAACGGGGCTTAAGCGAACCATCAAGTGAGGTCAGAGAATTGAGAGGTAAATAATTAGAAGCCTTTGTGTCTATGCGAACAGGCTCTCACACGCACATGCTCGTTGTCTATAATCAAATTTAAATTGTAATTCTGATCACTGTTGAGGAGTTTTATCAATATTGCAGCTTCCTTGTAATGTCGTTTCAGTGGATTGATTAAAAGATATTAGGCCGGTGTAGATTATCTTGTATTCAAATAGATAAATAAAATACAAATTCAATGATATACATGATGTTTCAAAACAAAAAAAAACTTCATATGAACATATGTCCTAGACCTCATAAGTTTTGATATACAGGGTGTTAAGCTTATCAGGAAAAATTTTTTTTTTATAATATTTGGGATACCATTTTAAATTTCTTCGTGAAATTTGGTACACATTTTTTACGCATCAAGACACATTTTCTGGTGTAAAACATTTTTTTATTTCTACCAGTGGCGTCCGTACCGGATTTGCATTGCATCTTTTTGAAGAAAAAAATAATATTTCACTGACATTTTTTTATTTAGATAGCCTAGATATTTTTACATAAAAATTACTTCTTGCATTTTTCTCGTCAGATGTACTGTTTAAAAGTTATTTAGCAAAATGTCGACATTTTTGGAATTTTCATAAGCAAAATTGGCTGTGCACGAATGATCATTTTGCCAAATAACTTTTAAGCCGTAAAATGACTAAAAAGTTAGGAAGCAGAGTAGCAAGATATTCCTTGTTCAAAATAAAGGGCAGTTTGTTATAAACGTTGGGTCAAAAGTCAACAATTAGGAAGATATTGCCGTACAAAGATGGCGGAAAAATAATGTTTTTATTTTTTTTCTTAAAAACGAAAAGCAATAGTATAATGAAATTTTATAGGAGTACTACTACTATGAAAACAAACTGTTTACATATTTTTTTCACTTTTTTAAAATGAGTGGAAGAGGTTGTAATAGATCACCCCTATTATTGTTGTTAACTAAATCTGAAGAAAAACTTACGCAACGACTTGGAAACAAATAAATTTGGATAGCTTGGTTTATTTCAAATCTTTTTTACTTCTTGTATTCTTCTCATATAACTTACCGACTGGAAATTAAAAACTAAGATGTAAATCATTTCTACAAGAAGCATTGACTTCTCTATTAGAACATTTACCTCTAAGAACTAGAAGGGACGTGTATTACATGCATGATGGCGCCCCATCACACTTCAGTTTAAATGTGGGAAGGTATTTAAATCTTACTTATGAAAACCGCTGGACAGTAAGAGGTGGGCATCAGCTTTACCGCCTCGTTTCCCAGATTTAAATCCTTTGGATTAATATATCTGGGGACATCTTAAAGAATTAGTTTTCAATACTTCAGTACAGGATATCGAGGACCCGAGAAATAGCATAATTGCATCATGTGATGAATTTTGCAACTGGTATTTCGATGTGCAACAAAGACAGCCCAATTTCCGAACAGTAATTATTTTTTCAAATGAATTCCGATTTACCAATATGGGAATGTTTAACCGCAATAACACTAGCTACTGGGCTACCCAAAATCCGCTCTTGGTAAGGGAAGGGGCATTCCAAGAAAGATTTAGAGTTAACGGCTGGTTTGGAATACGAGGAACTCGAAAAATAGGTCCAATTTTTTTTTGATGAGCTTCTAGTTGCAGAATATTATTTGCAATTCCTCCAAAATACAATAGAGGATTTTATAGACAATGTACCCATTGGTTACTGCGATCAAGTATGTTTTCAGCAAGATGGGGCACCTGCACACAATTCCAGAGTAGTGACTAACTACCTGAGAGAAAAATTCGGGGACAATTGGATAGGTACAAATGGGCCAGTCAGATGACCGGCGAGATCGCCTGACCTCACCCCTTCAGATTTTTCATATTGGGGCTACATTAAACAAAAGGTCTACAAAACATCGTTAGAAAATCGTGCGGATCTTATTAATCGAATTACAAGAGCGATAGAAGAAATAACTCCAAGGCAGATGGAAAACATTTTACAAGAGTTTCATAACAGAATTCTTATGTGCCATGAAGTTATTGGCCAACGTTTTGAAGACCTTGTCTATGGATGACCTTTTTTCTTGGTTTTTTATTACTCATGGAGCTTTAGTTCTGTTTCGTGTTTTTCCTTGAGTTAAGAGGATTTTTTATGTTTGAATATTATTTAAATTAGTGTCTTGTGGCGTAATTACAGTTGAAGCTACTTAGTAGTGTCTTTAATAAATACTCTTTTTAAATAGACTGGCAATATTTCTTATAGTAAATAATAAACAATGATTAGTTGTACAGCGTGTGAAAACATGAAAAACAGGCATTTTGAAATAAGTTTTTTTATAAGTTTATTTTTTGTTTTTACTCAATTTACATTACTGCCAAGTACAAAATATGCTTAGCCTTACAGATAACATATCAGTTTTTATATGTTAAGAACTCAATTTAGTATCATGTGAAATTCAAGCCCTTCCTTAGTACCTATATTTGATGACTGCAAAACGTTAAATACACCATTTGCAAAAACAGTTTTGAGCAGTACGTTTGCAAATTCGAATAGCTTGTTTTTTATTATTCGTACATTGAACAAAGCAATAATTTTGAACTAAAGTACCCACTTTAAAAATTAGAAGATGAATAAAAGAATGGCAGCTGTGGTGTTTCTTTATTTCACAGCCACCTTGGATCAGAAATTTAATATTTGTCATTTATTACCCTAAGCGTTAAAAAGGCAATTGCACAGTGCAATTGGAAATATCTCAAAAAGTACTTGATATGGGTGTAGGGTATGATACACAAAAGTATTTAAAATTGTTTGAAGATTTAGATGTTGAGTAGCTTTATAGGTCGTCTTAATAAAATAAAACGAGAAAATATCGTTTGAAAGTGATTTTTCACTAACGTTTCCGTTTTTTCACATAAGATGCAATGAGTTGCATAACAAACACTATTTACAGTATTAAATTGGAACTATCTTCCTTTGTTTTTCCAAAAAACGGAATTATTCATTGAAATGTTTAAAGTTTCATTCGCCATTTTCTCGAAAACTATGAGGAATTGACATAGGGCATGAAACATGTTTTATGTATAGAATTTAGTGCAGAATTCAAAAATAAATCAATATACAGGGCGTTCCGTTTAAAATTTTAAAGTTGATAGCATTTCCGGTTAAACCGGAAACGACAGTCGATTGTTTATACAGCGGGAATCTTCCTCATAAGTAACCATAAATCGCTGTAAAATTTCATGTTAATAGTATTTATTTTAAAAAAATTATAGTATATGCAACCAACTCCAATGTTGTTCTATATGTAGAGTAGCCAGCCCTACCAGGTTCGAACCTCACATAGAGCTCCAATGCTTTTTTGTTTTGTATGTTTGATGTTTTATATATGTCATATGTTCTGGATAAGATTCAGGTCTTCTATAGTACAATATAATGATTGTATTAGGCCTAGTGTATTATCATCAAAGTACAGCCGTTAAGATTAAGATAAACTTTACGCATCTTAAGGGGCTTTCTCTGCGACCTGTTAATTTCAAAGCACAGCCATTAAGACTATGCTACATAAAAAAAATGTGTTTAAAACCGAAGTTTAGTATAAAAGCCAAGTTTAACAAATAGTAACTTAATATTTTGTTACATTATAATACATTATACAATATCATGCATACTTTTTCTTCCTGACTGACTGTGATTACCCCGGTAAGCATTAAAACATTATGACCCTTGATCTAGCCACGGCTCGAAAAATCAACCAATCAAATTCAATGTCCTAATTTCAGGGACATAATGTTATTGTGCACCAGGTCGAGAGTCATAATGTTCCAGGGGGTTTAGCAACAAGTGACAATCCCTTTATTAGCCGATTATTATAAAATATATAAAAATAAATTTAATGGATACGTTTAATAATGATGGTAAAATGAATCTTCCAATAACTTTTAAATATTCGGATGTAGGTGAAAAAACTTACAGAGCGAACTTATTATGTGAAAATGATATAAAAATGTGGATTAAAGATTATGAAAACCTAACCTCAACTAGCTGGATTTTAAAATCTCGCAAGAATAATACACCTCATTTCGTAAGTAGGTAAGTACGTATTTAAAAATGTATAACATATTAGTTTGATGTAAATTTGTTATTATAGGTCTAATTATGTTATTATTTTAATATTTTTACAAGCTTTTATTTAGTTTCACCTGTCCGTGTATGTTTGTAATCAAATCTCGCAAGTGAAATTTGACTAATTTGCCAATGTCCGATTGAGCTGAAATTTTGTACACATATTTAGGTCCAATGACAATGCATTATTATTCAAAAATTGCATTGATACAGGGCCGTATTCAGGAGGACGGGGCCCAAATTTTACTTTCCGATGTTCGATCGAGCTGAAATTTTGTACACATAATATTTAGGTCCAATGACAATGCATTATTATTCAAATATTGAATTGGTACAGGGCTGTATTCAGGAGGGCGGGGGCCAATTTGTTACTACGTTAACACTAAAAAGTAAAAAATAATAAAAGGAAAAAAAAACTTTTTTAAAACAAGCTTTTATTTAAATGCACTAAAAAGAATAAAATAAAATTTTACTATGAACTTATATTATTCATTACACAATTTATATAATATAAAAGCTTGTTGCGAGATTAAGTGTATTCGTATTTACTTAGTATGGAAATTTTCAAAATTGAAATCAATCAGATCGTTGGTAAATCTCGCGATAAGCTTTTATATTATATAAATTGTGCAATGAATAATATAAGTTCATAGTAAAATTTTATTTTATTCTTTTTAGTGCATTTAAATAAAAGCTTGTTTTAAAAAAGTTTTTTTTTCCTTTTATTTTAGTTATGAATTCTACTGTCACCACACAGGATATAAAAGACTTTCCGCTGCAGAAAATAAAAAAGGAAAATCAAAAAATTCGGACTGTAAAGCAAATATTAAAATTCGTATTAAGATTACAACAAAACACACTATTAGAAAGGACAAATATGTAAAGGTAAATAATATTAATTATATGTACAGGGTCCAGGGTCTTACAAAATTCGATACGAAGTGTGTCGTATTTTGGCCTCTCTATTACACACCTAACTGTTTCCATGAAATAGCAGAGTATTTTTTTTTAGGATGGAATGCCAGCTATAATTTTTGTTAGAGACAATCATAACCATAATTTAAAATCTGCCGAAACGCTTTCCTATTTGCACCCAACAAAGGAAACAAGGCAACAGTTTGAGGACTATTTTGAATGCGGTTCTGGCATAAAAGAAGCAATTAACTACCACGAATCGAAATTAGAATTAAAGTACGGACCTAAAAGTGCTGAACTTGCCAACGCTCAAATTAATCCAAAATATCGATCAATGCAGTTTTGGTATGAAGAATGGAGATCCAAAAATTTAGGGCCGCGTTCAGGTGATGGTGTCCTGCAGGTAATTCCTACTTATTTTTCCTAATTCCAAATTTTTCCTTATTGTTCCTACTTATTTTTTATTGAATTTATGCATGGCTTTTGAACGCACTGTTCGGTATTTGGACATGTAAAAACTAAAACAATATTTTTTGTCACTTTACCTTATCTTATAACATTTATGCTATTATTTTTTCAGAAAATTGCTGAAAAACAAGAGGAATTTAAATCAGAAGGTATAATTGTAAATTATTCAGAAAACCCATTTGCTCTTATAGTCGTAACCAAGTTAATGCAAAGAGCACATAGTTTACCATTCTCCAAAGATATTGTATTTGTTGACAGTACATCATCCTGTGATGGCCTAAACCATTGTTTAACTTTTGTATTGACACCTTGCCAAATTGGGGCAGTACCTTTGGCAGTAATAATAACTGCAGGTCAGTCAGCAAATGACTATAAAGCAGGATTTCAACTGTTAAAAGTCGCAGTGCCAAATTCATTTTGCGGGCAAGGTTTTCCTACAATTTTTATGACAGATGATTCGGATTCCGAACGATGCGCTTTGAAATCTGTGTGGCCTAATTCAAAAACCCTACTTTGTCGATTCCATGTATCACAATCTGTGTGGCGTTGGTTGTGGGAGAAAAAACATGATATTCCACCAAATCGTCGAAAAGAACTCTACCTGAACTTTCAAAATATTTTAGTCGCTTCTACAGAAGATATAGCTATTAAGGAATTCAACTCAGCAATTTTAAATGCTAGTTCATTGGCGGCTTGGCAACAATATTTAACAGATAACTGGAGTAGGAGGGAAGATTGGTGTTTGGCCTACAGAAATACAACAACACATGGACATCAAACAAATAACTATAGTGAGATAAGCGTTAGGTTATTTAAGGACATAGTACTTGCAAGGAATAAAGCATATAACGCGGTTGCGCTAGTTGATTTTTGTCGCACCGCAATGGAAGATTATTGTTTGCGAAGAATAAGAAATTATATCCATCAAAGAGACGCGACCTGTCGGTTGCTTCTAAAAAGATATTCACAAAAAATAAAATATTTACAAAAACAAGACATTCGACAATTGTCAGATGAGTTATTTTGTGTTCCGAGTGAAAAAACAGAAAAAATGTATGATGTCGACATTTCGAATGGATTTTGCAGCTGTTTAGTAGGAAGACTAGGCTCTTTTTGTAAGCACCAGGCAGGAGTACTACATTATTTTCAGAGATCCTCTTTAAGTGCTCCAAGCTATAATACAGAATCACGATACTTAATGGCTCAATTAGCTTTTGGAGAAAACGTACAGTCGAAGGATTTTTACATGCCATTTACAAAGCAGAATCCAAATGAAACTATTGCTGAAGCGCCTGAGTGTTCGGATAACATTAGCTCAGATATTAGTCTGATACCCGTGAATTATATGGCAAATTGTCAAGAGTTAACTGAAATCCAGCCAGAGGAAAATATTGGTGACGATTCATTTGACTCTCTTCTTAATTTGATGAAGGAACACAATACGAAATTTGGCACGACCGCTCAAAGTTTTAGAAGGTGTGTTACAAGGCTTAAGGCAGTTAAAACAAAAAATGCATGGGAGAGTTTCCTCAATACAGCTGGAAGCTGCAACCCGCTGAAATTTAAAAGAAAATCGGCAATTCACGTACAACCAACGTCTATTGCTAGACGAAGACCAGGAATAGTAAGGGGGTGTAAAAGAGCTCCTATATGTCGCCCAGCACAATGTGAGTCCATAAAGAAAAGACTGAAAAGGCGGTATGATTTGGCTGAAAATGTCAGAGCAAATCGTTCTAATGCTATAAAGCATGGCGCTGCACATTGAACATGATCTTTTGTATTTGATGATTAATTTGTACCAGATTTTCAAATAGTTTAATAAAAACGTGTTTTAGTCCTTTACGTTATTTAAATTTTTTTTTTACATAAAATATGATAAATAAAATTCAATATAGTTATATATTATTGGAAGTGCTGTATTTCATAAAACATTATGACCCTTGATCTGGCACATAATAACATTATGACCCTGAAAACAAGACATCGAATTTCATTGGTCGGAGTTTTTGGGACCGTGGCTAGATCAAGGGTCATAATGTTTTAATGCCCCCGGTAACACCCTAAATATTGCATGAAAGGTTCATCCAAATTAGTCAAACCATCATAGGGTCAAATTGATAACCTCCACCTTTTTTTCAAGTCGGTTAAAATTAAAAAACTTCCCCAACGCCCATACTTGTTTCAAATATGTCTGCTTTTATAAAATGGCAATAATTCTAAATTAATTACGAGTTAGTGATTTGCACGATTATCTGTGTTATTAGCCGAATATGACGACATACACTAGGTTTAATTATTCGGATTTTATAGTTGGTAAATTTATATGGGCATATCCGGTTTTCAGGTATTGTACATCAGTTTTAGGCTTAATTATAGCCTATATTTTGTTGCCACATACAACCAATTTAGCTCAAAATACAATCCATGTTTTAATTCTAAACTCCGTAATTGTTTACTATTAATTAATTTTATTATGCTCTCAAATATTAAACGTGTGTTCTATTTTAATAATAACAGAATCCAGTCAATCCAGCCGGATATGACAATGTTTTGCTGAGCATAGAACATCATCATCTCATTAATATCTCAGTTAAATTTTATTTAAACTATGAAAGGTGTTAAGTTACAAGCAAATTTATATGCAACATGGAATATAGGTGCAAATTGTTAATTATCCACCTGTTTTATTCCAGTTTTCTGGTTTTCTTAAAATTTTAGGATTCATTGAAATAAGAGATGAAAATAATTTCCACTTTGCCAGGGTATGTAGTGTAACCATACCTGAATTATGGAAATTTGAGATAAAATTGGCATTTACACTTTTGTATTGCTGATACGCCCCCTAGCGGCCAACTTACGAACTTGAAAATAATTTACAGTGATTTCCCTTTGCCGATTAACCTACACATATTTTTTCCTTAAGTTCTGTCGGTTCCTGAGCTACAGCCGACGCCCTCACTGGCCGACAAGATTTTTCTAACACAGGCCAGCTATTTTCACAATGGAAATACCCTCCCAATATTAAAAAAAATATTCGGAAAGCCCTAATACGTACCATTTTTTAATAGCCTAATTAGAACCTTTTATATTGGCAGGTAAACAATTTTATTGTGGGGCGGCTAAAATGGGTCCATTTTACAAGGGAAAAATTACCTAGAGTGGGTTATTTACAACATTAGAAATAAAATAAACGTTAAACATCGCTCTTCTGTTGAGTTTTGAATTGAGTGGTTATCTGTATATCGATAAGCAAGAGTATGGGAAGACGAGACTCGACACCTCAAACGCGCCGAAGTTGCATAATTTCTTCTGACAAATTTTGTTATATTTGTGGAACATTTCTGGTGAAATCACAAGCCAGGCCATTTTCCGAAAATGTAAAAAAAGCCTACTTTAAATATTTTGGTGTGTTAATTGGGGATCAAGATAAGCGGTGGGCTCCCCATGTGTGCTGTGTTAGTTGTTGTGTGTCATTGGTGCAGTGGATGAAGGGAAAGAAAAAAACGATGCCTTTTGCAGTTGTAATGGTATGGAGAGAACCCACCAATCATTCTGACCATTGTTATTTTTGCCTTTGATTGTTCAAAGTGAATTAAACGATTTAGTACGTGATTGGGGGTTATCCAAGCAACAGTCAGAACTTCTGGGTTCCTGTCTTAAGGAATGGAACCTATTGGCCAAAGAAACAAAAATTACGAATTTCAGAAAAAGAAATGCTATGTTTTCTGAATTCTACAGTATGGAAAATTCGTTGTGCGCGTGTGCTGATATAGACAGTTTAATGCAGGAACGTGATATTGAACATTCTCCCCGTGAGTGGCGCTTATTCATAGACTTGTCTAAATATAGCTTAAAAGCTGTGTTATTGCATAATGGAAATTTAAAACCCTCTATACCAGTTGTCCATTCAGTTGCAATGAAAGAAAATTATGAAAATATGCGCCCGATTTTGGATCAAATAAACTACAATAGGTATAAATGGCAGATATGTGGGGACTTAAAAGTTATAGCGATTTTAGTGGGATTTCTAGGGGGATTTACAAAATATTGCTGTTTTCTTTGTTTATGGGACAGGGACAGTCGTGCAATAAATCAGCATTATGTAACAAAAATTTGGCCAGAAAGAAGCGAATTTCAACCGGGATCTCAAAATGTTAAATGTATACCTCTTTTTGAACCCAAAAATGTCCTTTTGTCTCCTCTTCACATTAAACTTGGGCTGATGAAAAACTTTGTGAAGACTTTGAATAAAGATGATGATGGATTTAAATACCTAAGACAAGTCTTTCCTCAGTTAAGCGACGCCAAATTAAAAGAAGGCATTTTTATTGGGCCACAAATCAGAAAATTGCTGGACGATGTCAATTTTACGGAAAAGCTTACCAGGCAGGAACTCAGAGCATGGAATTCATTTGTTAATGTGGTAAGAGGATTTTTAGGCAACAATATGGATGAAAATTATGAACAATTAGTTAATGAACTCTTAAATGCCTATAATGCGCTTGGTGCCAGAATGTCATTAAAAATTCACTTCCTCCATTCCCATCTGTCATTTTTTTCCTAAAAATTTGGGAGCTATTAGTGACGAGCAGGGTGAAAGGTTTCACCAAGATATCAGAATAATGGTTTTTAAAGAGAAAAGATAGGACACCTCATAAACGGAAAAAATAAAGTTTAATTGGTGTTTTAAGTTAATATTTTTCTCATTTGCTTTTCTCTCAGATGTATGGTATGTTTAATAGGCGAAAACTGTTAACATAGTCAATAGCAGGGTTAAGAATTTTCTGAAATAATTTTTCTATAGATATTAAGTATCGTAACATTAGATATGGTTCTACAATTCTAACAAGAAAACACTACGTGCTACAACTTTCTATTTGTCATTTTCGTATTTGGATAGGTCCATTCTATTAGATTATGCGATTCTGATTTGTGTTAGAACAAACAATTTTTTTTTGTCGGTCAGTATTATAGGACCACTCTGTAGACTCAAATGAATGAAATGAAATGTTTTGGACTTATAAAATAAAACCCATAAGCAAACGTTTTTGTGAAGATGATCTTTATTTTTTTACAAACGTCAGTAATATAATATTTAATTTATTATTTCTACTATTTTATGACAAACAACATGGGCAGTAATCGTCCAGTAATCAGAAGGTTGGGTACGAGCAAAACACTAAAGTGAGAAGCTGGTGAAGGAAGTGTAGAGTGCTTACACATAAACAGTCTGGTTCACACAATACAAATTGATAAAAAAAAATAAAAGTGGTGTTTGTTCAATATCTTTCAAAATATTACATATATAAAACATTTTGCTAAAAAATGAAGGGCAGATCATTACCTACAAAAAAGGTTATTACGCTTTTTCCGAAAAATGTAATAGTTTTTGAGTTAAATTCATTTCAAGAGAAAAATTCTTGAATTCATTAGCAAGCGCTCGGACAAATTTTGCAATAACTCGGGTAAAAATAATTTCTTATTTATAATTTAAAATGCGTTTTTTTTAAACTTAGTTTTCGCAAAAACTGCGAGTACTACAGAAAAAACATAAATATTATTTTTTAAGTAATAATCTACCATAGATTTTTAAATTATACGATATTGCTGTGATAATTTGGAAGATAATGGCTTTGTTGGTCAATTATCCATCCAATATCCTACCTTTCGATGGGTATCTGTACCCATCGATAGGCATTTAACTCTATGAAAAAAAAGTTCCTGACTTTCATAACGAGGCCTAATTTGCCTGTAAATATCGAATCTCATACCTATCGATATTATCAGTTCTCTATACGTCCATGCGTCGTATGCCGATCGACATTATTGCTTACCTTACGACAGAAGCACTATTAATGAAAAAAATGTCTATAATTGTACAGGGTGTTCGGGAACAATGTCAGGGAACCTAAGGCTGTGATTCTACATGAAAAAATAATGGTAGCAAGTCATTTAAGAAAATGTCAAAATCGCCATGGTTTCCTAGTAAGGGCTATCAAAGTTGCATTTTAATTTATTTCTGCTCAAACCTTTGTGAGTATTCATAAAAGACTTGGAGAACAAAGCTCATTTACGCATCGCAAATATGACACAGGAAGAGCCAAGTCCGTTAGAACGGTTGATGCGGAAGAAAGAATAATTAAATGATAAAAGAAAACCCGATTGTCAGTACTCAGGAAATGCAGAGGGAATGGCGAAGTCTACAGCTTGGTAGGTAATACATGAAAAACTTTATGCTCTCCATTTGCAAAAGATGCAACCTCTTTATGATGGTGATGATACATAAATAGGAAAATGATAATACTTTCATTAGTATCATATTATTTACTGATAAAGCTGGTTTTAAACGCGATGAAAGACTGAATTTACCTAACATACATCAGTGGGCTGTTGAAAACCCATATGCTTATGTAAAAAGGGTATATCAGCGAATATTTATGTTAAATGTTTAAGCCGGTATTATAGGCGATTGTCTCGTAGGACCTCACTTTTTTCATGGGACGTTAAATGGAAATCTTTATATACAATTTTTACAAAATGCTCTTCCTGCCATATTAGAAGATGTTCCCCTTTGATCACGAATAAGGATGTGGCCTCTTGCAAGACGGCGCAGCACCACATTACAGCCCAAACGTCCCTGAATATCTGAATGAGGTATTTCTGGATCGTTGGATAAGAAGAGGCGGAGCACTCCCTTGGGCACCCCGTTCCCCAGAACTTAACCCAATAGATTTTTTCTCTGGATGTATTTAAAGACGTTGGTGCATAAAACTGCAGTCAATAACCGTGACGATGTACGAGTTTGAATAATAAATGGCTGTGAACGCATTACAAACACACCCGGTGTTTTTCATCGCGTTCGGAGACATTTTCTAAAAGCTGTTAGAAAATGTATCGAAGTTAATGGTGGACATTTTAGAATTTATTCTAAACGTCATTTTTGGGGACCTTATTTTGCTAATGTTTACGTTTTGGTTTGTTGACGTATCGTCAAACCGTCGTCTTTGCAAATTTAAGTTTAAGTTTTAGCAGTTTATAAATAATACGCACAACGAGTTAATATAAAAGTTGTTTAAAAAGTTGTGTTGAATACAAGAAAAAGTCAGTTGTGTGGCGTGAAGTCGTACCCGTATTAAAAGTACAAGGAAGAAAGGAATTTCGTCTCAAGGGCATTTGTATTTTCGTAAGTAAAGAAAATAACTAGACACTTTTAAACTGGTTTAAAGGCAAAAATAGTTGTTATTATAATGAATATCATACTTCTTAAAGTGTCAAACAGTTAGGTAAGGAACCAGGTGGTATATAAAAAACACAGTAGCGTAATACTTTATGTGTAATATGTTGTTAGCCAAAACATTTAAATTACCTGAAGTAAGTTTTAAAACAGAAGAAAAAAAGTTAGAGTTTTTGTGTTTCTAGGAACAAATTTATAGGACAAAATAAGTTCTAATATCTAACATTATATTCTCTTTTTTTGGGTCTGCTGAAGGGGAAACATTTTGATTATATTTCTCAACAAATGTTATTTGTTTAGGCAGTAAAGGCAAACAAAAAAAAATGAAATCCTTTGAGATTTAAATTAACTTTTTACACTTTTTTTAAGATAAATAGAATATACCTATACCTATAGGTATATTTGTTTTTTTTTATTTCTATAAATACTTAAGATATTTTGTTTTTTTGCAAAAATATAGTATTTTTCTTATATTTATTAATTTATTTATTTATTACAGGTAACCAAAACATAACCCTAAGTAGCCCAAATATTTGTGTTTCCATCCACTATTTTTAGTGTAAATATATAAGTCTAACCCAAAATTAAATTAAATAAAAAACACTAATCTAATCTAACCTTACATCGTTTAAGATATCCCGAAAATACTAAAAATAAAAATTTGTATTCCATTCTTTGTAAATATATATATATATATATATATATATATATATATATATATATATATATATATATATATATATATATATATATTCACGACCCACTGTACATACTTATGTGGTGTATAGGGTATCCCTAAGGTATATCGAAATGGATATTTAAATTGATTAATTCGGCTTCATTACTAAGATACAGGTTTATTTTTATAGTTTGGTAAAAATTTGTTCACCCTGTATCTCCTAAACGGCTTAATCCATTTTTTTAACTTTAGTACACAAACACTCTTGGTATATCTTAACTTTTTGAAGTTTGAAAAGTATCAAAGTTCCAGGGCCGTATCCAGCCAATTCACACAGGGGAGGGGGGCTAGTTTTGAGACACCCTGTACATCGGAATTCGGTATTTTTGAATTTTTTTCTTAAACTACATTCATTTGTGAACAATAATATGCCACCATCTTGAATGGCACACTAAAGGTTATGTACGAAATTTAAATCTTTAGATAGTACATACCCATTTTTTTTAGCGGTATCTGTATTAAAGCTTTTAACTAAGTATAAAATTATTTCAATGATTGACTTTAAAAAAAATTAAACTATCTCTACTAATAAAACACAGCCTTGTCGAATTATTTTTTATTTTTAGTGGCCCAAAAATACCAAAATCTACCCTAACACAATATCGATTGTCTAACGGTATCTCTACATTTTTGTGCACGCTTTTGTGAATTGCAATTGAGCGTTGAATCATTTACATTTGAGGTTTTTGTCTAAATGCTTGACTTTTAAAAAAATTAAACTATCTCTACTAATAAACCAGTTAATTTCTGTTTGAAGTCTTTTTCGCCTCATCTTTTATCTAATGCTCGAGATCGTGATCATTTATCGGCTACCGTAAAAATTTATCTTTTTTTATTTTTGTTATTGTACTATACAAATTACGTGTAAGAGCTTGTTTTTTTTAAATTTTTCTATTTACCTTTATTTTTTTCGTAACCTTAAAACCTAAAAAAAAATACAAATTCAATAAATTTTAATACCTAAAAATAATAAAGTAAGCCTTGGAATTTAGACAGATATTTTAAAAATGACATTACGTACATACAATTCAATAATTTGAGTTTGACATTGTTAATTAAAGAATTTTTATTTGAATTTTCTCTTTCCAAAAAGTTTGTATGCTTCAATAATTGTAAAAATGCCGTTATTTACAAATGCTGAGTACGCAGACGTCGTATTTGTGTACGGATTTTGTAATGGTAACGGAAGGGCTGCTACAGAAGAATACAGAAGACGATTTCCGGATCGGAGAATTCCAAATCACTAAACGTTTGCCGCAACCTTTAATACATTGCGTGAAAAGGGTAAGTTTCCCTTAACCGATCTTCATTTTGAAAAAGTGGGTGCTAATAACGTGGTCCAAGAAGAGAATATTCTCAACCTTGTTTTTTGAATTGAATTTCCGCCCAATTAGCGATACCGCAGACAAGAGTATGGAGAACTATAAAAAATGAAAACTTATACCCTTTCCATGTACAAGAGGTACAAAGATTAGAAGAAGGCGACTACTTGCCTAGATTAGCATTTGCTAGGTGGGTAATAAATCATCGAAGAACTATTTTTAGAGCACTATTCACTGATGAAGCCCAATTTACAAGAGACGGAGTCTTTAATTCTAGAAACTCTCATGTATGGGCAGATGAAAACCCTCATTCGTTGCGATTGGCCAATTCTCAACGAAAGTTTTCAGTGAATGTTTGGTGCGGCTTAATAAATAATCATTTAATTGGACCACATATTTTCCCTCAACGACTAATGGCTGTTGTGTATTTGGACTTTCTACAAACCTTTACATTTTTATTGCGACGAGGTTAGACAAAACCCTCAAATGATTCACCGCTCAATTGCAAACCTACAAAACCGTGCACTAAAATGTAGAGACACCGGTGGTATGCATTTTGAAAACATTTTGTAGCTTTTAAGACGTTATTGTGTTAGGGTAGATTTTAGTTTTTTTTTGGGCTACTGAAAATAAAAATTAATTCGACAAGGCTGTGTTTTATTAGTAGAGATAGTTTAATTTTTTTTTTAAAGTCAATCATTGAAATAATTTTATACTTAGTTAAAAGCTTTAATACAGATACCGCTAAAAAAAGGGGTATGTTCTATTTAAAGATTTAAATTTCGTACATAACCTTTAGTGTGCCATTCAAGATGGTGGCATATTTTTGTTCACAAATGAATGTAGTTTAAGAAAAAAATTCAAAAATACGGAATTCCGATGTACAGGGTGTCTCAAAACTAACCCCCCTCCCCTGTGTGAATTGGCTGGATACGGCCCTGGAACTTTGATAGTTTTCAAACGTCAAAAAGTTATGATATACCAAGAGTGTTTGTGTACAAAATTTAAAAAAAATGGATTAAGCCGTTTAGGAGATACAGGGTGAACAAATTTTTACCAAAATATAAAAATCACCCTGTATCTTAGTAATGAAGCCGAATTAATCAATTTAAATATCCATTTCGATATACCCTAGGGAGACCCTATACACCACATAAGTATGTACAGTGGGCCGTGAATCACCCACTATATATATATATATATATATATATATATATATATATATATATATATATATATATATATATATATATATTAAATATTTACTGTGTACCCATTAATTCTACAAAAATGAACATATTTTTTGCTTAGTTTGCGTTATTTAGCAATTTAGACCATGACAGTTAAGTGCATTTTAACATATAACATATAAATATTTAGAAAAAGTACTGTAATCCAGGATACCCTATAGCCTGTGTCATCTTATGGAAAATATGATATTTTTTTGTTTATTCTTATATTAATAAAAGCCGAGATAAAAGCATATTTAATTACCAAAATTCAATAAACATATCTCTTACGGTGTCCACAATAAAAGTATTTATCATCCTATTCTTTTTAAACTGTGCGAAAAAACATAGAATGGAAGCTTTCACTGCTTTGATCAATGAAAAGAATGGAATTGAAGAGAGGCAGGGGACCCTTGACTTCTTTCGCAGTTGTTTAGTTAAGACTAAAGGAGGATAGGTAGTGTTAGGTTAGGTCTGGTTAAGTTAGTTTACGCTTACATAATCCACCTTTTTATTATTAGTATTTTTGGGATATTTTAAACCATGTAAGTTTAGTTTAAGTTAGTTCTTTTATTGCTTTAATTTAATTTTGAGTTGGACTCAAAAAAAAATATAGATACACTAAGAATAGCTCATCGAATTACACATATTTCGGCTACCTACGGTTAGTTTTTGGTTACCTGCAATAAATAAATTAATAAATACAAGAAAAATATTATATTTTTGCAGAAAACAAAATGTTAAGAGTGATTATAGAAATTAAAAAAAAATGTTTGTTCCTAATATAGGTAATTTTCCTATAAAAAGTCTAAAAATGAATTGAAATCATTTATCTCCAAAAAAGGATTTCTTATTTTTTGTTTGCCTTTATTGCCTGTTAAACAAATATCAGACCCAAAAAAAGGAGAAATATATACATATTAAAACTTATTTTGTCCCATAAAATTAGAAATCCATGACTCCAACTTTTTTCTTTCGTTTTAAAACATATTTAAGGTAATTTAAATGTTTTGACCTAACAAAATATTATATGAAGTGTTACGCTATTGTGTTTTTTATATACAACTTTTTAAGAATTATCGTTTTAATTGTAATAACAATTATTTCTGCTTTTAAATCGGATTTAAAAGTGTCTAGTTAATTTCTTACTTACTAAAATACAAATTCACTTACCGGTGGAACGAAATTCCTTTCTTATTTGTTCTTTTAATACGGGTTAAATTAAAAATTTAAATTGGTCAAACCATCGCGATGAATCGGTTTATGTCATGATCCGTAATCTAGTTAGCGAGAGATGAGAAAGTCATGCTTTTTCTACAAAAAAAAATGCACACTTATGCGAGTGGTATTTCGTTTGCTTTCGTTACTTCGAAATAAGAATCATAACTGAATATTGTGCTTTGGTTTAATAAGAGTTTATGCAAACTAGAAAGTACTAAATAAAAATGAAGGCGTAGGAACTTCTGGTACCTATATAACCTTCATCTTACAGACGATACTATTTTACAAATCAGAAAGTTTAAAGGTAGTACTTTTAAAACGATTGATACCTAATATTAATATTTTCTAAGATATAATAAAGCATTTTTAACCAATAAAATTTTTTGGTACCGTATAATAACAGTTATATTTTAATTATTTTATTCACATTTCCAAAATTATTTTTGTATTTTTAGGATATCTTTTGTTTTTATTTGCATAGTTAATAATAATTTTACTGAATTTTCTTTTAACCTAGTATGTCTTAGATGTATATATTTCTTATTCATCTAATGTTTTGTTCTATATTAAATTTGAGTAAATTTAAATGAAATAATAATACTTAATTTAGAGTGTATTAATAAAATTATTTATATTTAATTATTTATGGCCTATCGTGTCTTAAATGCGTTAATATTTTGTATCTACTTAATTTTTCTGAATAATTTTAGTTACTTATAGAAAAATATGAAAGTATAATATAACTTTCAAATGATTTACAAGTTTTTCCAAATAGGCTTCCCTATGGTGGAGCCTTTAAATTCTTATTTGTAGGTTTTACTTAGTAGTAAGCTTTAGATCATTAATGTAGTTACTGGGCACGTGTCGCGAGAGTTCATCATCCAGAATGCTATGTTAATTTATTTTGCCCAGGCGGCAAAATTGCCACATTTCTTGATAACTTTGATAAGTGCCTCTTTCAAACCTAGTGTTAATTTCAAAGTATCAATAACAACAAACGTTGAACTTAAACCCCTGAACAAATATAAGGTCCGCAATGGTAGCACAGCGACAAGGATTAAAGAAATGGATTATAGAAGATCGCAAAATCCAATACAGCAAAAGAGACAGTTACAGTGTTTTTCTTAAGTTTATTCACAGTGAACTCTTATTTAGATTAAATAATATGGAATTTGATTGTTTTGATGTTGAAACTAGATGCCAAGTTGAAAATATCGTCCATAAGAAATACGTAAGTCAAAAGGATAAATTAGATAGATTAATTTACAATAAAACTGTAAATAAAATTAACAATTGTCATAACCCACTTTCAGATCATGTATTTTTTAAACGCTTTTATAATCTCACAGATACAGATTTTACAGGCTCAGAAATTAAACTATTAGAAAAGGGGTTTAATTTCAATCTTCAGGTTAAAGATAACATTAAATCTAGAGAGATGTTAGGAGTTGAATGTGAAATAGCAGTAAATAAAATAGGTAATGATAACTATAAACGTATATTAGCTCAATCAATTACTTCAATACCTTGGGATTTGTCTAATGAACGATTATCAAACAATTATAGTTTAGTTAAAAATATTAACAGTAAAATGAAGATAATATTGTATTCACTAGGGCGGATAAAGGAAAAACCATTATTGCAATAAAAAGAGAAGATTATATTCAAAAAACTTCAGAATTTCTGAATCCGGCTAAATTTCAAAAGATCAATAAAGATCCGACAGAAATATATCAAAAGATTATAAAAAATGTAATTAAAGATAGTAGCTTATTTGATGATAAAATTAAATATAAATTAACGATAATGAATCCACAAGTACCTAAGCTATATTCATTTATTAAACTGCATAAAGGCAATATGCCCATTAGACCGATAGTGTCCTATGTGACAGCTCCAGCTCACAAGATTTCTAATAAATTAATAGACATTATTAGTACATTTTGCAATTTTAAACCAAAATTTTGTATTAAAAATAGTTTAGAATTAATTAACAATATAAAAGATGTCACAATCCCAAATAATGCCATATTAATCTCTTTAGATGTACACAACTTATTTCCTAGTGTCCCCCCTATTAAAGCTATTAACTTAGTCGATAATTTATTACTCAAAAATAAAGTTAATCATATTATTAAGAATGAAATATTGGATTTGTTAACAGTGTGTGTAGATCAAAATTACTTTGAATTCAATGGCTCCGTGTATGTAAGTAAAGAATATTTAATAATGGGTAATCCTTTGAGTCCTATACTAGCAGAAATATTTCTAGATAATGTTGAACAATTAATGTATAATCACCCGTTAAGAAATAGGTTCATTTACATAAAAATATTAAATTTACGTTAGAAGTGGAATAAGATAAGACAATAATTTTTTTGGATTTAACAATTATGAACAATAACAATAAACACGATTTTCAAATTTATCATAAACCATCTTACACAGATATAACAATACATAAAACATCAAATCATCCTTTTGCACATAAAATGGCAGCTTTCAAGAGTTTTGTACATCGTTTAATTAGTATACCTATGTCATCAAATAACTATAATAAAGAATTGAATATCATAAAGCAGATTGCTATTAACAATGGCTATAGTCCTAATATAGTCGACAAAATAGTAAATAAAAAACAATATAAAAAACAATCAATTTAATCTATCCAAATAATAATTTAAAAGATATAGCCAAATTTAATACAATAACATATACAGGCAAAATTAGTTCTAAAATCAGTAAACTCATGAGAGCAGATTATAAAGTTGCCTTCTGTACAAATAATACATTAGGGATATATATGAGAAATAATAAATCCACGTCTGATAAATCTAAAAAATCAGGGGTATACGAATTAGAATGTGGTTCCTATGATAAAGTTTAAAACGGGTAGATCTTTCAATAAACGTATAAAAGAACACAAATCCTCATATAATAAAGAAAAAACAATTACTCCAATTACGCTAAACATTTGATAGAAGCAAGCATACATTTAAAAACGAATATAAAATTTTGCATAGGGCTAATAAAAGCTACGAATTGAACCATTTGGAAAGTTTAGAAATTAACAAGAGGAAAACCCGAAATATTTTATTGAATGACCAGTTGGACTTAAATGGTTCCCCTCTGTTAAATCTTTATACCTAAAGAATAGACAAGGTGGGTAAACACCGATATTATTTTTATATATATTTTTTTTTATATTTGGTACAGATTTTAGTGTCAGTTTTAAGTTAGCTTTTGACAAAGACACAGTGTGTCGAAACAGCTGTCAAGCAGAAATAAATAAGTGGAAATTAATAAACTAAACGTGTTTATTTTGTATACTAGTGTATAATGAATTTCCATCAAGTAACGGCTACATCGATAAGAAATATAAGTGTATTTGTACGAAAGGTTTATTATGTAAAAAGTAAAATTTAATATCGAAAGTGAGCTATTGAAGACATCAATTTTAATGTTTCAACAATTTTTTTTTAAATTGGCACCTGAAATAATGTATCACACTAATTGGCTTGTTTAATTTAGTCCATACCTTAATTATAATTCTCTTTCAAAAGTATAATTTCGTTCAAAGTGGATACGCCACTGGGAAACAAGGTGTTGTCATTTTGACGGGCTAGGTTCTTTCCTGTACATTTATTTATTCACGGCTAGGCTTTCCGTGACATTTATTTATTCAAAGTATGTCTCTGATGACAGTGCTGACATATTTGTAGTTATTCACAAAACACGTTAAAAATTAATTCTATAGCAAAATAATTTGAAATCAACTTCAAAAGGCTCGCAGTTTATTTAGGTTTAAATTTACTTTCTTGTGATGATGCTAGCAGATTTATAGTCCAGCTTAAAGGCATACAATTTTTTTTGTACGTGAATGTAAATGCAAAATGCTGAAAAGCATTTCACCTTCCTTCTCATCAATTTAAAATTTGGGCGAAAGAGTTCAATTTAGGAAAATTAGGTGCTTATTATCTTATTTCGGAGACGGTAATGTAAAGCCCTAAAATATATTGGAAAAAATAAACGAGTGACTGGAGATCGGCAGGAAAATAAGGCGGCCAACGAAATGGCACTAAATGAAAAGCAAGTCATGAATAATGATTTAGCATTTTCACCTCCTGCAATTTATTTAGCTCTTCCTGTTTTGTTTTGCACTAGCGTTGTTTGAAGATTTTTTTTTCTGTTCAATTTCTGTGACATGGCTTCATCAATAATTTGACATGGCATCTAACTAGAACATGTTGTGTTAACACAAGAAAATAAATAATTTTGTTGTGTAAATAAACTGATCAAAATAGAAAATATTTTGTTTTGAGAAGTCACGTTTCTTGTGTTGAAATCGCGCCATAAAAATTAGGTTGCGATAGGACGAAGAATCTTTAACGATTGCGTGAGATCATAATGCTGAATGATCTCCAGTGAGCGAATATACTTGACATTTTCTGACCATAATGAATAATGATTGGTTTCAACACACGATGTTTATTCCAGTCATGAAATAGGAAACCTCAGGAAGATTAGGAAGCAGGCCATTAATATTTTCCAAGTTATTTGCAAATAGTCCAGCAATCAGGGGCCTGGAGGCGAACAAATTTTTAAAAGTGCACTAATTTTTTTTCGAATGTTAAGGCGCCGTTTAAGAGGGTCTAAAGTACAGGGTGTCCGAATTTGGTTGCAAAAGCAGGGTATCTCGCTTATTTTTAAAGATAGCCCCTAAAACTATATAGCTTGCTGGATTTTCAAATATATAGAATTTTAACCTGAGCTAATTTTTTGTGAAACTCTATTGAGTATATCAGAATTATGAAGACCATATAACCTTCCTTTCAAAATCTCTAACCATATCGCATCTAAACAAAATTTTCATAGCCTTCTTCGTTTATGAGATACAGGGCGAAATAGAGAAGGTTGCATGGATTTGAGATATCTAAATAAAAATTAAGCAAACAAGCCCCGGCATCGTTTTGCATGGTATCGATTTTTGTTGTTGTTTATTAAAATAGACCCATACTATTATATATTTTTGAGAAACTTTTAAAAGGACAAATCAATTTCTGGACAAATATACAGGGTGTCCCATTTAAAAAACACAACTTTGGGTCATATCTAAAAAATAACAACTTAAATGAAAAATATGACTACGCCACTGGATCCAGCGTAAAAAACTTCATAAGCAGCAATTTTTCCCTTTGCGTTAAGTTAAAGGATAACCGAGATACGAGGGGGGTCCCAAAATGCAAAATTTTCTATTTCGCCCTGTATCTCATAAACGAAGAAGGCTATGAAAATTTTGTTTACGGCTTCATGAGTTTCACAAAAAATTAGCTCAGGTTCGTGAAAACCGCAAGGTTCTATCTTTAAAAATAAGCGAGATACCCTGCTTTTGCAACCAAATCCGGACAGCCTATACATAGACCGCCTGGTCCATCCAATTACCAAAAAAAAAAGTTTTTGTCGGATATCTTCCAAAATATTACAGAGAGAACGAAATTGTTTTACTATGAAATGTAAGACAGATCACTAACTACATAAGAGTTTCTTTATATTTTTTTTTTCGAAAATGTAATAGTTTTAAAAGTAAATTAATTTAATAAACAATAAACGCTTGTTTAAAATTTACACTTAATCTATTTTACAAAGATAAAAAACATGACAATTGTTTCGCCAACACTGTGGCCTCATCAGATGTTTGATCTTAAATGACAATGCAACACAAACAATATTATTTAAGTACTTGAACATATTTTTTTAATTATGGTTATTATACATACAGGTGGAGTGTTCTCGAATTTTAGTTATTACTTAATAAAGAATTAACAATGGGGAACTATTTAGGTCCAATTGATCATTTAACAATATATTGTTAGCTTTATGTTTATTTATTTCCATACTTTCTAGTAAACTAAGTTTTTTACCTTTTTGTTCTACATGTAAAATTTAAAATTTTTCATTAAAAGTATGGTTTTCCTGAATTAGATGTTTAGAATAATTGGAATTATCTTTATGGTCTCTGTAACTTGATTTATGTTTATTAATTATTTTTCTAATTTTCTTTTTGTTTGTCCTATATAGAATTTTGAAGAAGAGCTTCTTAGCCCTGTGGTATTTTAGGCTTCTGCTGAAATCGAGAATGTGTACACAAAACATTTGGTTTTTCAATCAATGCCTACACTACAGTGTTTTTTTTTAATGAGCTTAGAACACGATCAAATCTGTTGGGTTTATATAGAAATAGAAAACTTTACAAACTTTTTTGTATGAATGACAATTTTTGCTTTTTCTTTATATCCCTTTCATTGCAAATACGGCACATTTCGCGTCTGTTAAAATATTCCGTCCTAGTTTTTGAGGAGCCGGGAATGTGCCTGTCCCCCACACTTGCTTGGCTAAGCGTGTTCATATGATATTTGAAGGTGTAGATTTTCCTACAGTCTTTGTGATATTTCACTATTATTTTTCCGTGCAAAATGTCATCTCTAATTTTCAAAATTATTTGTCCAAAATAATCCTTTCTTATTTCAGCCGCCCAAATTATTGTATCTAAACTCTGCTTAGAAGATTTATGTACCACATTTTTATCTTTTTCGCCCACATCTTTACCACACAATAAACACTCCATTTTAATATCTCACTTCTCACTATATTTTGCTAAAAATTTGTTTAGGACAAAGCACAATTCACAACTGAACAAAGCAGTATTTGTACATTACTAATAATGTGATAATAATTATCACATAGAGCTGTGGTGATAATAATTATCACCATAGTAATATACGTGCAAACACTGGTTTAGTCTTGCATTTTATAACGCGTCGCTCTGGTACAAAACACCGGCCGTTTCATATTCGCCGTTGAGAATAACCAAAGTTTCAAATTTCGTGCACTTTATAAAATCGTAGCACCTAAAGTATGAAAGCTACACTAACGATTTTGTTCTAAAAATTTTTTTGATATTTTGTCTACAATTTATTTCCTGCATGTTATATAAAATTTCCTAAAACAAAATTTTTTTTCGATTAATGAAAACTTTACATAATTTCTTTTCTTCATTGATGTTTTAGCCATATTTAAAATAAATAATAGCTTCAAGATGATGTTTAGCGGGTTAGGGACATAAATCAAACCTCAGTTTTTTAAAAATTGGCCGACGTTTCGACGATTTATTTGTCGTCTTCTTCAAGGCTGAAAGAGATCATTTTTTTCTATTACAGTATGGCCGCTCATAGGATATAAACAAAAATTTAATAAAGTATCACAAGGCTAACAACACTAACTGAATATTTTTAAATTAATCTAAAAAAAAAACGTTTGTTTTAGTCTTAGGAAATATAATTATTCAATACTAAAGAGTTATTATTTTTTATTTTTAAATAGATTTTTTCTTAAATATAAACCATATACATATGGAAAACAAATAAATACGAACAAAAAGGTAACCACAACAACATAAAAAGACAAATTAAATAACAATAATAAAAGGAAAACCAGGGTTCATAAGTATTATTATTTGTGACATTTCACTTACCAAATTCCTTAGAATTAGAGGCTCACGTAAAAAATACAACTAATATAATTATACTTCTCCATAGAACACAAATGATGATTACCACTGCAATATATTAAAACACAAGGTGGCAAACAAGTAAAAGAACAAAGGACATTTGGCAGGTCTCGGAGTTTTAAAAAACATTCAAAAAGGACTAATGGTTTGGTTTATAAATTAATATTTCTTATCAGTCTGTACAAATAAAAAAGGGACAATTATTAGGGCAATGGTTTGTTTACTAGGGCATGTAAAGAAGTACTTTCTCTATAACGATTCAAAATATGGTTATATTGCACACTTAAGCCTTGAGTATCAGTTCTGTGATTCACCGAATTATTTAATTGTATGTGTATCATTTCACTGATATTTCTTTTAATATAATGTTTTTCTCTGTCTAATACGGTGGTACCTTGAAAATTAAAATTGTGGCCTGTAGAAAAGTGATGTTCCGATAATGCAGTTTTTTCTTTTTTATTGATGTTTATCACCCTACAGTCGTACTTGTGCTGGTATAACCTAGTCCTTAAATATTGCCTCGTAATGCCTATGTAACATTTATCACAATTATGACATGGAATTTTATAAACCAAATTTGAGCTCAAATCAAGTGGTATTGGGTCCTTTAGTTTCGAAAACAGCACATTTGTTGTTCTTAAATTATAAAATGCTAATTTACAATTTTGATCCTTTTCCCGAATATTACGTTGAATCCTTTCCGACAATGAATTAATGTATGGAAATTTGAAGTATTTTAGTGTCCTTTTGTCGCTCTTTACTTGGCTAGTGATATTATAGTTGTTAATAACCCTGTTTACTAACGTTGTAGGGTAGTTATTATTTTTTAATATGCTCTTAATTTTCTCAATGTTAGAACTATGATACTGTGGGCTGCTTAGTTTAAAAGATCTATATAACAAATTTTTTATGGTAGCTATTTTATGGGACATGGCATGTGATGAGAGATAGTTAACCACTCTACCCGAGGAGGTTGGTTTTGTATACCAGTTTGTTAGTAGCGTTCCATCGAGGTTGCGTTGAACAATAACGTCAAGGAATGGTATACATTTGTCACTTTCCATTTCCATTGTAAATTTTAATTTATGGTGAAAGCTATTAAAATACTGTAACAGGTAATTTACTTTATTAGATGGGCAAGAGAGGATTGTATCATCGACATATAATTTTATTAAGGGTAAGTCAAAAGGTAATTTATTTGATATCTCCATAAACAACTCATTCATAAGCAAACTGGCTAATACCGGGCTAGCAGGACTACCCATCGCTGATCCGTCCAATTGTAGGTAAAATTGGTTATCAACTGAAAAATAACTGCTATCAAACAAAAATTCAATAATATTTAAAAACATACTTTTCGGGATTTCCGTGTACGGCGCTATTCCGAAATCCCGAAAAGTATGTTTTTAAATATTATTGAATTTTTGTTTGATAGCAGTTATTTTTCATTTGATAACCAATTTTACCTACAATTGGACGGATCAGCGATGGGTAATCCTGCTAGCCCGGTATTAGCCAGTTTGGTTATGAATGAGTTGTTTATGGAGATATCAAATAAATTACCTTTTGACTTACCCTTAATAAAATTATGTCGATGATACAATCCTCTCTTGCCCATCTAATAAAGCAAATTACCTGTTACAGTATTTTAATAGCTTTCTTCATAAATTTAAATTTACAATGGAAATGGAAAGTGACAAATGTATACCATTCCTTGACGTTATTGTTCAACGCAACCTCGATGGAACGCTACTAACAAACTGGTATACAAAACCAACCTCCTCGGGTAGAGTGGTTAACTACCTCTCATCACATGCCATGTCCCATAAAATAGCTACCATAAAAAATTTGTTATATAGATCTTTTAAACTAAGCAGCCCACAGTATCATAGTTCTAACATTGAGAAAATTAAGAGCATATAAAAAAATAATAACTACCCTACAACGTTAGTAAACAGAGTAATTAACAACTATAATATCACTAGCCAAGTAAAGAGCGACAAAGGGACACTAAAATACTTCAAATTTCCATACATTAATTCATTGTCGGAAAGGATTCAACGTAATATTCGGGAAAAGGATCAAAATTGTAAATTAGCATTTTATAATTTAAGAACAACAAATGTGCTGTTTTCGAAACTAAAGGACCCAATACCACTTGATTTGAGCTCAAATTTGGTTTATAAAATTCCATGTCATAATTGTGATAAATGTTACATAGGCATTACGAGGCAATATTTAAGGACTAGGTTATACCAGCACAAGTACGACTGTAGGGTGATAAACATCAATAAAAAAGAAAAAACTGCATTATCGGAACATCACTTTTCTACAGGCCACAATTTTAATTTTCAAGGTACCACCGTACTAGACAGAGAAAAACATTATATTAAAAGAAATATCAGTGAAATGATACACATACAATTAAATAATTCGGTGAATCACAGAACTGATACTCAAGGCTTAAGTGTGCAATATAACCATATTTTGAATCGTTATAGAGAAAGTACTTCTTGACATGCCCTAGTAAACAAACCATTGCCCTAATAATTGTCCCTTTTTTATTTGTACAGACTGATAAGAAATATTAATTTATAAACCAAACCATTAGTCGTCGTTTTGCTGCAGTGGGTTCCGGAGTTGTTTATTTGCGTTTTTTGTTTTTCTGAATAATCCTTTTTGAATGTTTTTTAAAACTCCGAGACCTGCTAAATGTCCTTTGTTCTTTTACTTGTTTGCCACCTTGTGTTTTAATGTATTGCAGTGGTAATCATCATTTGTGTTCTATGGAGAAGTATAATTATATTAGTTGTATTTTTTACGTGAGCCTCTAATTCTAAGGAATTAGGTAAGTGAAATGTCACAAATAATAATACTTATGAACCCTGGGTTTCCTTTTATTATTGTTATTTAATTTGTCTTTTTATGTTGTTGTGGTTACCTTTTTGTTCATATTTAGTTGTTTTCCATATGTTTATGGTTTATATTTAAGAAAAAATCTATTTAAAAATAAAAAATAATAACTCTTTAGTATTGAATAATTATATTTCCTAAGACTAAAACAAACATTGTTTTTTTATATTAATTTAAAAATATTCAGTTAGTGTTGTTAGCCTTGTGATACTTTATTAAATTTTTGTTTGTATCCTATGAGCGGCCATACTGTAATAAAAAAAAAAATCTCTTTCAGCCTTGAAGAAGACGACAAATAAATCGTCGAAACGTCGGCCAATTTTTAAAAAACTGAGGTTTGATTTATGTCCCTAACCCGCTAAACACCATCTTGAATTTAAATTGAGGGACGCTACTTTCACACGCCATGCATAAATAATAGCTATCATGTCTGCTTTAAGTAAAAAAAAAAATTGTCTCAATAGCTTAATTAGGTAAGAAGTTATACGAGTGGAAACATAAAAAAACAAGATTTTAAAAAAATAATAATTTTTCCAGTTTTTTGTAAATAAAAAAAGTCGAGACCGCAAAAAAGTAATATTTTGTGATTTCGTATGTACAATGATCCATTTCATAAAATGAGGTATATATCGATTTGTTCTAACGCAAAAAAAAATCGAGAAGGAAGCGACTTTTGCCCCGTTTTTTACTCCACTAATGATAATTAATGATTTGCGCGGCAATTTAGGAACAAGTTGATATTTATACAATTTTTCGAAATTTTGACGGTTCATACTATGGTGGTAGTCCCCACTTTTTGTTCTGCTTTTAAAAGCTAAACTAGATCTCCTGATAAACCCGTTCTCATTGCCGACGTTGACGACGATGTATCTATAACCTAAAAAAGTCAACAGTTTTAACACTGGAGCAAAAGAAAGAAATCTGTTTTTTTTATATGTAATTTAGAAGTCTAGTATATTTACGAGCATATATTCATTTCACTACATTTCATCACAGGAATTCAAGTTTTTCTTTTGATCAGAATTATAAAAAAACTAAGTTGAATATTAACAACTTCTCAACAGTATTTAAAAGATCAATAATATAGGATTTTAACCAAAGTAATTATTTTTTTTAAATATCAAAAAATTAACATTTTTATCCTGGTTGTGTTTATCAACTAAATTACATTATCTTTGAAGATTTATAATCCAGCGGGGATGTGAAAAAGTTATCTTAATCCCAAATAAATAATTATATTTTTTTATTGTTCAATATTTATATAAAAACATCTGGTAAATCCACGAGATACTTGCGGTTGTCACTTCTCTTCCTTAAAAAGTCAATTTCTCTTACCCATTTTTGCAGAAAACTAATAGAACAGTTGAAATGATTGGACATATCATAATTTAGTTTCTCATGTAGAAACCCTATGGTAATATGTTCTTTTTGGGTATACATACGATAAGTGGTATCCAGGATCCAGGGACGTGCGGTGAAATTTTAAGAAAGGGAAGCAATTTTTAGAAACTTACCTATTTGTAATGTAATTCGATTCTTCGATCATTTTTTGCAAATTCGTAAATGACGTCACCATAAAAACGTCGATGCTCCGATATATTTTGGAGAAGTTTATTTTCAATGGACAACAGCGATGTATGCGAATTTCTCACGAAATTTTTTATACGTTTAAGTGTTGAAAAATTGCGTTCTACTGATGAACTTCTGGCAGGTATTGTCAATGCTAATTCACACAATTTCGACACTTCGGTGTAGGCATCTTCCAGCTCCTTGTCTTTTAAAAATTGCATTAGTTCCTTAGCGTTATTTTTTGCGCTAATGTAATCAGTTTCGTAAATCACTTTTAGTTCAGATTGCAGTAACACTCGGTCAAAGAACCGGCCATATTAAAGAAGAAGAGATTTAAACGCATCTTCTGGAAAAGTTTTTCTTTTAAATGCATCAAAATTTCAGAGCTCGAGGAATTTAAAATCATTTAAAACGTTAAATCTATGTTTTATTTGTTGCTGAATTTGATCGATTATTTCATAAAAGAGGCGTCTGTATGATGTTTGAACATCTCCGACCTTGTCTGTTCGAAGACGCTTGGCTTGTGGCTCTACATTTAACGTCACTTTTTAAGGCAAAAAGCAATATCATTTGTTTTAGTTTGTAATATATTAAAATATTGTCCGAGAATGGAAATATTTCTGAAAATATGTTCAACAAATAATTAAAATTAAAATCTCGTTTCAAACAGCTCAAAAACCCCCTCGAACTATTGATTGCTTCTAAGTCCCACGTTTCATTATTTTCTATTATATTCTCAAACAGTTCAATCAGTGATTCACGATTTTCAGATACTGTTAACACAAGTCTTCCATTATAGTTTCACCTAGTAGGAGCACAGGCAATCGTTTGTGAACAATGGAGTCCAAAGCTTGTGTACGTTTTGTTGACTTGGAAGAAAAAGCAGTCATGCCACTTAAAGTAACAAAAAATACTTTACACTCTTTAATGTGATTGATGGACTGGCACTAAATTTAATTTATGAGCAAAACAATGGACAAACACAGCACTTGGGAAAGTTTCTCGAACTTTAGGTTGCAGACCCCCTAATTGTCGTGCCATCACTGCAGCTCCATCTTAGGTTTGAGCAACTAATTTTTTCTTTAGTAACGTTATAAACTAAGGTATATAATGCATCTGCTGTACGATTTTCGGACACATTCTTAAAACCTAAAAATCGCTCTTAAACACTTCCATCTGTTTTAACGTAGCATATTACTATAGATAATTGGCTAAAATTAGTGATATCAGTTGTTTCGTCCAGAACAATGGCAATAAACCACGCTTCGCCAATCTCCTGCTTAATTCTTTTTAAAATAATGGTTGCAACAGCGGAAATTAAATCATTCTGGATTCGATTCGAAAAACGCTAGACTGCTCTAAATGATTTTTTAAGCAACCATCATATTTAGCCAATAAACTAAGTAAATCTTGAAAACTTCCTCTATTTGAAGAAACCCTTGTTTCGTCATGACCTCTAAATCCCAATTCGTGCTGTCCGAGAAAACAAACAACATCGATAAGTCTTCTTAATATTTGCCTATTTTTTATCGACTAGTTCATTGTGTTGGCGGTGACTAATATCCAACTGTTTATTAAGGGCGTGTTCAATTCTGGTTTTGCCGAAGAAATTGTTTAAATCGGAAAAACCAGTTTTATTCCAGAGACCTCTTTCATTTTCAAAAGGTAAACATGGCCAACAAAATAATTTACTTATATTTTCACACCCTGTTCGCCATTTAAATTGTTCGTATTGTTTTTCCGGATAAAAATGTCTAATACGGTTTTTCATTTTTGTGGTTAAATTTTTTATAGGCGGTTTTGCCCTTCCTTTGGAAATTATTTGAAACTTATCGGCGAAGTTTAATGTTAAAAATCCCTTTATTATTAAGACACACACTACACATTCACACACACTCTTCTTACTAAATTCTTCAACATTTTCAACGTTATTACCGACAGCCGAAGTTGACGGTATTTGCATATCCACGTCCGTATCATTGTCTTTCATATCGTACCATGCACGACGCGACGTACGTATCACACAACACAGGGATAGTCGTTCAAACAAAGAACCGACTCCAACGATAGCTTCCGCTCCCACTTAAAGCACGCGACTGAAATGCAAAAATTGCAAACAGCCGGTGGAAAGTTCAATAACCTCTGGCTCGATTCACAGGAAATCAAGCATACAGGACTTGGCTGCAGAGAAGCTAGCGGCCCGCATAGGTTCTATCCGATTTCTATTGTGGCTCGGTCGGAGTCAAGGCCGTCTTTATTATGGGCTTGATAATTAAGATAATATTTTAGCATTTTTAATATAAACTAAATTAATGGTTTTCTATTTTAAAAATTACATTTTAGAAGATGTTTTGTAATTTTTTTGGGGAACCACTGCTTCCCTTGCTTCCATGGACTTCACGCCCCTGCCCGGATCTTACTTTTTAAGTAATCGGTTATCTTGATATGCTCTTTATTCCTTGTTGATGATAAATCTTTGAAACTTTTGTCCGATTTTAGTAAATTTTTTTCTTAAATTAATCTTTTTGAATTTACTTTCGTTACGGAAGCTGTTCTTTCCACTACATTCTGAAGATCCAAGAAAATTCCAGCAGCTACTTTTTGTTTTTATAGCTCAAGAAAAGCTGATATATTAAGAATAATATACTGGCTTTGCTCACTTAGTCGTCTATTTCCAATTTTTTTCGGCATTTTCAATATTGACTTTGTTTTGACACATAGATAAACTATTTTAACGTTTCGAATTTCACACTTAAGAATTTGTCAACGTGATGAGTTTTAGTTGAAATAAGAAAAGACATGACTTTTTTTAGTAAATTCACTGTTACACAGCCTACAGCTACAAAGATGAGAAAAATGACGTCACTGCGTATCCGAAAAATATACGTCACTGCATATATAAAAATAATATATTTTTATTAGGATATATTATTGACATTAACATAAAAGATGTTTCCAATTTTAATCAAATCAAAATGAATAGAGCAGAAACCAATTTTTTGATGAAAACTTACCAGCCTGTATTCGACGGTCTTGTAAAATCAACAAACTATAGATTGATGACTAGTAATCCCTATTGAGACCTTGTAACATTGCAAGTAGTACAATATCCTGATTGAAATATCCCTGATTTGGAATCTGTCAGGTAGTTATGAATATTGAACATCCGTTGTTTACCACTTCTGGACCTATTCTCACAGTCGGTTACTAAATTTGGTTCAAACGGACACTCATTATAACTTTACGGAAAGTATATAAATTGCTTTTAATGAAACCCGAGCTTTTGTGTTGTAATGTCCGCCAGTTTGTCAGAAATAAGTCTGGTACTGACGTCATTGCTTTACGGTTTTGAAATAATCTAAGCGTAAATTCAAGTGATGCACCCCATTATTTTACAAAAAGCGTAGTTTTCAATAAATTACCCGATAGATTGTCATGATTTTGATAAATTTAATTGCATTATTTTCTTGGCTTTTAAGCAAATTATTAGGAAATGTCTTTGCTTATAGATTGTTAATAATACAAGGCTATAAAGAAAGTAATGCATTTCTGACCAATATATACAGGGTGGTCAAAAAAGTTAAAAAAAAATAGGAAATTGTTTTGTTATTGAGAAATAAGCTAAAAGTTTTTCGGTAATCAGTTGTGCATATCCGATGAAGTATAAAAACATTTTGACACTTGTCAAAAATAAATTTGAGAGTTAAAATATTGAAAAAAGTTTTTACTGTCTGAATTTCAAGGAAACAATTGTGATTCTTTTTAACATACTGTGTTTACGCAGAACGGAAGTTTTCGCGGCTTTGGTCAACTGATAAATCATGGTTCTTGAGATTAGAACGTATCAAAATAGAATAACTTTCCGACGTTTCCCCTTTGATTGCACGAGACATCTTCAGGGATCTTTACTACACGAGATCTGAACACTGAATAAGTTCGAAGATATTAAAACAAGCTTTTATACCCGACTTGTGCTCGCCGAACCGTGAACCTGTGTTAAGATCGGTTTCCACGTGTGATGTAGACCGTAACCCGTATCTCTTTTGAAGTTTTTTGGAATGTTTAAAAATGTCAATAGATTCTCTAATTTTTCGTTTATAAAATTCTGGAGCGGACGCTAAAGCCTTGGTTTCTTTTACATTTATAGTATGGCTAGTGGCATGCTGGTGTTCAGCTTACAGCAGATAGAACAATTTGTTTTTTTCAAGCGTCGTTAACGTTCCTTAAGTCTAGTGGACATCATAGTATCTTGGGAGATGCTTCGTGCAAACGAAGACGATATAATAGTTTAGAGCAGGTGGTTCAATTATATAAGATGTGGGTTTTAACTATTATTCCAAGTTAACCTACAATGGCAATACCAAAGTTAACCTAGGATTGGAATGTCAAAGTAATTTTTTTTTTAAATTGTGACACTGTGTTTTGCTTTTGAATTGAAAACAATATTTTTATTTGTTTGAAAGCAAATACCTAATTTGTCCACATTTTATACATCATGCTGAAGCTAACGGAGGAACAAAAGTCAATAATTTTTACTCGACTTATTTATTAGAGAAATTGCAGCAGAAGTGCATGTAAGCAAAAACACCGTTTTGTGAGCCAAGCAAAAAATGCAGAATATGGTGGTATCATTGGAAGACCAATGACGGGGCCTACAAAAGTTTCAAGACCATGAATTGGTGCAGCTCCTTAGAAACAAATCATTTTAAACAGCAGTAAAGGCTAAAGAAGAAATCAATTTCCCAGGTTCTGCAAATACTGCAAAAAGAAGGATACGCTTATCAAACCTAAGAAATCGTGCTGCTTCTAATAAAATATTCCTTACAGAATTTAATAAGCAAAGGGTGTTGGAATTTGCAAGGGAATATGAAAATCAAGATAGTTTCTGGGAGAATGTGGTATTTTCTGACAAGAAAACTTTTCAATCATGCCGTAGCGTTTGCAGTCTTTTCTACAGAATAATACAGGTTGTTCCAAATTGATGCCCCTAGTATATAAGTACCATCGTCACTAAAAGTAACTGGGACAAAAATTACCCATTTTACTCTCCTGAACTATTATTCCAAGTTAATCTAGAATGGCACTACCAAAGTTAACCTAGGATTGGAATGTGAAAGTCATTTTTTTTTAAACTGTGACACTTTGTTTTGCTTTTGAATTGAAAGCAATATTTTTATTTGTTTGAAAGCAAATACCTGATTTGTCCACATTTTATACATCATGCTGAAGCTAACGGAGGAACAGAAGTCAATAATTTTTACTCGACTTATTTATTAGAGAAATTGCAGCAGAAGTGCATGTAAGCAAAAACATCGTTTTGTGAGCCAAGCAAAAAATGCAGAATATGGTGGTATCATTGAAAGACCAATGACGGGACGTCCAAAAGTTTCAAGACCATGAATTGGTGCAGCTCTTTAGAAACAAATCTTTTCAAATAGCAGTAAAGGCTAAAGAAGAAATCAATTTCCCAGGTTCTGCAAATACTACAAAAAAAAAGGATACGGTTATAAATCGTGTAGCTTCTAATAAAATATTCCTTACAGAATTTAATAAGCAAAGGGAGTTGGAATTTGCAAGGGAATATGAAAATAAAGATAATTTCTGGGAGAATGTGGTATTTTCTGACAAGAAAACTTTTCAATCATGCCATAATGGAACACTGCACGTGTATAGACCTGTTGGGATGATGTATGATGAAAGATATACACGGAAAATAAATCAGAGTGGTCGTTTTTCTGTAAACGTGTAGGGTTGGATAGGTATCAGGGGTCCAGGAGCGTGTGCAGTGATTGAACAAAGGCTTAATGCAAATGTTTACTGCAATCGACTAGAAAACATTATGTTACCTTCTGTGAGGCCAGTTTTTTGGGGACATGATAACTGTCTTATACATAGAGCTAGAGTAGTGCAAAATATATTGCGAAATCATAATATCGAAACTTTGCTCTGATGTGAATCCAATTGAAAACCTCTATGGGCAAATGACCAAGTAAATTTATAAGCAAATAAAATGTTACATCTGGAATAAACTGTTGTAATATTAATAGATCAGCGATAATCTAAAAAAACAAACAAATATTAAACATTTACTTACATTAATTCCTAAAATTTGAATAACCCAAATTCCAAAACGTCAGAATAATGACAAGGGTGTTATTGTTGGTATTTCTCGTTTCCATGATAATACAGTTAATTTTCTGCCCTCCGATGAACTTAGTCTGCGTAGAACGAGTATACGGGTTGCGTCATATAAGTTAGAAGTGCACGGAAAAGACATTATGTTATAAACAGAGGTAGTGATACCATAGAAACCGATATTATTGGTTCTTATTTGAAAATTACTGATCCAAATATTTTCTAAATTGGAGAATGACTTATACATAAAACTACATTCGAAATTAGGTATCACTCGATACTCATTTCCATTTAAAAAAAAGTTACTGCCATCTGTCATTTTGACATTTAAAGTTGCCATTGTTATGTCAAAAAAAATGCAAAACTTGTTCATATATTATCGTTCCAAAGTTCATCACAGTAGACGGAACTACTCAAAAATTAGACCACGAGGACGACGGACTCTAGGTATTCAGTGTATAAGAAACTATATTAATGTTGACGATGAGTTGCATTTTGGGGAGCACATCTTAACTTTGAGCAAGAAACTCTCATCAGGATGTCTTGCTGAGAGAGCAGTTAAAGAAGAGCTGGGTCTGCAACTGACACGGACAGTATATTTCGCCTTATTTGAGTCGCATCTGAGATATGGTATACCATTCTGGGGTGTGACCAGTCAGGGTCTCCTGAATGTGCTTTTCATCCTTCAGAAAAAGGCAGTTCGATTTATTGTCGGTATTAGACAGAGAAAATCTTGTCGAGTGCACTTTGTGGCGCAGAGAATTTTTCATATAGCATGCATATTTGACGTCACCACAAAAAACCTGAAAAAGTTTTGTATATTGCCTTTTTAAGAGAATGGAATGCAATTACAAAAGAAATAATAATAACCCTTTTTAGATTTGTTTAAGTTTTTCTCCTTTAATGTTTTTTTTTCGCTTTTGTTCGTAATGGAAGAAAAAATCCTGCAAATTCCAAATGTATTCTTGCTAAATTTACAATAGTTTTGCCATACAACTGTTTATTTTAGATTTTACCTATTCAAAAATTACCTACAACATAAATAATAAAAGCTATGTTGATTTTTGCAATAATAACTAAAGTAAAATATAAAATACTACATACTAATGCTAGTAAATATATTTTTTCCATACACATCCTATATTAGTCATAAAAATATTACTTTAGGTGCTTTAAAGTTGAAGGCATTAGTTTAAAGGTGAAATGTCGAAGCAAACGTCAAAAAAATATTTACATTTTATTTATTAAAATTAATATTAATGGTACAATTTAAAGACTTTAAAAATGAATTCCTTTCACAGATCTACCTTTGATTTTTCCGCATAATACGCCAGGAATGCATTTTCTGAATATTTATCACAAACCCCTTTATCGTGAGCAATCTCATATTGCATTCTGGGCAAGAAATCCAAGTTAGCTCGATTGGCCGGTTCATCTATATCTTTAAATGAGTCCGTGCAACCATCGTTTTCTTCTATTTTCTTGCATTTTAAGCAAAAACCACAACAGTGTTTTAAGAAACTGACAGGATGTTTCAAATTTCCCGTCAACAATTAAGTTAACAATGGTTGTTTGGATTTATTGACAAATCTCAACTTCGACGACTTTATATACGATGCTGCTTAAAACTATCTGCTTCCAATCTACTAAACATCTTAAAAATTTAATTTGTAACTGTAGTATTGCTTTTTATTGCGGTTTGTAGAAAAACATTGTATGGCATTTGTGTTAAAAGAATTTTAACACATAAGTGCCTTACAAATATAATATCATAAGTAAATATCAAAAATTACCTTACCTATTCCACAACTTACCGAATTGACAATATTTAAAAACAAATTTTTCTTCTGAAACTTTGTAATGACTGACTGTTGATCAGAATTGTATTTTTATTTTATTTAAGCACAAAGAAGATACCAACTTGACAGTATTAGCCATTGGCTCGATGTCTAACAATTTTTGAAGATTAATTTTTGGACTAAAATATCATATAATGTCAGATAAATTTTCAATGTATAGTAGTTATATTATTCTTAGTTACCTTATGACCTCTGTTTTTTATATCACTGTTTGATGTATTAAGATATATTAGTTTAGTGTATCTAAAGTCAATTGAGACAGCGCAAAATTTGGGGTACCCTCAATTTACTAAACCACTTATATGGAATAAATTTATTTTTATTCAGTTGACAGGTCCCCGTACAAATAGTAGACCTTCGTGACACAGTCAACGTGGACTCATTATAAAATTTGTGGGCGGAGTTAAGCACTTTGATTGGTTATATCCGTAATTCAATTGGTTAGATTTTTGGGGACGTTCATTTAACAAAAAATACACAAAAAAAATAAATTTAAAATATTTGCATCGCCTGCACTTGTTCAGAGATCTCGGGTCAGTGTCAATGCCGTAGAATAAAAATTTCTTTTTATTCTATTCAATGTTTTTACTTACCTTGTAAAAAGGAAATATTCTAATCGTGAAAAAATTACCTTTCAAGGTTTTTTTCTGATCTTTACGTTTCAGGGTCCCTAGATAAACATTTTTTCTCAATTGCGGCGATCTGTCTGTCGAACTGTCTGGCATAGCTAAAAAACTACTTAACCGTATTACTTGACTTCAAATTTTAGTCAAAAATTAAGGATATCGGGATGACCTGGTAACATTTTGGTAATAATCGAATATGGCAAAACAAAATGGCGGCGTAGTGAAATGTTAAAAAAAAATATTACTAAAAAACTACTTACCCAAATTTGCCTAAAATTTTACACAAAAACCAAGAATTATATAGAAAACAACTGATACAATTTTGGTATTAATCCTAGATGGCGGAACAAAATGGCGGCTTAATAAAATATTTAAAAATTCAGCATGAAAAAAATACTTAATTTCATTTTCAAATTGTGTGCCACCATAACTAATTGTGGTATAGAGAAGAACTAGTAAAATTGTGGTACTAATTCAAAATGGTGGAACAAAATGATAGCCAAATAAAATATTTGTAATCGTGAAATAAATCAATTTCTCAGGTTTTAGATATTTTTAGGTTTTAGATATTTTCAGGTTTTAGCTCCTATAAATGCCAAAAAAATATGTTTTATCAATTCTGTCAGTCGATTTGTCGGTTTGTTTCTCTGTCTGACAGTTCACGACATTGCTTAAAAACTACTCATCAGATTGACTTGAGATTTTAGTAAAAAATTAAGGGTCATATGGGGATGACCTGGTAATATTTTGGTAAAAGTCCAATGTGGTAAAACAAAATGGCGGCCTGTTGAAATGCTAAAAAAATTATTACTAAAAAACCACTTATTAACCTTATCTCAAATTTTGTACAAAAATCAAGTAGTATTATGTAGAAATCAACTGGTAAAGTTTGGTACGAATCCAAGATGCCGGAACGAATTGGCGGCTTAATAAAATATTTAAAAATTCAGTCTGAAAAATAACTTAACAGACTGATTTCAAATTGTGTGCCATAACTAATTGTAGTATAAAGATGAACTAGTAAAACTGTGGTTCGAAGTCAAGATGGCGGAACAAAATGACAGCCAAAAAAAATATTTGTAATCGTGAAAAAAACAATCTCTCAGGTTTTTCCATATTTTCAAGGTTTTAGCGCTCCTAGATGTCAAAAAAATACGTTTTATCAATTCCGTCGGTTTGTCTGTCTGTATGTCAGCTCGCGGCATAGCTTAAAAACTACTCCTCAGATCAACCTCAAATTTTAGTCAAAAATTAAGAGTGATATAGAGATGACCTGGTAATATTTTGGTAAAAATCTAATCTGGCAAAATAAAATGGCGTCCTAGTAAAATGTTAAAAAACTTATTAAAAAAACCAGTGATCCAATTTATCTTAAATTTTGTACAAAAATTAAGTATTATATAGAAATGAACCGGCAAACTTCTTGTATGAATACAAGATGGCGGAACAAAATGGAGGCTTAATGAAATATTTAAAAATCCAGCCTGAAAAAACTACTTAATGGACTGATTTCAAATTGTTTGACATAACTAATTGTGGTATAGAGATAAGCTACTAAAACTGTGGTTATAATTCAAGATGGCGGAACAAAATAGCGGCCAAATGAAATATTTGTAACCGTGAAAAAATCAGTCTCACAGGTTTTACATATTTTAAGGTTTTAGCTTCCCTAGATGCCAAAAAATATGTTTTATCAATTCCGTCGATCCGTCTGTCTGTCTGTCTGTAAGTTCGCGGAATAGCTTAAAAACTACTCGTCAGAGTGATTTGAAATTTGAAATACGCAATATGCAAATTCAAAAACCTTTCTGAACCACTCTATTTTTTACGAATTATTTTACTTTAAGCCACTATTTACCTAAACCCATCAAAATCAAATAAGTTTTAAAATTGAAATATATATACCGGATACCCTACAAAATGACATATTACCTGCTCGATCTTTAACGAAACTTTCAAATTTTTATCCCCTTCCTTTTCCCCTCTGTGTAATTGTAGAGTAAATATATTATCAAGTAGGTTACAATTGGAATAGTCTCTATACCCAAAACGCGGTTTATTTACGGAGAATAATTTTTTTTCCAGTTAGCCTAGCTATTTCACCCTCATCCCCTGACCAGATTGAATAAAAAAACTAATTGAAAAAAACTGTTAAATGCGAATAAATAATAAAAAGAAAGTACTAATAACTAATCTGTTTTACAAAAATAATTGTAACTTTCTATCACGCCGCCCATGCTTCATAATGAAATCGCCGATTGTTGACGGATATTCAGTTTTTATGTTGTCTTAATTGACTTTAGATACACTTTACCTATTTAGTATTCATATTTGTATACCAAGTATACTAAAAGCATAAGAACATATTATGACATTTCAAATCCATTGAACGTAAACAATTGTTAACGCATCAACCAGTGTTGCCACGTAACTTGATCGAAAATACCGTACTGGATCATTCAAAATTACCGTATTTGTCTTAAAATTACCGTACGCTATTTTTAGGGTAAAAACCTCAGTAAAAACTAATAGAATAGAAAAATAATTATGTTTATTTAAAAAACTTACAAAAATAAACTGAAAAAAAAACTGTAAAAAATAATTTAGGAATCTTCACCCAAAACGAAATCATCAATGTTGTCTTCGCTATCGCTATTTATCTCTTCTTTAGAATATAAATTAGAGGCATTCATCCTTGATAACATATCCTTATTTGGTAAAAATTTTGTACAGTTACCTTGTCGCGCAACACATTCTTTTGCTAACAGACAACCATTTATTGTTTCTGTTATTAGTTTATTTCTCGACTTTGTTTTTATATTGTTAACATTGCTGAACACCCGTTCACAACTGGCATTAGAGTGAGGCAAAGCCAGAATATTAAGTAAAAAAAATGATAAATTCTGGAATCTAAGAGAATTAGTTTCATCTCTTAAATTATAGAATTTTGACCAAAATATATCAATTTCATCTTCAATATTAATATTTCTCATCATCAATAAATTGTTCAGTACCTTCCATACAAAGACGCTTTAATTTTGTTTCATGCGAGACAGCATTTTTTGGTTTAAAAATATGTATTTTTGAAAAAATTTCGCTATTAAAATCGTATCGTTTTTTAATTTCTTTACATAAAACACAATAAAATTCTATGTTTCGTTCGTAAAAATAATTTAATAAATCAGGTCGCTGCTGAATCTCTGGTTTACTAAGTTCATTTAAAACATCTATGCCAAAATATACAGTATTTTTATTTAAAAATTGGGATCTATTTTCTGGATCAACTAAGTGAATATCCGTCTGCATAACATATTTTCTTTCCATATAACATAAAAGAAATTCTTTGTATGTATCTATCATTGCCCTATGAAGGTCTGTAATGATAACCTTTTCTGATTGGAAATACTGATTAAGTTTTGAAATTTTCGGCAAAACAAAATTGAGAAATAAATAGTACAATTTAATAAACGGATCGTTCAAACCTTGATGAATTTGTTCCGCCGCAAGTAAACGTTCCTCCAAATATTTTTCATTAAAAAATAGTTGTAAAGCCGACCATCGTTCAAAAACTCTTTTGACAACTGCGGCCAGTGACAACCATCTTGTCTGACTGGGATGTAGAATTTTATGAACTTCAACTTCAGCAAACTGTTGAAATTGTTTATAATCATTTTGTCTTTTGCTGCTTGACTAGAAAAAAAGAGTACAATTAGTGTACGGTTATTATTTTTCGCTAAAAATATGTATATTATGTAGGTACCTTAAAAAAATTGTAAATATTCCTTGCCAGATCCTCACAAGTTCGGGGTAAACTTTTGCAGGCTTGGCTGCTGCATAAGTGCAGGGAATGGCATATGCACTTAATTACAATAATCCCTGAACAAGCCTCTTTGAATCTGGATGATACAGAGTTATGTTCACCCATCATTAAGTTGCATCCATCTGAGGCAAATCCTATAATATTAGCAAGTGGAACGTTTTTTCGAATAAAGCTACTAATGATTACATCATAAAGATATTCAGCCGTCCCATCTGAATCTTTATTGTCCATATATAAGGAAACTAATTCCCACAATGAAGTTTGGATTTTTTCGGATTTTGAATCCAAATATCTAACAACAATACATATCGTTTTTGTTGTCGAAATATCCGTAGATTCATCAGTTAAAATACTAAATTTAGTACCTTTTAACGTTAATGTCAAATCTCTTTTGTAACTTGCCCCAATTACTCTGGTTACAACTGCTCTAGATTTCGATCTTTTAATGGAAATTTGTTTAGCAATTTTCGAATCTGGAAACATCGATGAAAATAGCGGAGAAAGATGATCCATAGTTAAAAACGAAATGTTATGCTCAGCTAAAAATCCTGCCAATATTATTTCTGCGTTGTGAACTGGGTCATTGGCAGAACTACTCGAGGCCAATTGGGTAAATTTTTCTAGAAGTGATGATCCAGATGTATTCGTTTGTCGCAACTTACTTTGGTTTTTATGTTTTATAGATTCTGAATGTTTTTTAATGGTGGACAATTCAGCGACAAATTCTTTATTACATAACAAACATTTACATTTATAACAATCATTTTGAATTGGTCGCAACCATGCTTTGTATTCTGGCATATCCATCCATGCATTTCTAAATTTCTGCAAAAAAAACAAGAAAATAAACACGCCTTATCATTCAGTATCATATCGTCTAATATTTGCCTAGGAAACATACTTACAGGCTGGTCTAACAAAGTAATTTTAGTTTGTACGAATACCTTTACCGAACAACCGAACCCTGTATACTCAAAAATAAATTATAGTTTATAACTTTCAGCAGTCAGTTCGCCTCTGGTATAAAATATTTTTTTCTAATATATATATATATATATATATATATATATATTATATGTTCTTTTTTTTATAAATGACAATACATATTATTTTACCTGTATTCGATGAGTTATTTTCGCTTTTTTAGGACCACGATCACTGCTGTTAGCAACGCTAGCGTCACTTTCACTGCTAGACATTTTAAATTTAAATATACATCACTAATTTGGTAATGCTCTGTGACATCAATACACCTGAACAAAAGCGATAAGAACCCTAAGCTCTAGGGGAATCCCCTAAAAGAATTCGCCATTCATTTACGTAAACATCGCAAAACGCCAATGTCGCCAATAGGCCAATACGCCAACCAAATAAAATATTTATTGTAATGTGTTCAGATTGACAGATTTAAAGACGAGTGTTGCGAGGCGATCATGTCTTGCTTTCTTTATATCACCTAAAAAGAGTAAGAGAGTGTTACATAACCAACGCCCGATGTTGAATCGCAATATGCTCCAGATGCCGCCTTCACCGCGCCATATAGCTTCAATATTATGATATTAGATGGCAGAGTGATATCATTAATTTCACAAAATACAGAAGTTCCGTTTTGGCGTTTTATAAAAAAATTATATGAACTAAATTCACTCAAAATAATATAAGAAGACGGAATTTGTAATTTTACCGTATTATCGCGTACGGTAGAGAAGTTAGACCGTACACCGTACATTAAAGCAAATTACCGTAAAAGTACGGTAATTACCGTACGTATGGCAACACTGGCATCAACTGGCTTTTTCCTTTTGGTTAAATCAGTTTGTACAAAATGTCTGTAAAATGCATAAGACCGATTTAAGTTTCTTATATTTGCAATTTAAAAACATATAACTATACACATAATCAGAAAAAAAATTAATTAATTCGACTATATTTTATATTAAAATTTACCATATCCACTTCGCAATACCATCAAAATCAAAGTGAGTATTTATTTATATAATGCGCCAAATTATTTTAAACCCAATGTAATAAATAATACTCTGAATTTTAATGGTCACAATGAGATATTATTTATTTACTTTGGGATACGCTCATTTTGGGATCATTAATAACAATTAAATAAGCATATATGTGAAATAGAATAAATCACGTAACTTTAGATACTTCTAAAATCAACAATGAATAGGCCTTTATTTTTTTCGTATTGACTATTTGTCATCATATATGGAATATTTATATTTAAATTTGATTTATCCTTTACATGCTAAAGCACAAGTCTAGTTCTAACTTACCGAACTGTAAATTTTATACATTATTTAACTTTTTTATTTTTTTATTTATTATTATTTCCATACACTATACAATTAAGTACATTGGGTCGTCATAATTTTGATTATGAATTCCATTGAACGCAACATACAGGGTGTTAAGAGTTTGACTAAAAATATTTTAACAGATAATAGTCTGGACGATTTTGAATAAAAAGTTTCGATATACCATCGGTCAGTTCGGAATGGTTTTCGAGATTTACACTTTAAAATATTTAATTTTGTAGAAGATTTCAGATTAAGTTCTCGATAACACGGCAACGTTGCTATATTGTACATGATTTCGTTTTATCAGTTCAGCTTTATTTTGTCAATAAAACAAAAATGTTTACCAGACCGTACAGCTGACAGTATGCATGGATTAATTATTTGGTATAAATGATAGTAACTTGGAAGCAAATATTCACCGCGTACGACTAAAGAATAATATTTTTAAGAAATATATAATCAACAGCAAAAGTTGTTCTACGAGCGGGGATTGAACCCGCACCTCTGGATCTCTAGCCTATTGCGCTATCATACCACTGATAAGCAATTCGTTAGAACTTTTACATATTCAAAGCCACCAGTATCATAATCAAATATTTTAACCTTATGGCGCGGCGTTCCTGACTGGACGTCAAATCTGACGTCGCTATTAGGTACCGTCCATATTAGTAAATTTATATTATTTACGTTATGCCGTAAAAGCCAAATTTTGAATAGAAGTATTTTATCAGTTAGCAAAAGTTATGGTACGAGCGGGGATCGAACCCGCACCTCTGGATCTCTAGTCCATTGCTCTAACGCTATTGTACCACTGATAAGCAATTGGTTAGAACTTGTACGTATTCAAACCCACCAGTATCACAACCATTGTTAGGTTAGGATATTTGGCAGGATCAACAATGGTTATTATACTGGTGGGTTTGAATATATACCAGTTCTTTTGCTATTGATTATATATATAGACAGTGTGTCTACTTAAGTTCTCTACATATGGGAAACTTTTTATTATTAGTTATACGGAAAAAAGTAACTCTTTATAAAAAGTTCTGCTTTCTGCCAAAATAATATTAAAATATTCAAACTTGAGATTGCATATACAGGGTGGTCAAAAATTCCAAAAAATCGAAATTGACCCAAGAGAAAAGTACCTTTAATGTTTATTTAATAGCAAAATGTAATACAAAATCTTACTTAGAATAAAAAACATATCTAGCACTAGATTCGTTGCTTCCTATCTGAAATCACTTCTTAAGGAATGTAAAACTTTGGCTTCTTACTGGCAAGTCTAGTTTCTTACTTTTGTTCCTACCTACATACCAGCAAAATTTCCTTATTTATCGATTGTTGATAATGGCATTGTCACTGCCATTGTCAACCACAATATCGTATTACTTTATTCAAACATCAGTTTGAATTTATAGTAAAAAGAAATGCTGCTGAAATTAAGTAAAGAAGATAAAATTGAAATAATTTTAATTGTCGGAGAAAATTATAAAACATTTCGAGAAGCTGCAGACATTTTTAACAACAGACACCCCGATAAAATTATACATTTCACAACAGTGGGGAATATTCAAACTAAATTCAAGACTTTTGGAAATGTAGAAAATAACTTTAACAAGAAACGGAGGTCAAGGGTTGGGAATGACGAAACTAATATACTAGATATGTCCTGATCTAGACAAAACCTATATAAAAAGTCGCAATATGAAAAATCCTAAGTTTTTATTTAAAACATGTCTATTACTGTACAACATCCTTAAGGAATTTTAATCTCTTTGAAACAATTGTTTTAAATACTCCTTACACTTAGCTGCGTATCTAATAAAGCTCCCAAATTCTTGGCATTACCAACAAACTTTATTTTGAAACCATTAATTGCTATATTACTGAAGTTATCTTTTATAATTTACTTTATTTTTTTTTATTACCTGGCCCGTTGGCCTATTACCAATCACCAATAGAATAGATTTTGAAGGATTTAAATGTAAATTAAGTTTCTCAGAAAGTTCATTTACTATTTTTAAATCACTGTTAATAGCCGATTCAACATCGGCCTGATCACTTGCAGCAAAACAGCAATAAATCTAAATATCATCACTAAATGCTTGTACTTTGGAACAAGTTACAGCTTTTAAAATATTGGATGTGTATATAAGAAACAATAGTGGTCCCAAGACGGATCGTTGAGATACACAAGTATACAGAAGTTATTGTTGCTCAATCAGAATGTTTGTTTTCAGAAAAGATAATTTGAGACCGGTTCGTTAATTATGATTTAAGGAGAAAGACAGACTCCTCACTAAAACCGTAGTATTTTAATTTAGAAATAAGTAGATTATGATTAATAGTCTCCAAGACTTTTGATAAATCTAAGAGTATTAAAATAGTATTCATATTTTTATCACAAGCTATAAAAATATCTTCAGTTACATTAGTCAAAGCTATCGATGTACCAGAACCTTTCAAAAACTTACACTGCGTAGAAGGAATAATATTTTTGTTGCAAAAGTCATACATTGAATATGTAAATTTTTTTCAAGTATTTTAGAGAGAGTAGGGAGAACAGGCAGAAGTTTTTTATATGAATAAAAGAACATAGAGGAAGTTACATAAAAGATAAAATGCGTTCAAGTTGTGCTTCTTTTTATGAGAGGAGGTTCATAATTTTAACGATAATTTCAAAATTTTACATATAGAAAGCTATTATATAGAAATTAAATCTTCGTGAAAACATGGAAATCAATAATAAAGAAAAGTAAATTGTTAAACGATCAGGTAGATTTGAACGGTTTAAAATTATTAAACTTGGAAAAAATTATAAATTAGGTTAGGGTAGAATATTGTATACAGGGTGTCCCATAATGAATAGTACATAACAAAACTGCAGGTTTTTTGGGTAAAAATATTTAACCATATTTTGTTTAGTCCAAAAGTTGACAGTACCCAAGTAACAGGGTGTCAAGGTCGTAATTTTAATTTAGTTTTTTCTTCACAATTTATGAACAGGGCGACAGAACGGCATCAAATTGACAAGTGGGGGGTTTTTTGAAGCGAGAAATTCAAATCTATGCTTAGTTCTGATTATGCTTGTAGAGGGCGTCACTTACGGTACATTACATCTTTTTAAAATAACGTAACTTTTTTGTGTCACGGTGTATTGGCCCAAATGTTAAAGATTAGGTATTTTCCACTTCTTCTACGCAAAAAAGGTATACTTTGTGAATGTCCCTCAGAGTGTTGGTTTGCAAGATATTTGCTTATAAATTAAGTAGGATATAGCCATAAATTCGAGACATTCTTACAAATTTAAAAAGGTGTTATTTTTTCATTGTTATTATTGTTGCAGCCAATTTCAATAAAAATATTTTTATTTTCTATAAATTTTTCATTTCAATAATTATTATTTCAAAAAAATGTTTAATAAAAATTTTAAATTTTGAAATTTGAAAAGGTGGTACTGATTAATTTATACGCAAATATCTTGCAAACGGCTACTCTGAGCGACATTTACAAAGTAACATAGTATACCTTTTTTGCGTAGAAGAAGTGGAAAATACATAATCTTTAACATTTAAGCTAATACACCGTAACGCAAAAAAGATACGGTATTTTAAAGAGAATTAATGCACCGTAAATGGCGACCTCTACAAGCAGCATCAGAACTAAACACAGGTTTGAATTTCTCGCTTCAGGAAACCACCCAATTCCCAATTTCATGCCGCTCAGTCAGCCTGTTCATAAATTGTGAAGAAAAGTCTAAATTGAAATTACAACTTTGACACCCTGTATCTTGGGTAATGTCAACTTTTGGACTAAGCAAAGTATGGTTAAATCGCAATATTTTTACCCAAAGAACCTACAGTTCTGCTGTGTACCATTAATTATGGGACACCCTGTATATTAATAGGTATAGTGCCTTTGTATAACATTCTGACTGTATACCGAAACAATTGTTATGGTGTATTTATTAAATAGATAGTGGAAATCTTCAATTTTACTGTGGTTTAAATTTGTAATAGGGAGTTCTGTTAGAAAACAGCCAACTTAAACGAATATATGACTGATTAAATAAATTTAATGTATAATAGTAGAGAAAATTTTTCTTCTCGAGACAAGAAAATAAATTAGCTTTTAAATAAATTCTCTTGACATGAACCCTATAAGTTTTTGCATCAATAAATTTGAATAGATCCTCCCCTGTTGCTCGTGTTCCCTCCAAAGTCGCAATAAGAACTAATGACGCTCTGTCATCGCCGTATTTTAATACTCATTTTTCTCCTCGGTCTGTTCGTTCCCTTCGACGCGAGGTTGATTCTTTTGCTTATCCACCAACATCAATCACGAGGCATTGAGTAGATCTCACAGAGGGATTGGCTATTACACTAATATATATGTATAGTTTTTTTATAAAACAATGAAAACTGGAAACAATTGTCGGTTCCAAGCAGTGGCTGCTTGCGGTTGAAAAAGTAAGTGAAGTGCAAATGAAGCAAGAAAATATCGCAATAAATTTTTTTCCAGAATTTTTTTATTTGTGGAGGGGGTAGAATATTTTTCTACAACTTGCCTAAATTTTGTATACTAAATCAATTCTTCTATCCTTCATAGCAGCAAATTTATTTATAACATCCTCATAAAATGGATGAGTTGCCCTAATCTCCTCCAGAAATTCTTTTGAATTGAAATATTGCCAAGAGAAATAAGTCTTTCTTGAGATATTGTATTTCTTAAACAAGTTTTTACACATTTGAAGCAAGAAAAACTTCGTTCCACTGAAGCACTTGTCGACGGTATTGTCAAAATAAGGGAAAACAATTTATATGCTTCGGTAAAAATATATTTATTTTAATTAATTTTTCTCACTTGCTCTTGCAGCGATATATTCCAATTACTCTCATTGGCAAAAATAAGACCAAGCTCATTTTTAAGTCGCTGAGTTTTTGAAAATATTTCCCCATATAACTGTAACAAATTTTCAAACGAGCCAGTCGGAAAATTTAAACTATATTCGGAAAATTTAGCAGAACCTGCCAAACATAAAAATGTAAGTTTTTCACCGTCTTGAAATCTTGTGTCATTTCCATTAAACTATGGTCAAATATTTCATAAAAAATGGTTCTATACTTAGCCCTTCTAACTAAGCTAAGCTAACTTCTTCAGGTGAAAGCTTAGCAAGCTCACGTTTGTAATGATTTATTTCTGTAATAGAATTTCCATTATCAAACATGGTATTAAAAAAATGTTTATTTCTTTTTTTACAGAGCGCCTCACGACAGCGTTTTATATTGGATATGCAAAAAATAATGTCAAGCGATTTTTTTTGAAGAACGTCAAATAGTATGTCCGTGATTGAAAAAATGTCATTAAACACTAATGCCAGAAACGTAAGTTCAAAATCGTTCATCTCACCTAAAAATCCTTTCGCAAGGCGGATTGATTTTTCATTAGATTTGTCACAGTTTGTAATAAATTCAAAGACGTCTTTTAATTTATTCCAGTCTTGAACAATCACATTTACTAACTTCGAATTTGAAGTTGTAACAACACCATAAATAAATATAACACAAAACAGTCAAGCTAACTGCAAAGGAACTCACCGGTTGCAGCGAAATCCGCGAAAATAAAGGTAAACAATCACCGCAAACTGAACGACACGTGTGTCTAGTGTACTGCGCCTGCAATTCACCGATAGCGTTGCATGGCGCTGGGCTCGACGTCATCGGATACGCGTTGTCATGGCAACATAGTAGGAAAATCGTAAACTAAACATAGCACCTCCAGAAAAGTTAACGTCAAAAAATATAGGTGCACTAAACTGGATGATCTAAGTCAGACACTGCGAATGGAGAATGAAGCTAGACGCATGGGAAAGCCGAGGCTCCACTGTGAAGCACATTTCTATTATAGAAATGTAGTATGTTTTATATAAATTCACATTATTTGCTTAATTATACCATTATTTTCTATCAAAACTAGTGCGTTATCTACTCAAAAAATAATAATGACTTAAAAACTTCATAAGAGCGACCAGTTGAGGAAACACAATCAGCAGTAACACATTCCACTTCAGACTCCCCCAGCACGCGGGCTTTCACGCTTAGATTTGTTTACGGCAGTTGTTATGGCAACGCATTGATGAATATTCGTAAGCCAAATAGAGATGGGAGCGGCATCAAACTGCTACTGCAGGCTGCAGGCGCTTGTTATAGAATTAACGTAAATTAGTGCGCTCAGATCAATGGAGGCGGAAGCAGTTTTTCATCGATCGAATCGAATCGAAATTATCTTTAAGATATAGGTACAAAACTGTTTTTAAGAACAAAAAAAATATATTTAAAATCTTATACATTTATATTATTCCCCGCTCCAAAGCAATGGATAATTAAAATTTCATAAAAAGGAAAAAAAAATACCCATTTTCAGCGTGGCACAAACACACCACACGCACCCGTTCTTAAATCCACGAGCCGCCACTGCTGTGTAGCTGTATTGCTGAATATGATGATATTAAAATACAGGGTGGCGCATCGAAAACGAAACAGAGGCATTTACGGGCAGCCCCCTGGGCGGGGGTGGCACCACCCTTAAAACCTTAAATGGAAAGATAGGTCGAGTAATACCTCATTTTAAAGGTCTTTCATTTCCCTTAAAAATGATAATAAAATGCATGTACTTTAGTTCAGTAGTTTAAGAGATTTATTGATTTAACAGTAGACTTTAATACATCAGATTAGTGGAGATCAATTAAAGCATGAAATTTCCCAGCAAGTGTCATAAAAATACACTGAAGAGTTTTATTTTCTTAGTTTATGCGTTTTTATCTCTTACGACTATTTAAGGATGCCAAATGTAAAACCTAAAAATAAATAAAACTGGATTGGTTTGATTATCTGTGAGACATCTTCGATGCATTTTTGTTTATACGTATTGACAGTAAATTATTTATAAACAAACTAGTTTGTTTGTCATTTTACTGTTGAAAATAACGATTTGAGCGTTGTCGTGGCAAAGGTGCTATTGTGTTAAATTCTTTCTATAAAAAAGATAAGAGAAGGAATTCTTACTGATTTTAAATAAGAATGTAGTACATATTTTCCGATTGATACGACCAAATCTTGTTGCTAAAATACCTTTTAGCGCTTTTTAAATTAACCATGGTACACAGCACGGCAGAAAGGATTGAAATGATCGAAATATTTTTCGGAAATAATCAGTGCACTAATAGAACATCACAAATATTTAATGAGTGACATGAGAACAGCAACTACATCGAAAATATGTTCTAGAACTTGTGGCTAAATTTCAAATTCAGTGGCCAATAAAAAACTCAACATTCAAAATCCCATAAGGAATGAAGGAACGGAAGCGATGGTTTTAGGGCAAGTTTCTCGAGATCCTACGTTATGTACCCGCCAATTGGAAACTGTGTCTGTCTGTTAGTCTGGGTTAGTCGACGTAGTATCCAAATTTTTAAAGCCCATAATTTTCATCCGTAAACATACAGCTTGTGCAAGAACTTAATGAAGTCGATTTTGATCGGCGATTACAATATTGTGAATTTATGAGTGAACGAATTATAAACGATGAAAACCTTCACCTTATTTCTTTGATGAATGCTCTTTTTTTACTTACGGTATGGTAAATCGTCAGAACTGCCGATATTGGTTTCATTCTAATCCCAGAATTTAACATGAGGTACACACCCAACAGCTACAAAAATTAAATGTTTGGGCTTGTCGTTTTGGTGACCATATAGTTGGACCTTTTTTTTTGCCTGGAAATTTGACAGGTGAAATGTATTTACAATAGGAAACTTGCATATTTTTTTATTACAATAATATAGTCTCTTACATATAAAAAGCAAATATCTAAAATATAACGGATCATTTCAAACGACAGCATTTGGCGGCGTCTACGGTTTGACGTCACATCGTACCAGTATGGCATTGTCGCCAACGACCTGCAAGAATGCAATATCAGCTGCCATGGTTGATGGCAGTATTGGCACTTTTGTTTGTTTTAATTTTGTGGTTTGTTTTATGTATTTATTTAAAAGAAAATGGAGTATTACTGAACAAAATAAACTCGAGACTAAAAAAACTGAAATCACAAAACGATGTCAACATCGTCCATTAACCACAAAAAAGACAAATGTCGGCTGGCTGACGGCTTGACGAATGACACCTTTTGTTGTTGAACGTTGCACCGTTAAGATATAGGCTTTCCAGATTTTATTTGCCATAATTTTGCCTTTTCTAGCCAATTCATTAGTCTCAATGCCCCTAAATGTTTTTATTTACATTTTTGACCATATTTAAGGTGATTCGTAACTACTAATTTCCACAATCGACATTTTAAATAATTTCATAGTCTTCAGCATTTAAACTCTTATAGGTTTAGCTTTCAATTAGTTATCATCTAATAAAGCTGCTGGTTTTACCGGTAGTATTTCTGGTTACTTCAAAGTAGGGTGAAAGTAAAATTAAATAAGATGCTGGAAAATCTAAAGTGTAAATGCATAATAGTTGTATTTTTCAATCTTGTTTTTGTATAAGTTATCACTTGTCTTCAGTTTTCAGTTTGAGGAGAATTAATAACTAACTACCGCCATAATAGTAAACAGTAGTTAATATTAGTTAATAACATTCTACATAATAAATTTCATATTATCTGATTTCCACATTAATTTAATAAAATATTTATTAATTGGTTAATGTCGATAACAAACAAGCTTGTATGCTCTAATAAATTAATTTGAATATATTTTTATTGAATATTTAAATTTTAAATTTGTTTCGATGGGAGAAAAAATGAACCTAAAACGCAACAAACGGGGAACATTGAGACGTTGTTAATATTTTAAATTAAATAAATATTTTGCATTAGAGAAGATTTTTAATTACTAAGACTGCAATTTGCAATTAGCTCTAAAAATTTTTCTACTATTAAAAAATACCCCTACATGCAGTGGATCAGTAACGTCCACCTCATTTGGGATTTTTAAAAATAATATTTGAATTTGAAGAAAGTCGTAATGCGAAATGAGGTTAAAAAAGTTGGATGCGTGATTTTTATTAGCTGTTTCAAAAAATGACAAGAACAGTTTTTTTTTTTCATAAAAATGTAAAAAATGCTGAAAAAACAATGCGTTTTTTTACTTTCCTCATAAAAGGAAGGAATTGTAACCATGAAAAAATCACTCTATGAGATTTATGGGTTACATGGAGATGACCTGGTAACATTTTGGTAAAAATTCAATATGGCAAAACAGAATGGCGGCCTAGTGAATTCTTAAAAAAATTATTACTAAGAAAGTGTTCATCCAATTTATCTCAAATTTTGTTCAAAAATCAAGTATTATGTGAAAAAACACTCGTAAAATTTTGGTACGAATCCAAGATGGCGGAACAAAATGGCAGCTTAATAAAATATTTAAAAATCCAGCCATAAAAAACTGCTTAATGAACTGATTTCAAATTGTATTCTATAATTAATTAATTGTAGTATAGAGATGAACTAGTAAAAGTGTGGTACTAATTCGAGATGATGGAACAAAATGGCGGTCAAATAAAATTTTTGTAATCTCAAAAAAATCACCTTAACAGGATTTACATATCTTCGCGTTAAGACGTCCCTATCGATCAGTCTGTCGGTTTGTCTGTCTGTCTATCAGTTCACAGCATAGCTTAAAAACTACTGATCAGATTGACTTCAAATTTTAGTCAAAAATTAAGACTCACATGGATATAACCTGGTAATATTTTGGTTAAAATCCAATATGCCGGAACAAGAGGGCGCCCTAGTGAAACGTTAAAGAAATTATTACTAAAAAACTGATTATTAAATTTTGTACAAAAATCAATAATTATTATGTAGGAATCAACTGGTAAAATTTTGGTATGAATCCAAGGCGGCGGAACCAAATAGCGGTTTAATAAAAAGTATTTTCACATTCAGTCTGAAAAAACCATTTAATGAACCGATTTTAAATTGTGTGACATAACTAATTTCCATTATGCCGGAACAAGATGGAGGCCCAATGAAACGTTATAAAAATGTATGCTTAAAAACTAATTATCCAATTTGCACAAAATTCAAGTATTATGTAGGAATCAACTGGTAAAATTTTGGTACAGCTACGAGTTGGGGGAACAAAATGGCGGCCTACACTCGTCGACAAAAAAAAATTTTTTGTTGTAACACAATCAGAATAGCATAATCTAATAGAATGGACCTAGCCAAATACGAAAATGATTAATAGAAAGTTATAGCACGTAGGGTTTTCTTGTTAGAGTTGTAGAACCATATCGAATGTTACGATACTTAATATCTATAGACAAAATGATTTCAGAAAATTCTTAACCCTGTTTATTGACTATGTTTTCGCCTGTTAAACATACCATAGATCTAAAAGAAAATCCTGGATCCCATCGTCCTTGGTACCGAATTTCTATTGTTCTGATATCTTGGTGAAACCTTTTACCCTGCTCGTCACTAACAGCTCCTAAATTTTTAGGAAAAAATGACAGATGGGAATGGAGGAAGTGAATTTTTAATGACATTCTGGCGCTTTATAGCCATCTAAGAGTTCATTAACTAACTGTTCATAATTTTCATCCATATTGTGGCCTAAAAATCCTCTTACTACATTAACAAATAAATTCCATGCTCTGAGTTCCTGCCTGGTAAGCTTTTCCGTAAAATTGACATCGCCCAGCAATTTTCTGATTTGTTGCCAGTAAAAATGCCTTATTTTAATTTGGGATCACTTAACTAAGGAAAAACTTGTCTTAGGTATTTAAATCCATCACCATCTTTATTCAAAGCCTTCACAAAGTTTTTCATCAGCACAAGTTTAATGTGAAGAGGAGGCAAAAGGACATTTTTGGAATCAACAAGAGGTATAAATTTAACATTTTGAGAGGGTTTTAAATTTCCATTATGCAATAACACAGCTTTTAAGCTATATTTAGATGAGTCTATGAATAAGCTCCACTCACGGGGAGAATGTTCAATATTATCCTGCATTAAACTGTCTATATCAGTACACGCGCACAACGAAGTTTTTGCATACTGTAGAATTCAGAAAACATAGCATTTCTTTTTATGAAATTCGTAATTTTTGTTTCTTTGGCCAATAGGGTTCATTCCTTAAGTTCTGACTGTTGCTTGGATAACCCCAAATCACGCACTAAATCATTTAATTTACTTTAAACAATCAAATATGGCTCGCAGGAACTGGGACCTGTGATAAAATTGGCATCGGTGCACTGTTCTTCTGAGCTGCCTGATGATGCGTTACCTCCATTATCTCCCAAATCAATAGCTTGCCAATTTAAAGGCGCAATCGGCACTGGCAAATTTGCATTATGAGAAACAAGTCGTATGGCAGATTGCAAATTTGGGTATTTTATATTATGCTTTCCCTTTTTGGAATAACCTTCAGTCTTTATCAGGCAAAAATAACAATCGTCAGAATGATTGGTGGGTTCTCACCATACCATTGGAGCTGCAAAAGGCATACTTTTTGTCTTTCCCTTCAACCACTGCACTAATGCAGCAATGCAACACTACAACTAACACAGCACACATGGGGAGCCCACCGCTTATCTTGGTTCCCAATTAACACACCAAAATATTTAAAGTCGGCTTTTTTTACATTTTTGGAAAATGGCCTGGCTTGTGATTTCACCAGAAATTCTCCATAAATATAACAAAATTTGTCAGGAGGAATTTTGCAACATCGGCGCGTTTGACTCGACATTCTCGTCTTCACATACACTTGCTTACTGATAACAGAGAATCACTCAATTCGAAACTCAACAGAAGAGTGATGTTTAACGTTTATTTCATGTCTAAGGTTGTAAACAACCCAGTCTAGGTAATTTTTTCGTTGTAAAATGGACCCATTTTAGCCCTCCCCAGAATAAAATTGTTTATCTAGTAATATAAAAGGTTCTAATTGGGCTATTAAAAAATGGTACGTATTAGGGCTTTTCAAATATTTTTTTTATTATTGAGAGGGTATTTCCATTGTGAAAGTAATGAGCTGGCCTGTCTTAGAAAAAGCTTGTCGGCCAGTGTAATTTTTTTTGAAATTCAGCCTGAAAAATCTACTTAATGAACTGATTTCAAATTGTGTGGCAAATGGCGGAACAAAATGGCGGCCAAGTAAATTTTTGTAATCCAAAAAAAATCACCTTAGGCGGGTTTAAATATCTTCGCATTTTAACGGTCCTTTGATGCCAAAAAATATGTTTTACCTATTCCGCGTTCCACCTGTCAATGTGTCTGTCTGTCTGTGTGTCAGTTCGCGGCATTGCTTAAAAACTACTCATCAGATTGACTTTCATTCTGGACAAGCATTAAGGGTTATATGGGGATGACCTGGTAATATTTTGGTAAAAATTCAATATGCCGGAACAAGATGTCGGCCTAGTGAAACGTTAAAAAATTATTACTTAAAAACTAATTACACAATTTACCTCAAATTTTGCAAAAAAATCAAGTGTTAAGATTGAATAGGTAAAGTCTGTCTCAAAGTATATCGTCTTGGCTTTCGACGGCAATTATCGAAATTACCTACCGACGCGACGCGACGTCAATAAATTACCTGACCAGTAGGTATTGTGGGACAGACCATCAGGACGGCCTTTTAAGGTGTTTTAAAAATACAAAGATTAAATATTATATCATGTTTATTTAGGTAAAATATGTATACTCTTAAAATCAGATTACTATTAACAGAAAATACGATGACAGTAAATATATTCAAATTATCAATAATTACTTTACATATAAGTATAGTTTTTATTCTAAATCCAATTCTGTTTCACTCTCAGAGTCATCATTAAAATTAATTATAATGGGCTCTATATGCTCTAAATGTTCAATGGGGTTAAATATACAATGATAGGGAGCGAGCCGTAAAACAGTATGCCTTATATGTTCAGCTACTATCACATACATATTGTTTTTTTATATCATATGATTTTAGCACTTCCAAAAGTTGCCCATTCTTCTAACTAGATTCAAAATATATATCATTCAAATATTCTTGAATTTCAGTTTTTGTACTTCATGAGTTTGGTACTTTTTGTAGCAGGCGGCTGTGATAGCTTGCGTTATCCATTACAATAACACTGGTTTTCGGAATATTTTTTAAAAGATAATTTTGAAATCAGTTTTTAAAAAGTTCTGCACTAGTATCTTCACGATAGTCCAAGCTAGAATCCTTAATATGCTTGGCAGATAACAGCAAGCAGTTTTGAACAAATCCGTCTTCTGATCCAGCGTGAATTATGGTGATTCGTTTTCCTTTATTTGAAGGCGCTTTAGTCTGACAGTTTTTACTGGAATTAATCCATCCTTTGGATACTGTATCGTGTGTATCAAACCAAGTTTTATCTAGGTAAATTATACATCTATTTTCGGATCTATACTTTTTAATATCCTGAAGGTAATTAAATCTCCAAGTACGCAATCTGTGCGATTCCATTACCACTGGTTTTTTGTCTATTTTGCGGTATTTAAATCCTATTTTACAAATAACTCTATGTAGGGTGGCACGGCTAATATAGTAGGGACAATCTGGCTTTGATAAAGAGAATATATTTTCCTTCTTATTATATCTTGTTCACTATTGTCCAGACGGTGAGATTGAAAATCACTACGTTTTTTTCTTTTATGCAATATTTCACTATTAACAATATTCTTTATCGAGGATACTGGTGTTTTTGTAAGTTGGCAGGTTTCTTTTATAGCTTCTTGTTTAATGAATCTTCTACTTATTAAACATTCATAAACATTTTTCACAATTTGTTTTGCATTTAATGACAAGTGATTTCGATGAGACATAACGGAAAAATCAATGATATACTCGTAAGAAGCTTTTTCGAAACGCACGGTAAAACGGTTCAGTCAACACTGCTATACTAACATCAGGCGACATGTAATCGACATTTACTTGGCCCGCCCCTGTCTGGTCCCTCAAATATGAATAAATTATTTATTGATGGGTTTACCCACTAACAATAGGTAAGGACAAGAAATAAAGATAAGAAGCTGATAAACTGTTTATTGCGGTTGGGTCCGCCAAAAGCCAAGACGATATAAAATGAGACAGACTTTAACTTTTGGTATGAATATCTGATAGAAAAATAAAATTGCGGCCTAATAAAATACACTCAAAAAATCGGTCTGAAACAAAAACTACTTATTAGATTAATTTCAAATTTTGTGCAAGCATTAAGGGTGATATAGAAATAACAAAATGGCGGCCAAATAACATGTTAAAAAATTAATGTATAAAGATCTTCTTATTAAATTGACTGTAAATTTTGGAAATACGAATTCAACATAACGTAACAAAGTCGTGGTGTGATCCAATATATTGGAACAAAATGGCATCGAATACAAATGAATGAATGATTGGAAGAAGGATAACATTCCAAAAATATGGCGAATTGAAGTGAGATAGCCATATTACTAACATTCGTATTATCTTCAAGCGCAAAAGCGATAATATCGCCGGCCCCGTTCCCATAATAATTTTGTTGTTGAGCGGAAAAACGATAATATTCCTGGAATGTTATCGTTCTTCAACGCATTACTAGATGCGCGTCCAGATCACAACGCTGACGTCGTAAACACATGTTTTTCACTTCGTTTTGCAGTTTCGTCCAGTAAACAGGTGTTTTAAAAGTTGGTTAATATTATTTCATTTTTAATAATCTGAAATTTAGAGGTAAAGTTAGTGTTAAGTGATTGTTAACAAAAATAGTAAATAATCTTTGTATATTATAGAAATGTCAGATTCCACGGATTCAGAAGAAAAACGTGAAATAAAAAGGCTGAAATTAAACAAGAAATTGCACATAAAAGAAAAGGAAAAGCTAGCAAGACAAGAAGGGACAGAGTTTGTTACACATAAAGGTAAACTAGAGAATGCTAAAATAACCAGGCTGGATTGCATTTGTCGTAAGGAATGTATGGCCGATTTCTCTAATGAAGAGAAACGTTCAATCATCGAAATCGTTTATAATGGACGGCCAAAAAATGAAAAAGATACATATCTAGTAGGATTAATAGAAAGACATGATGTTTCCCGACATCGTCCAGCTACAGCGAAATCTAAACAGAATACTTCTTCTTTCAAATATTTTGCTATGAAAGGTGGGAGTAGGGTTGAAGTTTGCCGCAACGCGTATATGAGTTTACATGCTCTCTCCAATAAAGTCGTACAACGCCTAACTAAGATCCTGCTAAAACTGCACCAGTTGATATGAGAGGAAGGCATGCAAATCGTGCAAATAAACTGAATACCGCGATTGTTGTCAAAATTGATGAACAGATAAAATCGTTTCCGAAAAATGAGTCTCATTATTCCTCTAAGTTAATCAGCTATTTAGATGCAAGTTTAAGCGTAGCTAAGATGTACCAGCTCTTGATTAATATAATATATATATATATATATATATATATATATATATATATATATATATATATATATAAAAAACTTCGGATACCGGTTTGGTAGGCCTCAGGTGGACGTTTGCTCAACCGGTGAGGATTTAAATGCAAAAATAAAGTCGACAACTCTTAATGAAACAGCAAAGAGATGCACAGTTAATTAAATAAACTTCAAGAAATCAAAGAGACCTGCAAGAAAATGAACGATGTTGGAGTCATAGTTTTTGACTATATGCAAAACCTGTCCCTTCCCTTAATGCCAGTTCAGGAAATGTTTTATCTGCGCAAACTTTGGTATTCCGTTTTTAATATCCGCAGTCTTGGAAACGACATATCGGTGTTCTACACACATACACAGAGGGAGATGCTCAGCGAGGTCCCAATGAAGTCAGTACGGCGATTTTGGCCTTTATAACTCAACATATCCCTGAAGAAGTAAAAACTCTGCATGTTTTCAGTGATGCGTGCGCTGGACAAAACCGTAACCACACTTTAACTAGGTTGTTTACTGCACTGACTATGAATGACAAATTTCAAGTAATCCATCAATATTTTCCCATCCGAGGTCATAGTTTTTTGCATTGCGACAGAAACTTTTCGGTTATTAAGCGCTCTTTGAGAAAATTCGATAGGATTTACTCTCCTGATCAATACAACGAAATCATTACATCTTCCAAGAAAAACAAACCAAGCTTTCAAGTACAACGGCTAAATAATACTGATATACTTGATGTCAAAGGCTGGTGGCCTCAATACTTCAAAAAGACTGTCAAAGATGTTGAAAAAAAACAGTCCTTTACCATCAGCAAATACAGGCATTTGACATATACCCAAGCACTGAAAGGCTATATCAAAGCATCCGAATTTATTGATGGTTTCACCTTTCAATGTGAAGAAACAAGACAATGTGGACCTTCCTACTTTGAAAGCGTAAAATGGAAGAGTTCCTATCAACTCTAAGAAGCTAGAAGATGTTTCCAAAATAGTGCATTACGTACCCGAAGACTACAGGCCCTTTGATGATGAAATTCTGACAAATCCCACAACAAATAGAGAAACCAGTGACCTAGAAATCTAAAAAGAATGTTAATATTATATTTTACAAAGTTTTTATGTAAAATAAAAATTAGTATTTCATTTATGTCCTTTTTTGTTTTTTTTTACCTATATTTTTGCATATTGCGTGGAAAAAGGATAAGATATTTGCAGTTTCAAACACCCAAAAACAAGCTTCACTGGAATGTTATCCTTCTTCCAATCACTCATTCAAATGTTTGAAGACAGTACATATTTACCAATTTTTTTAATTTTATACGAGTACATATATGCCAAATTTCAATTCAGTCGAATGCCCCCATTTTTTTAACCCACTGCCTTTTCAATTAGGCAGCCGAATATAAGCAAACTTGAACAATTAAACTGTCAGTTCTCTTTTTTAAATCAAAGTAAAGGGGGGAAAATGTACTGAATTGTTTCTTTAGCTATTTTATATTTTAGGTTTTATTTGATTATTTCAATAGTCTAATAAAACGACACTTTTCAAACTAATAATATCAAAAAAAGCATGTTTCAGTATTGTCCACGTCTTTGAATAAAAACTATTTAAATATAGGCTATAATGTGTGTGGTCTGTGTTTATTTAAAATTATTGTCTTGCAATAGTTTAAAAATTATGATTAAGAACTACCTTAAAAAAATCTAGATTACTTAAAACTGCAGTGTGCAAACAAGTGAATAGTTTTAACTAATTAAAATCTCACCCCAAGTTAAACTCCCTTAAAGTTGAAAGGGTAAATGCCCAGAAGACTGTATCGGGAAATGTAAATTTCCACGGCGGTTAATAACAATGCAAATAAGATGACTTAAACAATATCCTGCGGGATAAAGACGGGTCTTTGTGTAGTCCCTTATGTCCCAGGGTGCCGTCGCTGAATCTGCTGTTACACAACTATAACTACTTTACTAAACAATTTTCTGTTTCCCTGTGTGCAAGCGACATCATATTTGAAACTATGGGTTTGGAAATTGTTAGAACTTATTACTGTCAATGCTGCTTAATATTGTTTAAGTGTTTTCAAGAATTCTGTCTCGAAACATGCTAAAAGGCACAAGATAATAGTAAGTGTTTTTCAGAGTAGCGTTTTAAGTCCTCTTATTTTGTAAGTTGCGTTAAGAAAAACTCGGAGTGAATTTCAATTCATGATTCTGATGCTATCTGTAGTTTGAGAAGTTGATGTGGGTCACCGACAAAAGTTTAGTTAGTCTAGCAAACGCGCCGGATGTTTAGTCGTGTTGTGTTTCAAAAAACGAGATATTATGTATTTATATTTTATTACAGGATATCGGAAAGTCTACAGTTATTCGATAAATAAAAAATAAACTCTCTTTAAATAAAAAAAATAAAATTTGAAAAACCAGCATATTTTTACACAGGATATTTTTTGTTTGTTCGTTAATAAATTAATAATACGTTAAAAGCACTCAGTTTCAGATACGTATAACGAAATGGAGTTTGTTAAAGATGAGTTCTAAATAATAAAATGAGAATTAATGTAAGAATAAGTTTTTTCTAAGCTATTAGGCTTGAATTACAAATTTAGTTTAGATATGTCTGCATTACATTTTTGAGGTGTGCTAACAAGATTATAAAATGAGAAGTGAAAACAAATTCCATATAATCTATTTTTAATGTTTAATCATATCTTTATTTATTTAGAATAATAATAAAACAAAACAGCTCGTAGGTTGGTATCTCCATAGGAGCCGATTCTGTATGGCTGTATTTGCCTTTTTGAAGAACAAATTAAATATTTTTATTAATAAAATTCCACGTTACCAAAAAAGCTTCAGATATATTGTATCAGTTAAATGATGACATAGAAGTTGAATAATCAACAAAAAAAAATATTTTTAACTAATCTGTTGAAATGAGACTGACAAATTCATTCACTTATTCACTAAATAAGATTAGAAAAGATCTTGCTCTGGAACTGTTTTCCTACCAGGATGTTGATTCCCTGCACTTTAAGTTATTTACTGTTGAATAAATTAAACGTTATACACCACTTGACTAGTGAAACAAATCTTAAATGGATTATCTCAGCAATGTATCTGAATTTACTGAGATCCTATAAAAAACAACACACTTCTGGTTTTAACTAAACTAAACTATTATAATGTGAAAACTAACACTTGTTCGCTTCAGAGGCTCATAGCTGGTTTTAAATACACACACTACATTTGTGCCATTAAAAAAACTAAATGATTTCAGTTACGAAATAGAAATTCAAGGCGATTTTTGCTGTCAAAGATATTAATCACATACAGCGAGGTATAGTGATCCAGTGGCGTGAAGCGAACGATGACTAGATAAGCCAAGCGGCTCGTTTAAAGGTTTAAACTGAATTTTACTGTTAATTAGATTTTCTTATATGAAAGATGGCGCAACTAGCACAGTTACATTGAACTCTTAATTAATTACATTAATAAGCGATTTCGTATTAACCAAAGATGTGGAAGCACAACTAGCCGAGCGACCAGTTAAATGACTCAAATTGATCTATTAACTGTAATGTTCAACTTCCGAATCTTTTTTACGTTTAGGCAAATAAACGTCTTTTTCATACCTCTCGTTTCTATTGTTGTGGCTAACTGGTTGCCAAGGCGACGAAGAGTGTTACATGCGATGTATATACTCGAATTATTTAAAAAGAACAGAGATAAAATAATAAATGATTTTATTAATATAGTACTATTTTAAACTCAAACTGTTAATTTCTCATTTAAGTACAAAACATTAGGAAAATACCTAGATACGAAATATCAACATCTAAGACACATTAGGTCAGAAGAAAATTCAGTAAAATTAATACTAGCTATACAAATAAAAGCAAAACATTTCATAGACACCCAAAAATAATTTTGGAAACGTGAATGAAATAATTAAACTAAACTGCTAATATATGGTAGCTAATAAATCTTATTGATTAAAAAATGCTTTAAAATGGTATTAATATTGGGTATCCAATATCTCAAGTGTAACACTACCTTTAAACATTTTGATTTGTAAAATAGTGCCGTCTGGGTCTGAGAGATGAAGGTTATATAGGTAACGTGAGTTCCTACACTTCAATTATTAGTACTTCCTAGTTTGCCTACGCTCTTGTTAACCAAAAGTACAATATTCAACAAATACCTCTAGTTATGATTCTTATTTTGAGATGCAATATCACTGGGATAGGATGTCAGTGTGGATTTTTTTACAAAAGGCAATTTACTCTTTTTACTGAATTTTTAAAATTTTTGAGATACTGGAAGCCAAACTAACTCCTTGATAATTTCCACCGTACTAATGTTTCAACACTCAAGATGTGTTTTAGTATAGGCTTTAATAAACATAAACATGAAACTTGACTTAACATATTTTATACAACTGGCTTCAAAAATAAAGTTTATGATTTAATTGAATTCTCTCAAGATTTATAGTACTATATATTCTTTAACACAAAAGTAGCTACATGTTTTGTCCAAATATATTTAGACTTTATTATTATTATTAGACCATAATTAACCTTGTTAAAACAATCATTTGAAAAATGCGGACTGCATGGTGGTAACTGCGATTGTTAATAAAAGATATCCGATATTTTTTACTCCGTTCATTGTTAGGAAACCTACAGTACTAAAGACTATAGTATTAGTTTTTTTTGAAGATATCCTAGAATAGAAGCAGCTGGCCCCTTAATTTCTTTTGCAGTTGTTTAGTTAAAGCTAAAGAAGGATATGTATGATTAGGTTAGGTCTAGTTAAATTAGTTTACGCTTACAGAATAAAAATTTTTAATGTTAGTATTTTTAGGATATCTTAAACAATGTAAGGTTAGGTTAAGTCAGTATGTTTTAAAATGATTTAAGTTACTTTTGGGTTAGAAAAATATATAATTTTTTTATTTATGAAATTACAAACACACTTACCGGTGGAACGAAATTTCTTTCTCCCTTGCACTTTTAATACGGGAACAATCGCATGATACACAACTGACCATTTTTTGTATTCATGATAACACAAACCACCAAAAATGTGTTTGTTACGTTTTAGAACACAAAACACAACTTACCAATCAACTTTTATATTAATACGACGTGAATATCATGTATAAACTTGCAAATTAAACAGCTTTAATTTGCAAAAGGGACGGTTTCACAATACACGTCAACAAACCAAAACGTAAACATAACAAAAATAAGGTCCCAAAAATGACGTAGTTGTGTCAAAATCTTGCTAATTTAAAATAATGTATGGGCCTCTTTATTGTTGTCTATTTATTCAAAGTTGCTAATAAATGACATACATCACACAATATACACATACGTTCTTCTAATGTAGGTCATTTATATAATAGGCATTCTAAAAGCGATTAAGGGACAAAGAGAAAATTCGGCACACTGAGAAAATGTCAAGGCACGTAAATCTCTGTGTCGGTTACTAACAATGCAAATCAGATGATTTAAGCGGCGTCCCGGTGAGATTGGGGGCCGACGTCGCCGTATCGTCATTTGTATCCCAGGGAGGTGAAAGGTTCTACCTGCTGTTACAGAACTATTGCTTGTTATAACTAAGGTCCTTTTGATCTACTCCAATATTCAAGCTTATTCGAAAGTAATTTACCTGAATTTGAGTGGTGAAATATTCCTTGAGATTTAGGTCCACGAGGTATTATCTAGATTTTCTTCAATTACCCACCTTCAAAGGTTGTTAGTAAAAAAATTAAAATACAAATTATGAAAGCATTATTTCCTATTGTCAATTAGTTTATATATATATAATATTTATTATTAAAACTTTCATGTATTTTTTAGAGGTACCTTGAAAATACAACACAAGTGGGTTTACTTTGACTTATAGTTAGACAGTTCTTTTTAGACCATAACATTCTTCCACGACTACAATGTTTGTATCATTTGCATATGATATGATAGAAATACCTGTCGAGATACAGTGACGGCAAACTAATTGGAAACGATACCATACGAAAATCTGAACCGTTGCTAGTAAGAAATTGGTTTAAGATATTTCTTACATCTATTATTATCGCATTAAAGAACCCTATTAAGTTTAAAAAAAATTATTCATTACAAAATTCGAAGAACACTACATTTTTAAGCGGCAAACTAATTGGAAACGTATTTCTGAATCAACATTTTCTCACAAGTAGGCCCATTTTAAAGTTGAAAATCAACATTTTTTAACAAGAAGGTTTATTTTAAAATTGCCAATCGTTACCATAGAACTTTAGTGGGTTGTTGACTTCCGTTCCTGTCAATAATTTAATGTTATTCTTCATTCGAATTTCTACAAATATGGGTTCGCGAAAAAGTTGTCACAAAAATGAACGAAAAGTTATTATTAATCTTCAAAGGAAAGGCTATTTGTATCAAAATATTGCAGAAATGGTTCATCGTTCCAAAAAGGTGGTATTTAACACTGTTCGTGATGTTAGGATTCATGGAACCACTAGAACTGTTCCTAAGAAGCGACGTCCCAGAAAAACGAGTATGGAAACAGATCGTCGAATTGTTCGCATTTCTAAAGCAGACCCTTACAAATCAGCAGTTGATATTTGGAAAGAAATGTTTGTTGAAATCCAAGGGAATTTAGTTTTCGAATTGTTCGTAATCGTTTGAACGGGGCACAACTTTTTGGCAGGGTACCAAGGAAGAAGCCTCGCCTTTCTGAAGTGAATCGAAGGAGCTGTTTAAAATTTTCTAGAAATCTCCTTCCTTGGAACGTCCAACAATGGAAGCAGATACTATGGTCAGCTAAATCCAAGGTAAATTAATTTGATTCTGATGGAAAACGTTTTGTTTGGCGTCCACCAAATAAAGAATTTGACTCGCGCTACACCAAGAAAACAGTGAAATTTGGTGGTGGTTGTATCATGGTATGGGGCTGCTTCTCTTGGAATGGTATTGGCCCTCTTAAAAAATAACTGGTACTTTACAAATTACAACACGATAATCTGGCTTCAAGATATTCATGTAGATGTTTTACAATGGCCATCTTATAGTCCAGATCTTAACGCAATAGGAAAAATTTTGGATGATAGTTAAAAGGAAATTAAGTTCAAGAACAAGTTCAGGTATTCGAGGTTATGAGAGGAGGTTGGACCAGTATTCCACTAGACACTTAATAGACGTCTAATACAGTTCATGTCTAGGAGGTGTTCATGTTGGAGGAGTAATTGAGGTCAGTGGATATCCAACTAAATACTAGGTACTCGATTGAGACAAAAACTTATAAGGGGTTAGAAAATGTTGATTTAGAAATACGTTTCCAATTAGTTTGCCGCTTAAAAATGTAGTGTTCTTCAAATCTGGAATGAATAAATTATATTTTTAACTTATTAAGGTTATTTAATGCGATAATAATAGATATACACCCTAACAATAGCAACAATGATTATAATATTCGAAATATCTTAAACCAATTTGTTACTAGCAACGGTTCAGATTTTCGTAAGGTATCGTTTCCAATTAGTTTGCCATCATTGTATGTTTTAAATAGGAAATGAGGTCATTAGAATAAACAAGATATAGCAACGGTCCAAGAACTGAACCCTGCAGAACACCCCAATCTCCTATCAACGTGCCGCTCCTCACCCCATTTACATTTCTATGAACTTCCATGCCTGTCCTCTAATAGCATAACGATGCAGCTATAACAACAGTAGCTCATAGTTGACCATATCAAATGCACGAGAGAAATCCACAAATAAACCCAATACATACAGTTTTTTATCAATTGCATGGATAACTGCCGTCTGGAATTCACAAAAGGTACTTTTTGAGAACCACTAATGATATCATTTTTATTAAAAAAGTGAAGTATTTAGTAAGTAGTAGTAGTAAGAATTTTTTTTTAAATACTTGTTAACAAACTTATGACTCTATAATTTGAATCATCATTAGAAAATCCCTTTTTATATAGCGTCATCACAGTTGCTCATTTTAATTGTTCAGGGAATATCGCATATTGAGCGGATGTTTCATGGTTCATCAAATGTTTATAGGTGTTGTAAATTTTTAAGGTAGATTTTTGCAAATTTAAGAACACTTTTATTAAAGAGTGAGATAATTTAATTCGTCTAATTATAGAGAAACAATATCCAGTGATTTTTTGGTTCATTTCGATCTTTTAGTTCTTGTTACCGGCACCGTATGGAGCTGTGATATTGTTTCGACATATTTATCCCGGTGGCACTAACGTCTACGCAACAAAGATCTTGGCAAATTGATAGAGAAGCGTATAGCATAATTTTTAGTATTCGAAAATTTTATCAGTGTTTTTGTGGAAACCGATTTACTCTAATAACGGATCTTAAACCATTGTTACATATTTTTAACCCTCGAAAATCAATGCCAGTTTCAATGACCGTCCAAATTTACGGTACTTAATCTCAAATTATATTTATATACTACTAAACAGTGTTTCCCTGTCCACACTGAGATGTTACAGCCTCCTAAAATTTGAAATTGACAACATTTGTTAAAAGAAGAGTTACTTAAATTTTAGCTTTGAAGTTTTTGTTTTGTCTCTTAAAGAGAAAGAGTAGCTATAACTGTTTCCACTATGGAAACAGTTATAGCTATATATATATATATATATATATATATATATATATATATATATATATATATATATATATATATATATATATATATATATATATATATATATATTTGGGTTACACGTTTTTAAGTATAAAATAAATACTTTAATAGTAATTTCCTATGTAAAGTAATTATATAATTGCAACTGCCAAGCAATTACTTACTATATTGACTTCACGGTCGGCATTTCTTTTCAGTGACAATAGTAATTTTTCAAAGTTACTGCTCCTAGTCTCTTTACTAGTTTACAGCTTTTAAGTATCAGAACCTTCCTGAACCTTGCAGCGACTATTCCATTACATACAAAGGTACTCCTATAAGGTATTACTATAAAGTAAAACGAGTCGTTGCAGACTAGAAAAAGCTATCGTCTAATGTTACTTTAAAATGGCTATTAATAGCCTTTATTCTTCGGTTGCAATTTAGAAGTGAGAATTACAGTAATTATTTACTACAAAAAAACTATTACCTCTTGCATTTAAGGTTCCGGACATAGGGGGCGCTGGTACGGGATTCGATCTACAGTGACTTTATAAGACAATAGAAGCCTCCCGCCATATTGATGCAAAATTTCTAAACGTTTAAATGGGCGCACACATATTATCGTTAGTTTTTCGAAAAATATGACTAAATGAATCTACTTTTACTCATTAATATAAGAAAATTGGAACAGCTAAAAGGTTAATTAATGAAATTATTATTAATTTTAGTCTACAAAGAGTAATATGCCGTAGAAAAACATGACAACTTCTGTCAGCGTGTTGCAAATGTAGGGATATGTTAATGCTTTATTCTAATAATCTATGCGAACTACCTAGTGCAAACGTACTTTTTCATTTTTGATTTTTAACAAATAACAATGTTTGTGCAAGTGATTAATGACAGTTGTCTACCAAGTGAATTTAGTAATGTAGTAAGTACTGAAGAAGGCAGATAAAATAAAATTTCTTTTATGCTAATATTTGGAGCTGCCACCTCAAATTGGGATGCTGGATAAAGTAAAACATTCACTAAGATATGAAATAATATTGTCTTTTAGAGCAAAATAAAAACAAAACATAAGAATGTGCAATATTTAATAACTTTAAACGTAAACTTAAAATATTTACGGTCATAGTCATTTACAAAATCACAAACACTTTATAATTACAAGCAAAAAGCAGGTGAACCAGGCTTAGACACATTTCTCCATATAGCCAATAGCTTAGAACTTATTGTTTGAATCAATATTCATTTTATTAATCACAAAAACTAACAAAATAATATACTAAAACAACAACCCTCATAAGAAACTCACGTAGGCAAAAAGTAAACAAAACGATATTAGCAGCAATATGGCCGAACCAATAAAAAATTGGTTACCCTACGTGGTAATTCGGTATACAGCCATTAAATTCCATTATATTCGGTCTGAATTTGCCAATCTCAATTAGTTGTGTATGTGTTGTATAATTTTCGTCATTCATCATTATTTTATAGAAAATTAAAAATATCATAACTTGGTTATGTCATACTGAACTTCTTCTTCCGCCGTCCTCTATCGAATGTTGGCGATCATATTGGCTTACTTTGGAGACTGCTGCACGAAACAGAGATCTAATACTCTTGCCGTACGACGCTCTTAGGTTCTTAAGCCATGATGTTCGTCTTCTTTCTGGCGCTCGACGTCCCTCTATCTTTCCCTGTATGATAAGTTGCAGTAGGCTATATTCCTCCCCTCTCATCACATGCCCAAAGTATTCCAGCTTCCGTTTTTTTAATTGTATCTAGAATTTCGGTGGTTGTATTCACACGTTGTAGAACTTCAACATTGGTTACTCTCTCCGTTCACATTATCCTTAGGATTCGTCTGTAAACCCACATTTCAAAAGCTTCGAGTCTCTTGCAGTGTATACTCAAGAGGGTCCATCCCTCCAATCCCTATAGTAAGATCGGAGAGACATAGCACTTGATGAGATGAAGCGTGAGTGTCATACTCAACTGGCATCAGATTAGTAGCTTCTTCTATTCGACAAAAGCATTCCGTGCTTTCTCGATGCTGATTTTTATTTCTTGTCCAATGTCCCACTCGGTGTTCAGGTTGCATCCAAGATAGTTGTATTTGGTAACACGTTCGATGGTTTCATCTCCCAATATTATTTGTTCATTGTCGTCAATAGTTTGCTTGGTTACAATCATAAATTTAGTTTTTTGGTGTTCATTTTAAGACCATATCTGTTACTCGCTCCATTGACATGTGTTAACAACCAATGGAGGTCCTCAGGGGAGCTGCCGAGCAATACGCTATCATCAGCATATCTAATATTATTAATAGGAACACCATTGACATTTATTCCTTTTTCTTCATTATTTAAATCTTCTGATAAAATATACTCGGAGTACATATTGAAAAGCATAGGCGATAACACGCAGCCCTGTCTAACAACTCTGCGAATTTCCACTTCCTCTGTCTGGTCATCCCCAAGTTGTACAGAAGCAGTCTGATTTCAATACAGATTGGCAATGATTCTAAGATCCCGTTCGTCTAGACCAATGTTTTGTAATATATCTAACATTTTAGTATGTTGCATCCTACCGTAATCTCTAAAGCACATGTAAATGGACTTGTTCATATCTAGGCACCTCTGAACCAGGACTTGTATGCTGAAAAGAGTATCTCTCGTTCCAAGACCGTTTTTGAACCCAAATTGAGTGTCAGATAGGGTTTCTTTACACTTTTGATGGATCCTATTATGAATGACTTTGAGGAACAATTTAAGTATATGGCTGATAAGACATATAGTGCGGTATTCTGCACAGCGTTTTGCGTTGGGCTTTCTTGGTAGTACAATAAATGTCGATCTTAACCAGTCTTTTGGAATTTCTCCTGTATTGTAGATGTTATTGAACAATTCTGTTAGGGTTAACACACTACCCTCGTCGGCAATTTTGAGAAGGTCTGCATATACCTGATCTGGCCCCGCAGTCTTGCCGTTCTTAGCTTGTCTTATAGCCTGTAATACTTCTTCTTTCAAAATGGGTGGACCAGTATTTGCATTTTGGAAGTTATGTTGGTCAATACGATCATCACTGAAAAGATTCTGTACATATAGTTTCCACGTGTCCAATATTTCACTCTTGTCGGTTATAACTTGACTATCGATACCCAACAGTATTCCATTGTGTTTTCTTTTCTTACCTAATGTTTCCTTGATTTTCTTGTGGAGATTGAAAGAGTCGTGTTTGTTTTGAACAAAACAACATAAAACGGTATTTTAAGGAAACACCGTAATGTACCAGCGTACGGGGGCAGTCGTAGACCCTTGATGTTAAGTATTTTTCTCAGTAAGAATATGCAGATAACTTCAAAGTAAACGTCCAATAGAACGCCATTTTTATTTTCATCTCCTCTATAAATATTTAGCTTTGATGTTTATTTTTGTGAGTATAAGGATTAAAAATTCATTCAAATTAAACATCACCTTAAAAAAAGAATCACTCTTTTTAATAAGATATTAAATGATAATTACTGTTTAAACCAAAGTTCAAAATTATATTTTTAAGATTTAAATTGGCCATTATATTTAATCGAAACGTATTGAAAAAAAAAGACGCGTCTTTTTCCTACGACTACCATCAGCATATTTACCAGCGAAATTGCCTGCGTTTTAATTTTAGGTTCTTAGCATGGCTATAAAACTAAATGAAACGCATGTGTTCTGCCTCAACAACTAACAACGTATCCTATATTCGCTGTACAATTTTCCCAATTTGAGTGTTTGTAGTCGCCATATCTATTTTGTTTGTATTAAAAAGAACCATATATATTTTTAAAACGGATTAAATCAAGAAATAAATAAGGAAATAACAAAAAAGATGAATTATTACTATTCGGCTACCTTAATGAAACCACACAATTCCGTACTATCTACGTAATAGTCACAGTTTCACGTTAATCACGAAATAGTAACCCTCAAACTGTTCCCCATTTTCGTAATGACTACGTAGTCTCAGCATAAACAGAACGTGTCGACACCAAGTTTCGGTTACTTCATCAAAAATACTTATGGTACATATGTATCTTATACTCTTCCTCCCTCTATTCCATTTAGTAGATATCTGTTCCGTGTCGTCTGTGCAAACACTAACTGAATATTAAAACGAATTAATGTTATTTAAGACGATGAACGTTCAGAAAACTTTTGATATTAAATACGCGAACAGTTCGCTGAATCAAACAACTGTGGCAACCTCTTCCATTAGCGAAATTGAGTACTTGAAAATAGAACATTAGGGGTCACTGAGGTCTGGAAATGTTCCAATTGATCGTAGCAACAGTCCTTTTAAGTTAAAGGGTAACTTATGAAAATAGCTATTTACAATGATAAATGTAAAATTCTAATATTTTTATAGTTAACTAAACCGCCGCACTATGGTGTTTTGCGTCTCATAAATCTATAATATTTTAGTCTTTATATCGTTATTTGTGTATTTAGGGCGCAAAATAATGGATTACCGACTAAAAATAGGCGTGCGGAAAACTTCACTTTTCCGCACTAGTACGGAAAAGTAAATAACCTCATTTTTTTTAAATATACTTACTGATTCTAAGTATTTAAAAATATACTGATACGCTGATTAGTTAGCAAAATGATTTAAGAACATAAATTTGCTGAAAAAAGTGAAGAGTACGAATTTGTTCAGAATAAAAAAATATACTTAAAACTAATATCTTTGTTGATCTACTCTCATTCGTTTATTTACAATAAACAAATACACTCTGGTCAGTGTTGATTTTATGCAAAATCTTTACTTAATTGGACCTTATTTACATTTTTTACACATTACACATTTAGTAGGTAGATAAGGTAAATAATTCTTAATAATAATAAAAACTAAAACTAATTATTTATAATAATTTAAAATAATTATTCATTATCAGAGTCATCAAAAGCCTTATTTGAACAAGAAACTCCGTTACAATTGGAACATGAATTGAAGCAATAAATATTAGCCTTTTTACAACTGCATAATTTATTACAGCCACTGAGTTTGTCATAGTTTTCGGAACCAAAGTATTATTTTTTTTATCCAACCCTAATCTTTTGGCTTTACATGAGTATTATTTATCCAGTTTTGAATTTGAAGATAACATCTCAAAAAATGAAATTCTGCAGCATCGTTAGTTGGAGGCAGAGTAGCTAACTCAAAACTTTTGGCCAAAACATGACGGGAGGGTATAAGTTTATATTTATAATACCTTGGTTGATTTAAATTTTTTGCTTGCTTATGTTTACCGTAACATGCCATTAAGAATTTTTCCCCCGCTTTTATTATACTATCTTTGCTGGCATTTGGATTTAAAAAAATTGAAATATCTTCTCTTAGACTAGGATCTTTTTGTAATAACTTAAAACAAGCAATTTTTCCCTTTTTATAAAGACACGATGTAGTATCGCACCCTGAAATGGCATGTGCAAATAGGATTGAACTTTTCATATTTCCAATATGATTTTGCATTTGGGTGATATCTGTTACTTTGTCAGGAGAACTACCTTTTCCTGGTCGTAACATGAATATGTGTTCCCTTTCAGTATGATGGAGTAGTAAAATAAGTAAGTCGGTATCTTCTCCAACTAAAGTCTCGCTTTTCTCTTGAAATTCGCTTTTCAACATGTTGTTCTGAATATCTTGGCCTAAAATTGGCAAAATACTCTAATGCATCCGACACTAAAACGCACTGAGGCATTGACAAGACCCATTTTGTTAAAGTACTATTTGTCAGGTCTCTACCGTTAGCTAGTCCACTCTCTGATTTTAGACTCCTCATTAAGACCTATTCTATGGTCATATCTGTCCACATGCCGGACCAAAATCTATTATCAGTTCTTCGAACCGTAAAAAATGTTTTAAATTTTAAATATTCTTCGCTACTCATGGTGTTTTTTAATTTGATCATTGATTGAAGATACAACTGTATTGTCTTAGCATACGGCAAATGTGCAGCTGCGTGGAAATATGGATGCATTTGCTTAATACAATATAAATGTTAATCGAAATCTCCTGTTCTCTCAGCTTTTATAAATAGTTTTACGAGGTCAACTAACTCTAGATACTGGCACCATAATTTTGCAGTCCTACTATTATTTGATTTCGATTTAATTTTAGTTTCAAGTTCAGTAAAAAGTAATTTAGCACAAGGTATATCTAATTGAGGATTAGGTGTCAGATAAATAGAACTACAAAGATTTTGGTCCTCCTCAGAAAGTTTGATTGACTTTAAAAGTCGTAACATAAGAGCTAGTTGAACTAAAAAATGGGCTCTTATCGCTCTAGAATACGAATGACCATTTAAGATAGCAGGTACACTATTTTTTACATATATCTTATTCAAGAGCTCTTCAAGTCCACTACCATCCAAAATGACATGAGGAGGTGAAAACCACCCAATCTTACAACAACATTTTTTAAAATATCATTTGCGGCAGCTTCAGCCACAATTTGAAAGGCTTTACAGTAAAGGGGTTAGTCAAATGTTACAAAACATATATTTTGTCCTTGTTTTTTACACATATTTGCAGCAAAATGAAGAGCGGAATGAATAGTGCTTAGATTACTAGGGTCTAAATTAATGAAAGGAAGAGGCATTACTTGACTAGTTTCAAATTGTCCAGTAACAGTTTCAGACATATAACCATTCCAAGAAGGCTTCCTTTCAAAATCAAAAAGAAACGCGGAAAACCATAGACAATTTTTAAGTTTATGTTCGTCTAAAATCTCCTCATGCAAAGTTATTTCCGGTTCAATAATTTTTATAGATTTCCACGCACATAAATTACTTTTAAACGGTTTTATGGGTATTGTTCCAAACTTCCCAATTTCTTCGGCTTTTGGTATTTTTTTTGGTCTTATGACATTTTCTGATAAAGACATTGAATCGCTAGGTGAAATACAAATTACACCTCCCATGGAATGGAAAGTCCCATAACCATCTAAGCTTTTGATATTACAGCCAGCATTATCAAAAACAAATTGCTGAAATGCTGATTTTGAAAAATTCAAGTCAATTTTTGAAGATGATGATGCCTCAAATTTTAAAACTTTCTTTTAGGAATCTGAAAAACCCAGCGAGTGTAATAATTCTAATATGTTTTTGGAACCAAATTTTCTATGCAGGTATAATGCAACGCTAAATAAAACCGGAGATATAAATATCTTGGCCGGACGGAAGAAATTATGGCATTAGCAATGGATATGACTTTTTTTATCTGACTCTGATTTTCCAAACAGTAGAGACAAGAATTTAAGTAAGCTCTCTGGTATATCGCGAACACCTCCGTTTGATATATCACTTGGGGAAGGAAAAGCTGTTAAGATTATATGACTTAGATCTAATGTCTTCTTTTAAAATTTATGCAGAGAGTTCGACAGTATTCTTACGCAGTTCTTCAAGAGTTAAAGCACTATTTTTAATTCCATCACTCCTCACTATGTCTTCGGTGCTGCCCTTAAAACACAAGGTATCTCTTGTTCCAAACCAATTCATCATTAGCCGATTTCACGAATTTTTGATAAAGTGTATCCACTGAAAACTGGCATATGTCTTCTTTATTTGTATCTAAATATAGGCAAATAGTGTTAAAAGCGGATCAAACATTTTCGCTTGTTGGCCTTCCTTTATCTATATTAGTAGAACTCGAGGACGAAAAAATGAAGGAAGAATAACACACTGAATGGTATCGCGCTTCACAAGCAACCAGATCACATTCAAGTGATACTCTATATAAAACGTCTTCAGCCCATTTATCTTTTCTTTGTTGACAATATGAAATAATTTTGGATTTAAATTCAAGCGTTGTTACGCAGCTATATTTTTTCACAAATTTCTTGACAAAATAAACATTGAGTTTGAAAATCGAACTCTTTTTGATTACTTCTTAATTGTATGTTATTTAAAGTATTTTTATTTAATTGCGATTTATTTTTGTCGGACTCTATACTTGTCTTTCTTGTATAATCTCTTCTGCCCATTTTATGAAGTGTTATATGATTGTTATCAAAGCCGTCAAATTTGTTGTCATTACAAGCCTGGCTTGCTTCGATTAAAGTTTTTATATCCTTTTCTTTAACAACAACATTTTCTAAGAGAGAAAGCGGTTTATTGCAGATCATACAATCCTCCATATCTACAAGTAAAAAACATACATGTAAGCCAAATTTACTTTTAAAGTACATTTTAGAATGTTAAGGGTGTATTTAAACAATAAACAGAATAATTTCTGGCCGCGAAAGAGCTATAAGAGGCCATTAGTGCGATTTTCTCCATAATCGGAGGTTGGAAGAATTCATTTTATGAGCAAAATACACACACATAGGTATGATATGATACATCGCGAGGCATCAAATGATATTATATTTCTTTCTACCTTTATTCATATAATAATAATTAAGAGTATCTATTTATCTGTACAATAATCAAATACTAATTGAATGTCTAACCTCAATTATAAAATAAAACATTAATCATATTAGATATTTAGTAACTTACCGCTGACGATGTTTTCTTAAATGAAAATATATTCTGATTAGGTATATTAATTTCTTTTTTGCCTAAAAAACTTTATACTACTAACTAGTAACACTCACGAATCACGGACAAAACAATAATAATAAATGAACTAATGAACTACAGGTTTGACTGTCGCCGACGTGACGGATGCGGGCCCGGACAAAAGGCCCACTATAATGATAATATTCCAAAGTAAAATTATACATTTATTGAAACTTTAAAATAGTTCATAAATTCGGTTATATAGATTATTTAAGGATTATTTTTAATAGCGGTTGACCTAAAATTACAGGTTCTTGTATTTTTATATAATTATATTCCTGATTTCTTTCATTTTTAACCCGCAAAGGAATAACACATAAAATATGTGTAATTTCAAAAAATCATAACTTTTTTTAAAAACCATATAGACCAATTCTAAGAAACCCTTCTAGTAGAGTGTTTTATGCTCTTCATTTTTGCTCTCTACACTTTTTTTATAAAAGTAACCGTTTTCGAGTTATTAGCGATAATATCTAAAAAGTACCAAATTTCAAGATGGATGGCGGCCGTGTTTTTTTAATGTTGCCACTCTCGGACGAGTGGGGACTTTTAGTATGTTAAATAGATGGGTAAACACTAACTAATTTTGAAAACCTCATCTTATTAGGATTTTTTGCAATTTCACCATTGTAAATTTCATAATTGCACTGGCGTATATAGACACAAAGTAAAAATACGCGTGTCAATTATTGTCAATCAAAACCAATTTTACTGTCGCTAATTTTTGTCGTAGTAAAACCTGAGTAAAGGTGTTTTTAATGGATTCTTCAGACGAAGATTTGCTAGACTCAGTGTTGGAAGCAGCTAGAACTGCAAACTTCAATCCGCTACCATCCAAATCCCGTCGTAGGTATGAGAAAGAATATATTCTGTTTAAAACTGTAATATGTTTTGTTCGAAGTAGATTTCCTAATCTGTAAATAAACATAATTTACGTCTTACTGTTACACTCTCCGGAACTCTTTTCTGTATTTGGAGAGCAAGGTCTTAGACTCAAAGTAAATGTTTAAATAAATAGATGTAATAAGTTTATTTTAATAATATTTTTATCGATGTTAAGATCTCTGACTTATCAGCAAGTTATTTGTATGGGCGCCAGCCAAGCTATACTTGACAAGGATTGAGGGGATATATCTAGTCAATGAAACGCTTGAAGTAACGATACATATGTATATGTAAAACATTGAAAATTGTATATAATGTATCACAATAAGCACCACTTTCGGTTTTTAAATGCCATTTTTACATATAGTTAACATGAAGTTGTTTGAAAATAGCGATGAGTAAAAAGCAAATTATTAAATTTTACAAATTATCAAGATATTTATAGCATATATATATATATATATAGATATATATATAGATATATATATATATATATATATATATATATATATTGTTGATTTTTACTCCTTCACGGATGGAAAAATACAATGTGTTTTCATTCCGGGTGTACATCCGTTCACTACTGTCGTTCTGAAAAGAACAGTATTGCTGACGTTTCGCCAAAATCACATTTGGAATTTTCGAAGCTTTCTTTCTCGCGTCCGAATAGAGACTGAAGTGTTGGTGACTGCGACGCTTCCTTTTATACCCCCACTCGGGGCCGAAGGTTATATCTGCGCAGGCGTTAGTCGTTATTTATGTTTTCCGGATGGTGCTGTTGTTGTTGCACTAATTGCGCTTGAGTTTTTGCGATTTTAGATTTGTCGATTATTGTCTTCCATACTGTTGGTAGTTTTAATGATTCGTCCCTTTTATTTAAATCACCTTGCTTTTCAATTTCTATGGCTTCTCGGACTATTCTGGTCTTATAATGTTCTATATTGGCAATCTCCCTACACCCATCGAAATTTATTTTATGGCCGGTTTCCTGATGATGTAGGAATAAAGCTGAGGTTGTTTGTTTATTTCTGATGCTGAGTTTATGCTCTTCCACTCTTGCTGATATTCGCCTGTTAGTTTGCCCTACGTACAACTTTTCACAGTCCTGGCACGGAATACTGTACACTCCGTGGTTTTCCAGTTTGATTTTATCTTTTGGGTTTCCGAGTAGTTTACCTATAGTTGTTTGTGGCTTGTGTATTGTTTGTATGTTGTGTTTCCTCAGAATTCTTCCGATTCTGTCTGTTGTGCCTTTTACATATGGTAAGACTACTCGTTGCTTTCCGGTTCATATTTTTTGTTGTTCGTTGTTCGGGAAACTTGTGCATTAATAGCTTTCTCTATGGTGCGATTTGTGTAGCCATTTTTCTTTAAAGCACTAGATATTACCTTAACTTCGTTTTGTCTCGTCTGTGTATCAGTTATTCGCACGGATCTAGATATTAGAGTATTTGCCACAGCTTGAATTTGTGCTGGGTGATGATGTGATTTTGCATTTAAATATCTGTCTATATGTGTTGGTTTTCTATACACGGTGTATTCGAAATGTCCGTTATGTAGTTTTGTGACCAAAACACCTAAAAATGGTACTTTGTTGTTTTCCTTTAACTCTAGAGTAAATTGTATTCTGGGGTGGATTGAATTTACGTGAGTCAGAAATTTTTCGAGCTCTGCATGTTGTCATATAATAAATATGTCATCGACATAACGAATCCATAATTTGGGTTTTAAACTTGCTTTCTCAAGAGCTTCTTTCTCGAAGTATATCATAAATAATATATATATATATATATATATATATATATATATATATATATATATATATATATATATATATATATATATATATATATACACATATATATATATATATATATATATATATATATATAATATACCATATATATATATATATATATATAATTTGAGATATTTTAAGCAATAGAAAAGTTTACAATATTTCTATCATTAGTTCAAGTAAGATCAAAAATTTCAAAAAAATTATCAAAGTGAACTATTAGAAAATTAAGCAAAAATGATCTGTAATCATGCGAGTTACTAAATCCAACAAATACAAACCATAATTGAAATAGTCACTTCAATCAATAGTGAAACTCAAAATGGCAGATTGCCCACAAAATAGCGTACCCCCGATGTAAAAAATTTCTGTGAAGCAGCCCAGTGAGACCTGGTGCGGAATAATTATTGTCTGGTTATCAATAACAATTCTTATAATTTTCTTTCACATCGCTGGCACATCCAAGTAATTTTAACCAAAATTTAAAAAAATACATTGAATGATTCAATATATTATAGATTACTTACAATATGTTTTTTCTTGATACCTTAAGATTCATCGAATATGGCAAAACTTGGTAATCGGGCTAAGAACTTTCTATATTATGGTAAACGCATGTCCACAGAGAGAAGCAACTAATGGTGGTAGGTGATATTAAGAATACTTCTTAATCTGAGGGTGGTGGCCTACCATCGTGGTACAACCTCATTCGGCATAACTGTGCTGAACAACTTGGACAATTTGAACCCCTCGAGCAAATCATGGCTTGCTTAGTGGATGTCTTACATCATTATGGAACCCATTATACAAGCGTTCCGAAAGAGTCATTGATTAACACTCGCATAAACGGCCTGGGTTTAAAAGGTCCCTTTTTTAAGACTTAGTCGTCCTACATATGCACTTAAATACGGTCTCGCAACGTCTCCATAAAAACAAACTTTTCAGACTTACACCGAGACAAACATGGCGACGCCTCTCACCCAGACTCCTTCCTTCTTGTCTCCTTTCCCCACTCGATTTCCGGTTAAGAAGAGATGATTGCGCATATTCAAAAATTACTTATTGTCCTTGGATAATTTATTAATACAAACTAAATTTTATTATTTCTTAAAATTGTAATAACGATTATTAAAATCATTCTACCATTCTTTCGCAATCCCCAAATCCACTATTTAGTATTTTAAAATCCACTCAAACACTTTTTTGACTTCCTGCGTCAACGGCGTTTATTCCGATGCCTGCGCAAATCTAACTGACAACTAATAGAACCATATTTATTCTTAAAAATCCTAACTTATGCCGTGTCCGGCGCCTTCACTAAAATCACAACTTTAAATATACGTTTAACAATTAAATTAGATCCAAGCCTTTTCCAGCTCCTTCACCAAAATGAATACCTAAGTTTTAGATAATTAAAATGTGGAAATGTGATCGTTACAAAACCTGGTGTTAAGAAGAACCTCTTTTTTGGCATATTTCTCCGAACTTTACAAAAAATGTAAGCCGAACACGCTCGGGTCCAGATACTCAATGTTGAAAAGTATGATCAAATTCAATGAAACCATGGATATAAGCAAATTTTTCAATGTCACGGCCTATTTAAAAAACAAAATGTTGGATTTAAAGCAAAGAGGGCGACAGCCTCGGAGATTGGAAATCTTCATCCGTGGCAGAAGGTTATTTAGAAAGCTCAGCAAGTCTTCAAAAGAATCTATCCAATAATTTATTGAATTTCAATGTCATTTCTTCCACTAGTCATCAACTTTCACCAGTGCAGTCTACCAAACCGACCTCTTCCAACCAAAAAGTTACCCCCTCGGCGACGGTTACAACAGTAAGTACCCGTGAAAGAGAATTGTAAAATTTTACCAGTTCATTCTAACATAGTATTTGATTTTTGTGCAGAATTTGAGATAAATTGTACCAGTAGTTTTTTAGTAACAATTTTTTAATGATTCTCTAGGCCGCCATTTTATTTTGCCATATTGAATTTTTACCAAAATGTTACCAGGTCATTCCCATACGACCCTTAATTTTTGACCAAAATTTCAAGATAATCGCGTAAGTAATTTTTAGGTATGCCGCCAACAGATAGAGAGGCAGACGGTATTGAGAAAACATATAAAGATCTGAAAAAATCTCGGAGGGTAATTTTTCACGATTACGGTACTTCCCTTTTACAGGGAAAGTAAAAACTAAAGATAACCTAATTTTAGAAATACTACATACAATGGCCTTATCAATGATTAATTATCCGTCATACTCACACTTCAATTCTCAACAAATAACTTCTTAAATCCAAATAAAGGTGTGTTATCTTAGCTTACTTAATTATTCAATACAAGCCAATATTTAATACAAAACACGTAATTAAACTATAGTGCTGTCTCTAACTCTTTAATTTAATTTTATGAATCAAAGTTTTATTTAAAGTAAGCAAAATTAGATTAACTAACTCGAGTTACACCGGCCGACAATTTTTTTTTCTTGTAACACAAATCAGAATAGCATAATCTAATAGAATGGACCTATCCAATTACGAGAATGACAAATAGAAAGTTGTAGCACGTAGGGTTTTCTTGTTAGAGTTGTAGAACCATATCGAATGTTACGATACATAATATCTACAGAAAAAATTATTTCAGAATTCTTAACCCTGTTTATTGACCATGTTTACAGTTTTCACCTATTAACCATACTATACATCTAAGAGAAAAGCATACGAGAAAAATATTAACTTAAAACACTAATAAAACTTTAATTTTTCTATTTATGAGGTGTCCTATCTTCATTCTTCAAAAACCAACAGTAGTCACCCATTATGGCTGGATAGCATCGTCCTTAGTACCAAATTTCCATTGTTCTGAAACCTCTCACCCTGCTCGTCACTAACAGCTCCCAAATTTTTAGGAAAAAAATGACAGATGGGAATAGAGGAAGTGAATTTTTAATAACATTCTGGCACCAAGCACTTTATAGTCATCTAAGAGTTCATTAACTAATTGTTCATAATTTTCATCGATATTGTTGCCTAAAAATCCTCTTACTACATTAACAAATTAATTCCATGCTCTGAGTTCCTGCCTGGTAAGCTTTTCCGTAAAATTGACATCATCCAGCAATTTTCTGATTTGTGGCCCAATAAAAATGCCGTCTTTTAATTTGGCATCACTTAACTGGGGAAAGACTTGTCTTAGGTATTTAAATCCATCACCATCTTTATTCAAAGCCTTCACAAAGTTTTTCATCAGCCCAAGTTTAATGTGAAGAGGAGGCAAAAGGATATTTTTGGGATCAACAAGAGGTATAAATTTAACGTTTTTAGATCCCGGTTGAAATTCGCTTCTCTCTGTCCAAATTTTTCTTACATAATGCTGATTTATTGCACGACTGTCCTATAAACAAGGAAAACAGCAATATTTTGTAAATCCCCCTGAAGTCCCACTAAAATCATATATATAACTTTTATACCCCCACATATATGCCATTTATACCTATTGTAGTTTATTTTCAATATCAAGTTCCCGCATTAAACTGTCTATATCAGTACACGCGCACAACGAATTTTCCATACTGTAGAATTCAGAAAACAAGCATAGCATTTCTTTTTCTAAAATTCGTAATTTTTGTTTCTTTGGCCAATAGGTTCCATTCTTTAAGACGGGAACCCAGAAGTTATGACTGTTGCTTGGATAACCCCAAATCACGTACTAAATCATTTAATTCACTTTGAACAATCAAATGTGGCTCGCCGGAACTGGGACCTGTGGCAAAAGTGGTATCGGTGCACTAATCTTCTGCTGCTGCCTGATGATGCGTTATCTCCATTATCTCCCAAATCAATAGCTTGCCAATTTAAAGGCGCAATCGGCACTGGCAAATTTGCATTAAGAGGAACAGGTCGTATGGCAGATTGCAAATTTGGATATTCTATATTGTGCTTTCCCTTTTTGGAATAACGTTCAGTCTTTGTCAGGCAAAAATAACAATCGTCAGAATGATTGGTGGGTTCTCGCCATACCATTGGAACTGCAAAAGGCATACTTTTTCTCTTTCCATTCATCCACTATACCAATGATACACTCTAACTAACACAGCACACATGGGGAGACCACCGCTTGTCTTGATCCCCAATTAACACACCAAAATATTTAAAGTAGGCTTTTTTTACATTTTCGGGAAATGGCCTGGCTTGTGATTTCACCAGAAATTCTCCACAAATATAACAAATTTGTCAGGAGAAATTTTGCGTTTGCCTCGACATTCTCGTCTGCACATACACTTGCTTATCGATACACAGAGAACCATTCAATTTCGAAACTCAACAGAAGAGTGATGTTTAACGTTTATTTTTATGTCTAATGTTGTAAACAACCCAGTCTAGGTAAATTGGACCCATTTTAGCCGCCCTACAATAAAATTGTTTACCTGTCAATATAAAAGGTTTTAATTAGGCTATTAAAAAATGACACATTTCGAATATCTTTTTATTATTGGGAAGGTATTTCCATTGTGAAAATAATGAGCTGGCCTGTGTAAGAAAAATCTTGTCGGCCAGTGTTATCAAAATTACCTTACATACTTTGCTCTTTATATGAACCGTAAATTCACAATTCCCCTTCTTTTGTTCTACTAACCAGATACCAGCACCATGCCATCTGTGCAAATACAAATTGAATATTAAAATGAATTAACGTTATTAAAGACACTAAACATTCAGAAAACTTTTGATATTAAACGCCAACAATTAAATGTCAAATGACTGTTCCAACCTCTTCCATTAGCGAAATTGAGTACTCGAACATAGAACATTAGGGGTCACTGGGGTCTGGAATTGTTAATAGCAACAGCCCTTCTATGTTGTTAAAGGGAACTTTATGAAAATGGCTATTTATAATGATAAACCTAAAATTCTTAATATTTTTTATAGCTATCTAAATCACTGTTCTTTTTTTCATCTTTAATTTACTTCCCTGTTTAACAGTCGATATTATATTCTATTACTAATATATTGTGTGTGCTATATAGGAAAAGTACGAGAATACATTAATGTAATAAAAAAAATATGCAAGTTCCCTATTATTAAGCCTGTCGTAATATTTCCATAAGTTCTTTTCGTAATGTTAGCTCATGCCATCACTAACTCCCTACATATACTGTTTCCTAACAATTCTTTTTCAATTATGCAACTTCTTACCATGACAAGGCCGACCAAAGTTTACGCTGAACTGCATGCAATTCATTAAAAGCTTCTCTATGATATGCCCTTCCATTACTGCAGGGAAATATTTACTCTACTGTAGACTTAATAAGCACTCTGATTAAAAGGGACTCTAGATATAGAGTAATTCGCTGGAGGATTTAGCGGTTGCTGCAAAGCCAAAGTTGATTCTGTTGAAGTATTGACCGATTTGGATTATATAGTTTTAGAGAATATTCATCAATTGCGGTTTCCGGGTTTAAAATTAGTCCGCGGATTAAAGGGAATTTTAAACAAATATTTTGTTTAACGATTAACTATAATAATTCTTAGTACATAAAACTAAGGTTCATAACAATTGGAGATAATTTAGAAAAGTTATTATAAAATAAATATACAAAATGCTTATACATACTGGATTTCAAAGGAAGCTTTTAGCTTTTCGCAACTTAAAAAATCGGCAAATCTTTACACGGAACTTCAATCGTTATTAATCATTCCTATTATACTCAGTTCCAAAAAAAGTTGACCCAAGTTCAATGTCCTATATCTTCTAAACCAGTGAATCGATTTTGAACAATTTTTTTTTCGTAGGAAGGTAATACCTTTGTCTTTCGGCAAAAATGAAACAAATAAAAAAATTCCAAAGACTCTTGGATAATAATGTAAAAATTAGAACTATGCTTTTTTGCTATTTTTTAACTTGCCCTGTGTATTAGTTGAGGATCCGTATATAAACTGTTTACACCCTATATGAAAGACCCTTTTTTTGTGAGCATTTTGTATTTGTATTCACCGATTTATCGGAAAAATTGACCGAATTACAACCGGAAGGATGAAACGGCTTCAGAAATGGTTTGCAATTCTTCTCTTTCATAAAGTACTTGCAGTTCTGTTTTTAGACGATTTTTCTCTAGAAATGGATATAATTTAACTGTATTAGAGAGCAATTTCTAGGGAATTTTTTTTTTGGTATTCGACAAAAATGTTCTTTCATAAATAACGCGGTAGCTGTCAAATGTCCCGAGCCTTAATCTGTTGTTTTATGGAAACGCAAACTTCCAAGGCTTCAATTTTTTATTCGTTGAAATAGATAGATCGGAACGAGGGTAACGTCGCCTTTTTTGAGGAATATTTTCATCTTCGTTTTCTAAAAGCTTCAAGTCAATTTGGTCATTAACTGTGTCCATTTCATCAAGAACTTTTTGCATTGCGTTTGCGAAGTTTTGTAGATCTTGTTTAGCCTTGATAGGGTCGATATTAATCATCTCCAGTTGCTTAAAAATTATTTCGACATGCCCCATGATTTTATGAAAAACTGTCAACTAAAATATAAAATCTTTGTTCTGCAATCTAAATTTATACGCATCAGCTTGTTCAATCGTTGAATTCAATTTAATATTTTTGTCATTCTCTAAAATATCCATAACGTGTATCAGCTCATTTCGGTATTCATAAACTGTATTAGAGAATCAAAATCCCATCTCATTTGTGATGATGATCTATCATCCAATACTTTTGTTCTTTGAGGTGACGTAGAAATAAAAGAACAAATTCCCGAGCAAAAAAAATCCGAACCGATGCATTAATTGAAGCTGCACTGCTCATTATAAAGTTAATCTGATGAGCATAGCAATGTACAGGGTGTCCGGATTTGGTTGCAAAAGCAGGGTATCTCGCTTATTTTTAAAGATAGAACCTTGCGGTTTTCACGAACCTGAGCTAATTTTTTGTGAAACTCATGAAGCCGTGAACAAAATTGTAATAGCCTTCTTCGTTTATGAGATGCAGGGCGAAATAGAAAATTTTGCATTTTGGAACCCCCCTGGTATCTCGGTTAGTCGGTCCAGTGGCGTAGTCATATTTTTCATTTGAGTTGTTATTTTTTAGATATGACCCAAAGTTGTGTTTTTTTAAATGGGACACCCTGTATATTTGTCCAGAAATTGATTTATCCTTTTAAAAGCTTCTCAAAAATATATAATAGTATGGGTCTATTTTAATAAATAACAACAAAAATCCTAATTTTTATAATTATCATCCCAAATTTTGCAGTAGGCCATGCAAAACGATGCCGTTTTCTTTTGTTTTCTTGGAAGCAAATGACATTTCCCAATTTTGTACGCGTGTATAAAATATCGCGCTAGTTTTTTGTATTTATTTATTGTGTAAAAATATATTTGTATTATTATGGAAGAAAACCAAACTTTCGAACATTATGAAAAGTACGATATGTTAGCTTGTTTTATATTAAGTAATGAAAATGTTGAACCGGCTTCTGAGATGTATTTTAACAGGTAAATAGTTAATTTTTAGGTATGTTGAAATACTATTGCTTAATTTTTATTTAGATATCCAGAAAGGAGGCAACCTAATATATCCACTTTTTATCGGATAAAACATAATTTACTTAATCACGGATCATTTATCAAACCTCGTACGAAAACATATTATAAAGAAAATCGGGAGGCTGAGGAAATTACGGTTTTGGCTAATGCAGAAGCTTACCCTACAAACTCTTGTAGGGCCAGTGAAAAGAGCATAGGGATTCCAAAAACTAGAGTTCAAGAAATTCTAAAAGAGCAAAAATACCACCCATACAAATTTAGGCAATTGGTTTCGAGAAAGATGCGATATGGTTAGAGATTTTGAAAGGAAGGTTATATGGTCAGACCACATTTCAGTAATTCTGGTATACTCAATAGGCACAATAGTAGATTCTGGTCCCAGGAAAATCAACACCAAATATTTCCCAGAAGACAGCAGGGCATGTTTGGTCCAAATGTGTCCTGCTTCATATAAGGAACACATATAAAATTTTATATATTTGAGGAAAATCTAACAGCCAATCGCTATATAGAAATTTTAGAGGCAGCTATACCTGAATTACTTGACGATGTTCCTCTAGCGCAAATTAACGAAATTTATTTTCAACAGAACGGTGCTCCTGCACACAATTCTGGAATGGCGAGATTATTTCTGGACAATAATTTTACCAATCAATGGATCGGAACAAATGGACCCATAAGATGGCCCCCTAGATCCCCAGATTTGTCGATTATAGATTTCTTTCTATGGGTATATCTGGAAAATAGAATTTACAAAGACCACTATGATAATGTCCAAGATTTAGGAAATGCAATAAGAGAAAATTTTCGCTATTTACAAAATCATTCCGTTATTTTGCTTAATTCTCCAAAACGAATACGAAAATTGTGCGAAGCATGCATAGAACAAAATGGAAATCAGTTTGAACAGTTCTTTTGATTTCCTTGGTTACTGTAGTTCTTATACGACAGTTGATTTTTGCTAAAAGGCTTGTTACATAATAATTTATTACTGTTTTATTCTTGTGTTACATAAATCTAGGTAGGTGGTACTTTTTTGGTGCGAAATTATCAATACATATTTTGATAAAAAGATTTAATTACATATTTATTTTGATTTATTGTTAGGGTGTAGATATTGTTAACGACTTTAAATAAAAGGCAGCATTGTTTTGCATGGCCTACTGCAAAATTTGGGATGATAATTATAAAAATTAAGATTTTTGTTGTTTATTAAAATAGACCCATACTATTATAAATTTTTGAGAAGCTTTTAAAAGGACAAATCAATTTCTGGACAAATATACAGGGTGTCCCCTTTAAAAAAACACTTTGGGTCATATCTAAAAAATAACAACTCAAATGAAAAATATGACTACGCCACTGGATCCAGCATAAAAAACTGCATAAGTAGCAATTTTTCCCTTTGCGTTAAGTTAAAGGATAACCGAGATACGAGAGGGGTCCCAAAGTGCAAAATTTTCTATTTCGCCCTGTATCTCATAAACAAAGGAGGCTATGAAAATTTTGTTTACGGCTTCATGAGTTTCACAAAAAATTAGCTCAGGTTCGTGAAAATCGCAAGGTTCTATCTTTAAAAATAAATCCGGACACCCTGTACATAATTTGCTAAAGAATATTTATCTTTAATTATTTTTTGTACCTCATTTACACCTCCGCTCATAACTGACGCTCCGTCATAGCTTTGCTCTATTAAGTTATTGGGTGTGTCACTAATTAAAGGATCAATTTCATTTAAAATGCAATTTGCTATTGAAATGGCATTGTGTCCGGGAGGTTTTACAAATATTCAAAATCTTTGTACTGGCTTACTGGAGACAATGTATCGTAAAATAATAACTAATTGAAATTCGTTGGCGACATCGGTAGTTTCGTCGGCTATTACCGCTTTTTTAATTTCTTTAGTCACTTCTTCATGGTAAACGCTAATCATGCAGTCCAATAATTCGTTCTGTATCGTGTTAGAGGTTCTTTTAAACGCTGTTGCTTTGTTCAAATGTTCCTTTAAATCTCTATCCAGCTGAGAACTAAAATCTATCAATTCTCGGAACACTCCTTTCCTATTCTATTCCGGATTCTTCGGTTTCATCATGACCTCTCAATGCCAATTATAATGCGCCAGAAAATCTAATACAGTTGATAATGATGTTTAAAATATCTGTTTTTATCAACTTCATCGTTGTGCGTAATAATATTTTGTCTATAAGCAGAACTTAATTGAGTCATTATATTTGATTTTTCAAGCAAAGAAAAACTAAAAATATTATTTATATGTACCTTGCTGTTTTCATACGTTTTAATTTTCTTATAAATATGCACTAAATCATTAACCCCATCCTTGTCCATGTAGAATCACCACCAAACAAAACGCAAACGAAACAAAAAATGCATTTACAAATCCATTTAATTTTCGAATACATATTTCGATTAAACTTCCTTACACGGCCTTTGAAGCTGGATGAACTAGAGGTGGAAGCCTTCTCCGTTTTGGTTAGATCTAAATCGGGAAGAGGTCTTCTAAGCTCATTGATTTGAATTTTTTCCTCGAGCGAATGCGTAGAAAAAGGTTTCACTAATAGACAGTATATTTTATTCATTTTGCCTCGAACGAATTGAAAGCAATAGGTACCTAGGTATTTAATTAAATTAATTAAACTTTAAAAAACTCGCAAAATGTTCAACTTATTTGTACCGACCCGTCGCGATGCAATTACGCGAAACGCCAACATCTCACTAAAATAAAATATATAAAATCTTACCGAACCTCTCAATCAGGCAACCCCGTTTATACGAGTTTTCACAGTTATTTCTGCATACACAGCGTGACCTCGCGTAATCTTTGCCAATATATTCCCGCAGGGCCGTTTAGCGATGTGCTCGAACAGTCGGACAGCCGACAACGGCAGCAGAGGGAGAGTTTATCTGTTGTTCTAGGAATAATAGGTAAGGTGCGTGTTTTTTTCGTCGGGACCAATATACGTAATAAGAAATAATTTATGCATTATTGGTTAGTCATTTGATCCGAAAATTATTGAAATTAAAACCATTTAAAAAAAATGATATTTTCAGTGGTCGGCATATTTGGTGGTCGAAGAAATTGTCCATATTGGTGGTAGTGCCACGACCCTTCGGCCCCTTATGACAAGCCGCCAATGGGGCAAACTCAACCCAATCTTCCTCGAAGATTAACAAGATCTGATGATGAATCTGACAGCGAAAAAGAAAGCACAGGGCATGTTTCGTATGCAGAAAGTAACTAAGGTCCTTAAATCCTAACTTAAAATTAATTTGATCTTTTTATGATGATACAAAGCCGTGTCAAATATCTAAGAGGAAAATCTTCAAAATTCCTGAATTATCTTCTAGTTATTTTTATTAGATTTTATACCTTATTAGAATTTGATTTATTTTGTGTTAAATTTTTTCTTACTCCAATTTTTTATTTGTGTCATCTTAAAAAAACAAATTTGGTTTTAGTTTCTTCACTTTTTCTAAAATATATATTTTTTTACATTTGACTGAGTAAATTTATTTATTGTTTATTATATATTTTAACAATGTTTTAACAATGGTTTAACAATGTTTTTAACCAACAGTTGAAATTTACATTTCGAATGGTAGAAATGGTTGAAGTGAATACTATTTTTAATAATATAAAAACAAATGCTACTGGGGCTGACGAGATTTCTCCGCTAATGCTTAAGTATTGAAGTCCGTTTGTCGATAAATATTTAACTCACATCGTAAACTTTAGTCTTGAAATAAACTACTTTCCTAAATTATGGAAAATATCAGTCAGAAAACCCTTGGCAAAAGATTACAAACGTTCAAATTTTATTGATCTTCGAGTTCTAGTATAGAGTATTCTGCCTGCGCTATCTAAAATATTTGAGAAAATATTTTATATACAAATGTATCCTTACTGTACTACCAATAGTATTATTCCAAATACACAATGTGGCTTTCGTAAGAATTTTAGCACGTCTGATATCTTAGTCTGTAACATGATGACATAATTCGAGCAGAATTTTGGCACTCCTTGATTTTACAAAGGCATTTGATACGATAAATCATAATTCACTGGTTTTCAAGCTAAAATACTATGGATTTGATAACAGCTCTTCTCAATAAATTAAATCATATTTATCCGACAGGTTTCAAAAAATTTACTCAATATATAAATTTTCCGAGCAAGCGGAAATGTTATCTGGAGTGCCACAAGGCTCTATTTTGGGGCCTCCTTTGTTTTTGGTTTATACGTCTGATATCTTGAAATCATTATCTTTTTGTAAAGTTCAAGCTTTTGCAGACGATACGCAGTTATGTTGTTGCTTTGATAAGGAAGTATCCTGTATCAACTTTCTAAGTGCCATAATTTGAAGTCCTGTCTTTTCGTATTTGGCAAAAATAATAATTTATTGTTTTTAAAAAATAACCTTACTATTTCTATTAACGGTTCCAGATTAAGTTTTGTTGACTCTGCGAAGAACCTAGGGTTAATATTGGATAGTCAATTAAGGTTTAAAGAACATCTAAAAAAATAATTCAAAATTGTTATCTCTCTCTCAAAATGTTATACAATAACAGGCATATTTTAAATGTAAACTTAAAGAGAAACTTATGCGAATTAATTCGCGAGTTACTATGCGGTACCGTTCAATTTTAACGTGTATTGTGTTTTGTTTTGCTGTGTATTTTTGGAATTTTTCATTTTTAAATTGCTGAATACAAATGTGACAATTGCCGTAAAGAGTTTTCAGAGAAAGACAAATACAATAAACTTCGTTGTAGTGGCGAGTGTAAATGCATGTGCACGGGTGATAAGGCTACCACAAAAATCTTGATATTACAAAAATCAACCCACCTATGCCCTGTCTTAGTTTGAAATATCTCACGATAAAATCACAAAGGTATCTCAAAATTTGATTCCACATGAACTTTTTGATTCAGAATCGCAAAGTGTATCTCAATTGGAAGAGTGGATAACATTATGACATTTTAGTGAAGAGTGAATTGTTTTTGGAGAAAAAAATTGACGATATCCATAATCTCTCGAGGGAGTTTTCCGCTTACAAACCAGATATGTTATTAAACCTAAGGGATATGGAACAGAATATTTTCAATATTTTCCTCTCCAACAATGCCGAAGAAGTGATAAAAATCCAAGTACAGGACTCCTCTTCAATTGAATTAGTCACATTGAACCCTGTTGACTTGGTAAAAGTACATGTGATACCAAAGTTTAAACGTTTTATACGCATTTGCCTACACCAACTATGGAAATATTGGTATTACACAAACTGTAAAGTACGGATAAATATCTTATCAAGCTGGCTTGTAATAATACACAACGGTGGCAATATGCAAAAATATAGGTTTACGCCTAACAACAAAAACTACGTTAAAAAAAGGACTACAAATGATGCTACCATACTTATCTCAAATATTTTTTAAAATTTATATAAAAAGCTTTTTAAAACATGGCCAATATTAAAACGGTCAGCTGTATTTACAGAAAAATCTACACCGAACCTTCTCCCTCCACAGAAAAAACTCCCACCAACTGGTTTCTCACTGGTTGTTCCTCTCCAATTTTCAAAAGGGCACTATAATATCTTCTGACAAAGGGGCCATTGCTCATATAAAAGCAGATGTCTTGTTGAGCAACAATGTATAGTCTTTCCAAGAAAGCTTTTGACCAAGAACTATTTTTGATCCAAAGTCTCCCCCAACAGTGAAGCTTACGCGAACCGAAAAAAGTTCTGATAACCGTTTCCTCATGTCTAGACTAAGAGAACCAGCCATTTTAAAGGCCTTCAAGTTATATCTCGCCTTCCTGCACGACCAACCTGCGCCAATTCACTTTGAAGGGTTTACAAATACAAGCACCAGGCTGTTTTTGTTTCTTCACTATAGATTGACACAAGATATATTTCGATTTTCATGCTGCTTACGGATTTAACAGCAGAATAAATTGCAGCCTATGGATCCTACATATCTTCGGAGAGATCGAGTCATCTTCAGAGTACCAGAGAATGCCATAAAAATTATTATACCAGCAATTCTCCCAAAAAAAATGAAAACACCGTGTATTTGCTGATAGTAAACTTCCTGTTGAGTCTTAATATTTCTAATTAATATTCTTCTCTAAGAAATAAAACTGACGAGTTGTACCTATTTCTGGAAGAATTGGAGTTCCCCCAACTTGTTGCAATTACTGACCAAACTCTGATGTACAATCATTTTTAAATAGCCTGGTAAGTTTGCTAGACAGCCTACCGATTAAAGGTAAAAAAATTCTATGCGGGGACTTTAATATTGACTATGCTACTGTTTGTGCCATCCAGAAATATCTAATTTCTATATTCGACTCTTTCGGTCTTTCAATGCATGTATCCTCGCCAACTAGAATTTCAAAAAACTCTTCTTCTATCATCGATTACATGGCGTCTGATTTTTCTCCATCAGAGGTGCAATCACAGGTCTATAAAGGTCTTTCCGATCACGAGGCGGTAATTTCCAGGTTTAGTTTGCCTATTAGGCCCTTACCAAGATCTCGCCATCGGGGCAGAATGGCCGCAAATTTCTCAGTATTTCATAATATTTGCTTTAACACCAATTGGAATTTTGAATCTGATAATGTCAACACAAACTTCAGAACTTTTTTAAATAAAACTTTAAGTGCTTTTAACAAGGCCTTCCCGCTTAAGAATATCAAACCTAAGCGGCATAAACCGTGGACCACGAAAGGAATACGAATTTCTGCTAAAAATATGCGCTCGCTCTCATATATAAAAAAATTCACCGACTCCTTTCTTATTCTCGACTATATCTCTAATTATAGGAGGATCTACAAACTCTTATTAAGTCAGCAAAAAAATTACACTACCGAAAACGTCTAACAAACTCTAATAACGTTTCAAAAGAAACCTGGTCCATCATCAATAACCTCAGAAACAAATCAAACCCTGTGACTCAGATCTTGCCAGGGGCTAATGATCTAAATGATTATTTTATTAATGTAAGCAAAAATGTTACCTCTAGTATCTCGCCAAGTTTGGACCCTCTTTCGTTTCTCCCTCCTTTAAAAAATTTAGCTGATAGCTTTTTCTTAAGTCCCGTTAGCAACACTGAACTATTGAAGGTAATACATAATATCAAAAGTAAATCTTCGTGTAGCACTGATGGCCTATCAATTAGAATATTTCTGAACTTGCCACTCCCAGTCATTTACAACATTAATAAATGAGTCCTTTATAAAAGGTGTATTCCCTGATTGCCTTAAAACAGCTATAATTAACAGCCACTTCATAAAGGCGGCGAAAAAACTAACTCTTGCAATTATCGCCCAATTGCACTACTACCAGTGCTATCAAAAATCATCGAAAGGCTACTGAAGAACGTCTTATGCCATTTCTCCTGAAACATCAGGATTTTCATTTCTACCCAACAAGTGCATCAGTGACGCCATGTTCACGTTGCTTAGAGGCGTCTACTTATCTCTCAATAACAACCACCCAACTGCCTCAGTTTTTTGTGAATATGCGAAAGCCTTTGATTGTGTTAGTCATGAAATTCTGATAAACAAACTACATTTTTATGGAATTCGTGGTACTTCTTTAAATTGGTTCAAATCTTATTTTGGAAAAAGGCAACAACTTGTAAGGGCTAATGGTTCCGATTCTGATTGTAAGTTGATTACAAGTGGAGTCCCTCAAGGTTCAGTCTTGGGACCTATTCTTTTTTTGTTATACATTAATGATATCACGAACCTTAAAATTAATGGAAGAATCTCCCTTTTTGCTGATGACACAAGCATAACATGGAGTGATTTTCATACAACGTCTTTACACTCTAGTATCTCCAAAGACTTGGTTATAATTAAGGCTTGGTCCGATTCCAATATGCTTTGTTTTAACGTCGATAAAACTGTGGCGTTATCTTATAAGGGAACTTTACAACCACTTCAGGTATATAACAGCAATATTGAATACGTAGAGTCGGTTAAATTCCTGGGTTTAAATATAAATAGCAACCTAAAATGGTCTAATCATATTGACACCTTAACTAAAAAACTTTCTACCGCCTGCTTCGCCATTCGATCAGTTTCAAAAGAACTAGACGTTCCTTCTGCCAGACTTACTTATTTCTCTTTATTTGAATCCCACCTCCGCTATGGCCTTCCCTTTTGGGGCTGCTGTACCACCGAGCAATTTCGTAGTATTTTTATGCTTCAAAAGAGAGCCATCGTTATTTGTTTGGTCTAAATAATCCTCACTGCCAATACTATTTCAAAAAACATGAAATATTAACACTTCCTGCATTATTTATTTTGGAAACGGTATGTTTGCTGAGAAAACATATAAACACCCTTTCAGAAAGGCCACAACATGTATACCCTACCAGAAACTCTAGGCATGATATTTATCTTCCCATTCCTTCCACAGAATTAATAAAAAAATCAATTATTTACAACGCCATAAAACTTTACAACAATTTGCCAGTACATTTAAAATCTATCCCTATGCTTGCACAATTTCGAAAAAACACCAAAGCATACCTCATTGAGAGACCATTTTACAGCGTTAATGATTTTTTTTTTTCAGTGAGTAAGTCTCTTTAAATTGTCACTAAACTCGCTTGTTTACTTAAATCTTTTGTGAGTCATGTCCTAACTCATAGCATAGAATTTTGCAAATCATTATATAGGGAAAAGAACTGTCGAACATTCACTTAAAACTTAATTATTTTTGTTAGGTATTGGATTAAAAACAATTTAATTCTTTTTGTATACTACATTTACACTAGTTCAATATACCTTCTGTTTAACATCACAATTATTTGTATAACTATAATAACATAGAGTTTAAGGTCGCATAGTTGCAATTTTGATTTCAATGTCATCGAAATTATTAATCGTACATGTGTGTTTGTTTACTTTTATAAGGTTATCATGATTCATTTACTGTTTGCAATGTTATGCTATATTCTAACGTGTGTTTTACGATTTGGTAAATTGATAATTTACATTTTAAAAAAAAAAAAAAGCACTGACCTGTCGAAATTATTTTCGATTAATGTTTTGATATGTCTTATTTTTAGGTATATTTTGCTTTGTCCATAAAATTGTAGAATTTTTCTGCGGCAATAAAGCATACCTTTGTTTGTTTGTTTGTTTGCTTCTATTATTCAATTTTAATTATTGTGATTTTGTGTACGGTTTTTGCCTTGACCAGGAGAGCAGGAGAGTGCAGAATGCATGTGTTAGATTTGTTTATGGTCTTAGGAAATATCACATTTCCGAATATTTGAGGGAAATTAATTGAATGAGTGATTGGAAGAAGGATAACATTCCAGTGAAGCTTGTTTTTGGGAAATAAAAAAAACTGCTTTGCGCCGAAACCGTTAATTTTTCAAAATCTATTACTATTAGTCAATTGAACCCTTTGACAAAGTACATGTGATACCAAAGTTTAAACGTTTTATACGCATTTAGTAACTAGATATTGGTGTTTGAAAGTACAAATATCTTATCCTTTTTCCACGCAATATGCAAAAATATAGGTAAAAAAAAAACAAAAAAGGACATAAATGAAATACTTATTTTTATTTTATATAAAAACTTTTTAAAACATAATATTAACATGCTTTTTAGACTTCTAGGTCACTGGTTTCTCTATTTGTTGTGGGATTTGTCAGAATTTCATAAAAGGGCCTGTAGTCTTCGGGTATGTAATGCACTATTTTGGAAACATCGTCTAGCTTCTTAGAGTTGATTGGAACTTTTCCATTGTACGCTTTCGAAGTAGGAAGGTCCACTTTGCCTTGTTTCTTCACATTGAAAAGACCATAGGTGAAACCATCAATAAATTCGGATGCTTTGATATAGCCTTTCAGTGCTTGGGTATATGTCAAATGCCTGTATTTGCTGATGGTAAAGGACTGTTTTTTTTTCAACATCTTTGACAGTCTTTTTGAAGTATTGAGGCCACCAGCCTTTGACATCAAGTATATCGGTATTATTTAGCCGTTGTACTTGAAAGCTTGGTTTTTTTTCTTGGAAGATGTAATGGTTTCGTTGTATTGATCAAGAGAGTAAATCCTATCGAATTTTCTCAAAGAGCGCTTAATAACTGAAAAGTTTCTGTCCCAATGCAAAAAACTATGACCTCGGATGGGAAAATATTGAAGGATTACTTGAAATTTGCCATTCATAGTCAGTGCAGTAAACAACCTAGTTAAAGTGTGGTTGCGGTTTTGTCCAGCGCACGCATCACTAAAAATATAAATAGTTTTTACTTCTTCAGTAATACCAAAGTTTGCGCAGATAAAACATTTCCTGAACTGGCATTAAGGAAAGGGGCAGGTTTTGCATATAGTCAAAAACTATGGCTCTAACATCGGTCCTTTACTTGCAGGTCTCTTTGATTTCTTGAAGTTTATTGTAGAATTTAGATGCTCGTCTTTTATGAATCATAAGTTCTGCAACTGCGCATCTCTTTGCTGTTTCATTAAGAGTTGTCGACTTTATTTTTGCATTTAAATCCTCACAGGTCGAGCAAATGTCCACCTGAGGCCTACCAAACCGGTATCCGAAGTTTTCTCGAAAATGTCTCAGATAATATTCATACTTGACGACATTTCTTAAATCAGGATTTTCATTAATCAAGAGCTCGTACATTTTAGCTACGCTTAAACTTGCATCTAAATAGGTGATTAACTTAGAGGAATAATGAGACTCTTTTTTAGGAAACGATTTTATCTGTTCATCAATTTTGGCAACAATCGCGGGATTCAGTTTATTTGCACGATTTGCATGCCTTCCTCTCATATCAACTGGTGCAGTTTTAGTTTCCAGGATCTTAGTTAGGCGTTGTACGACTTTATTGGAGAAAGCATGTAAACTCATATACGCGTTGCGGCAAACTTCAACCCTACTCCCACCTTTCATAGCAAAATATTTGAAAGAAGAAGTATTCTGTTTAGATTCCGCTGTAGCTGGACGATATCTGGCAACATCATGTCTTTCTATTAATCCTACTAGATATGTATCTTTTTCATTTTTTGGCCTTCCATTATAAACGATTTCGATGATTGAACGTTTTTCTTCATTAGAGAAATCGGCCATACATTTCTTACGACAAATGCAATCCGGCCCGGTTATTTTAGCATTCACTAGTTTACCTTTATGTGTAACAAACTCTGTCCCTTCTTGTCTTGCTAGCTTTTCCTTTTCTTTTATGGGCAATTTCTTGTTTAATTTCAGCCTTTTTATTTCACATTCTTCCTCTGAATCCGTGGAATCTGACATTTCTATAATATACATAGATTATTTACTATTTTTGTTAACTTTAACTCTAAATTTCAGATTATTAAAAATGAAATAATATTAACTCACTTTTAAAACACCTGTTTACTGGACGAAACTGCAAAACGAAGTGAAAACATGTGTTTACGACGTCAGCGTTGTGATCTGGAGGCGCATCTAGTAACTTTCCAGGAATATTATCGTTTTTCCGCTCAACAACAAAATTATTATGGGAACGCAGCCGGCGATATTATCGCTTTTGCGCTCAACTTGAAGATAATACGAATGTTAGTAATATGGCTATCTCACTTCAATTCGCCATATTTTTGGAATGTTATCCTTCTTCCAATCACTCATTCAATTGGCTGAAAATGGAGAAATGGAGAATGGAAACCTACATTTATGTACCTTTTTAATAAAAATAATTAATAATCCTGCATCTCCTTTTTCTATTCGTGAGCGTTTGGTTTTTCGCCATAACATTCGCAATTTTAAACCCCCGAAATAACGAAGGGTTAGCCATGCTTCATATCAGAGTGCCATTTTTCAACGTGGATTCACTTACAATGCAGTACATCATTATAATAGCTTGCCGAACAACTTGCTAAACCTTAATAGTGACACTTTCAAAGCGAACTATAAAAAATATTTATTAACTGCAGAATATGATAAATTGGATTGCTTCTCTTGGAAGAGTTTTTTTAATGTTTTGTTTTTTTCTCTCTGTTATCCTAATTTTCTTATATAAACTCTCTTTTTTATCGAGAGCATTTTTCTTTTGTTTTTGTTAACGTATTTTTTATTCATTCAAAAATTAACTATTTATTTTAATTTCTCTCTCTCTCTCTTTCTCTATATTCTCTCTTTTTTACGTAATTACTTAATGAAGACTTGAATAGTTTTTCATTTTAATTATTTCATTTTGTTTTGTTTTCACCTGGTTCAGTTAAGTAGCTATTAAAAGCTAGACTGCGCCAGGTGTAAACAGATATTTAATTACTTTATTACATTATGTATTGTTTCTATATATCAATAAAAAGCATTATTTATTTATTTATTTGTTCTGTCAAATAATAAGGTGAGAATGTGCCACTTGCTTTTCTTTACAGAATATGCATTAAGTATCGATCTGGCACATAGTTACCCCAAAAGCTGAGGTGGAAGTGTGTTACAAAAATATGAATTTTTTTTTAAACTAAAATTATTTTAAAATTGCCATATGCTGTATTATATTCGCAAACTACGCGACGTTTTGTTTTTAGTCAAATATTTAAATTTCCACTAATAATATTTTCGCAACAACATAAAAACCTTAAAATGTGACACATTTTGACCCAATTTTACGGTATTTTACTGATGTACTTGGAAATATTTTGTCTATGTAGATATTTGCAAAAAGATCAATTGTTCTAACTTTCCTACAATTTTTTTTAATTTGCGGAAAACCTAGCAATGTATACTTTAGCTGGTTGAAAAATGTTTTCCAGTTTCAGATAATAAAAGGAGTTAAAGAAGAAAATTTAGTAAAATTGTCTGTTATATCCGAAATTGTAAGAAATCCCTTTTAAATGAAACAAATGGCCATATCTATCTGTTTCATACATATTCAACTGTAACTAGAAAGTCATTCTTTCGTAGAATAAGCTGCATCCCCTGTAGATTATTATTTATTTATTACACGTATAGTAAGCAACATAAAACGACATAATATGCCTTAAGCAGAAGCACATAAATTTGTCAGAGCAAATTTCCCAACAACGCACCCCAACAGGAACGTGTATTATTACATAAAAAACACCACCGTGCCCATGTAAAATATGTAAAATAGAGGCCTCTAGAAATCCCTATCAGGCCTTTATCATCTCACAACGCAACTTTATATTTTCTTTTATTTTGCCAACCATCCATTTTACGAAGAAATTTATGTGGGAATATTTTTGGATGTCCTTTCGGAGCATAATGCCCAATTTGCGTTAAAATGAGAATTTTTTTTTTGCAAAAGCTGTGTAAGGTTTAAATGCAGGTCTGGCATATGTCAGCAGCCAAATGCATCACTGTCGGGAGACAAACGTCATAACAGACCTAAGGCATTTTTTCTTAAAGAACTGTGTACAAGTGCTTTTGAAAGATTGTATCGATGACGCCAGACATGAATCAATCCTCTTTATAATGTTCTTAGAGAAGCTTAAAACAACATTCTTAGTTCCAGGTCTTTTTTGAAGTCGGTTTTCTGTATTATTTCGCAACTATATAAACGACGCTTAGAAATATTTATGTATTTATTATTTATTTCACTTCATGCCAAAAGATCTAAATAGATATGACAACGTCCAGTGTAAAAATAAAGGATAACATACGACATTTTTGAAACAATGTTAAAATTGGTCTAACTAATAGAAAAGAATTATTGCAAAATTGAAAAGTAATTTCTAACATTATAATAACTTTTTTCAAGAAGATAACTCTTTGTACTTTTTTAAAATTTCTTGTAAGAAGTTATTTCTCTTAGGCTTGATGGTAGTTGGTTGTACATATTCCCATAAAAACAGTAAGGCCTTTTTTGGAAAGTGCTAGTCCTATAAGGAGGTATATAAATGTTTGTGGAGTTTCTTGTATCATAATTTTGTAGTTCTAGATGATGAGAACATCTAGTGAATTGTTTTCTAACGAATAATACCGAGGATAAAATTAGAATACATGGAAGAGGGAGAATTTTGTACTGTTTGAAGTAGGGTTTACATGAATCTAATGGACTTAATGAGTTCTGATTATTCTTTTTTGTAATATAAAAATTCTGTTTACATCTGTTGATTGGCCCCAGTAAATAATACTATAGCTTAGATGGCTATGGTATTATTTACTGGGGGCTGTGCGTAATATGTATTTTAACGTAGTTTTATTTCCAAAGTGTTTTTTAGATTACTTATTGCAAAGTATGCACTATTTAACTTACTTGCGACATGGTTCATGTGTTTGCACCATGTTATGTGTGGATCAATCCTATTTAAATGTTTGCAGTTTAATGACAATTTTCTTATGCAAAGTATCATAAAGCAGGTTTTGGATTCGTTGACAATAAGGCAATTTTTCTCACACCATAAAGCGAAAAAAAAATTCATTTATAAAAAGCGGAAATAGTAGTGGGGAAACACTGCTTTCCTGAGGTACACCACAGTTTTTATTATGTCTAGTAGAGATAACATCCCCAATCTTAACCTTTATCTTATGTTCCTCTAAATAAGACACTAACCATAAACAAAATTTAATAGCTCAAAAGCAGCTGTAGAAGTGGAGCAATCTTTTTTAAAACCGTGTTGTTTGTTATTTATTAATTTTTCTGCATTTAAGAAGTTGCATAAAACTACTTTTTCAAAAAGTTTAGAAAAGTTAGGCAGGCCCGTAATACATCGTTTTCGATTTTTTCCCTGTCACCCTTTTTATAAAGTGGAATAACTTCCCCTACCTTCAACTCACAAGGGCAGAGCAGGCTGTTTTGTTTTTTAATAGTTTTAGAGCTGAATGGAGATCGTGCACATTCAGTGGTGTTAAAAAAATTGACCTGACATGTAATACACTGGTTGTACAATTTGAAAAATCAATATTATGTTTACCTAAGGTTGTTGATATTATGTTTTCTGCGCTTGTTGCAAAATATTTGCAGAATTCTTCACATATTTCAGATATATTTATTATGTAATTATTGTTAGATACTAATTCTGTGGGATTAGAGCACTTTTTGTACTCTTCCAGATGGTTTTAGAGTTATATGAGGAATCTAAAATTTTTTATTCGTAGAACTTTGATTTCTCTAGAGCCAGCTATTCATGAAATAGTTTTTTTGACTGAGTGTATAAGTCTTTTGACTCCGGTGTGTTCCAAGACCTGCACAACCAATACAATTTTTTTAATTCCTGCTCGGTTTAATTGGGTCTGGGTTTATCTATTCTTTATTTGGAAGAGAGGTCTTTATAATTACTTTTTTTAGGGGAAATGCTATATCTAAACAATGTAGAAAATTGTGCGGAAAAAAGTCCATGATTCATTAACATCTGTAGTATTATATAGATGACTAAAGTCTGTTCTAGATAAGTGATAATTAAGTTGAAAGATATTTTGAGAATCAAATAACCTTTTAAAAAATATAAACTGGAAAATTAGGGTTCATTCACAAGGGCATTCAAATGAAATATTATTCTTTGTGCCATATGATCTGCGATGTTCGCATCAAAATAGATTGCATTAAAGTTTTTGTGATTTGCAATTACATAATCTAATGCTAAGGGGGTCTGATTCGAAACTACTCTAGTTGGTTCAACCGGGAGAATGAATTTTAGGTTGAAACTTTTCAGCAAGTCGAAAAGAACAGATTGTTCTGGTGATTCGATTAAATTATTAATATTAAAATCGCTACAAATTAAAATATATTGTTTTGTGACCGCACATGACATAGTGTTGAATTTAATGCTGAAATAAATGTGTTAAAATTTTTATTGGGAGCTCCACTGCTGTTTGAGCGATAAATAGTTAAAAGAGCCTTCTTTGTATTATCTAATTTAAAGATGAGACCTACACATTCGAATACAAATTCGATACAAAACTGTGATAAATTTATAAGCTTGTAAGTACTGTTTTTGCTATAGATAGCAACACCTCTATGAATATGATCTCTTCTTGAGAAATTTGCTGCTAGCTGGTAACCTGAAATGGTGGTTATTTCGGCTTGGTTTTGTACCATCCAGTGTTCAATTATCTTACAAAACTGAATGTAATCTTCTCCGTCTCTGGGAGTAATTGGCTTGGAAGGGCCGGTTTGACGTTCCATAACAAAAGTTTGGTTGGTTCTTATACTGTTCTGTGCTGCATTTGTGTCTGCTCCAATAAGTCCTCCCTTTCGTTATTAAGCACAAGATTTTCGCGAGTGGTCAAGGATAAGGGTATGAAGTTCGCGTTTTCCTTCTGCCAGAATTGTCTTTGTAAAAAAAAAATTGTTTGTGAATAAAGTCATTCAAAACAGGTCTATTTCTCCACCGAGGGGTGCCCACTACCACTAGATTTGTATCACTGCACGATGAAATTAAAGACTCTACATGTTCTGGCCTTAAAGGGGGAAAAATAAAATGCAATCGTCTTTCGTTAGTTTTTAATTGAAATTAAGTGGCTGTCACTTGATGGAATTCCATTACACGAAGTAAAATACTAATATACTAAGTTTAAGAAGAATTCTACATCTGGTAAAGTAAACGGTAGTCTAATAAGTCGGATCTGACGTCATGTAAAAATCTGAATTATATCGAAAAAAACGGTATTTTGCCCCGAAACGTCCAGAAAACAAACATTTTTTAGTATCGTTCCTCGGGTACTTTCATAGTGTACCCAGAATTTAAGACTGTCTATTGATTTTATAAGATAATTTTTTTTTTATTTTCAGATTTTAGCTGGGCGAAAAACCCAAAAAATAGTTTTAAACTATAATACAGGACGTTCCAAGACTGATTCCAAAAACCTTTCTGCCCGTACCAAAAAACCCTACAAAAGAGATGAGAAACTATTTAAAAAACCACATGGCAGCAAGACAACGTAACAGGGTGGACGAAAGTTCAACCATACAAATCCTCTACTTAAAGGAAATTTCTTGGCCTGTGTTCACAAAACAATATCAGACACAATTCTGAAAAGGCAACGAAATTAATCCTCCTCAAAAATTCCTTAAATGGATTTTCAAGATAAACTTGGATTTAATCTAAAAGTTCAACGTGAAGCCCTGTCGATTATTACAGGTGGCCAAAAAGTGCCCCTGCTAAAACGTAGGCATTTGTCCTTCACCTAGAAGTAGTTTTAAAATTCTATCAAACATTATCATTGGTCAAAAGCTTCCAGCTGATGGCAACTTTGCCATGTTGAACAGAACAACTTAAGGATGGGGAGATAACCTCGCAATGAATAATTAATAATGCCCATAGACCTAGGGCTACAAAAACAGCCTAGAAGTATTTACACACCGAAAACTACACACCTGAACAGTATAATAAGGCAAAACGAAAAGGTAATTAATGAATTGTCCCCATAAGACCCAGCCAAATATATGTCAAAACCTGTTATTTGGGACCAACATTAATGTGAGTTCAAGATAAGATAGATTTATAAATAATAACAAAGGCTGACAGAATAAAGATTTTGAGAACCGGCTTCTGAATTTGTTTGGGTAATTTATTTTATGATTTAGACATTCATATTTTTCCAGCTTCAAAATGCCAATGGTAACTCTAAATGAATATAGAGCAGAATAGACAAGAAATTCTGGTTACTTATAAGAGTGCAAATGAGAATTTAAATTATAATGTTTTGTAGAATGCCCCAGAACTAAAGACATTGCACAAAAATGTTACAGAAGTAAAACTGGTTAGCTTTTAGTTGCAAAATAATGATTTTTTAAATAAAAATAAAAAATAACAGAAATATACCCAATAATCAAATTAAAGTGTTAAAAGTGTATATATAAAGCTTCTGTTGGTGACGTCAGATCTTAAACCCCTTAAGTAACATACCGAGTTATCTACTGCTGAGGAGTTTATAACTAATTCCGATCCGAGCGATGTTACTGAAGAGGCTTAACGATATCCCCGGGGCTCTAAAAACAATCCCATTCGAAATTCCCCATAAAATACAAATATGGCGAATAGAAACACATAACGCGACAGCCTTGGATGATAAGGGCCTAATAGGGATTCTAAAGACACATATTTTATATATTTTACAAGTGTACGCTGGCAAAAAAACGATGTTCTTTGTGAAACATTTTACGTCTTTTGGGTTTTGTGTGTGTCCCCACACACACATACAAAACGACTGCCGACCGAAAGAAATATATTTGACAAATTTATTTCGGGATATTTTTGGGCATTTTATACCTTTTTATACTATGTATTATTACTTTAGGTAAAATAAAGCTGGGGCTCAATAAAATGAGAGAAATTATGACACAGTGACTTTTATAGATACTACTAAATAAAACCTTGCCGTTTCTTTATATTTTTTGAAAACTCAGTTGGACATTTTCATCTGTTACTTTAATTTAATTATTGAATTGTAATTAAAGATACATTTTGTAAAAAATTGTGAAAAAAAACTTACGGGTAGAATGTACCTTTGATAGATTTCATGATTGGATATATTAAAAATTAATTAAAAATTCACAAAATTTCATTATAAAGTTAAAAAATTAAATTTGCCTTTACATTCCACTACCTAGGGATAACATATTTTATACTTGCATGTAATTGCTATTTTATAATAACTTTTTACAAATCATATGAATTAATAAATTTATTTTTTTAAGTTATTGCCAAACAACAATATGGATTAATAAAATATGTCATCTCTGCCCATTAGATTTCTGAACGGGGGAAGTGGGGAAAGCCGAATTTATCGATTTTTAATTCCCTTGTAAAAGGGAAAAAAACTACTTGTCCGATTGACTAATTTTGGTCAAAAATTAAGGGTCAATGGAACATTTTGTCCAATATCCTATATAAGAATAAGAATAATAATAATAAGAATAATAATAATAATAATAATAATATTAATAATAAACGTCTTTTTTTAAATTTAAACAATACAATACAATAAAACAGTGTTTATAAAATACATAAGCCAAGTTAGCTAGGGCGAAGTTTAGCACTAAGACTCTTACTTAGCCTTAACCCAGGACAAGATGGGAACAACACAAATGTTATAACATTAATTTATTCATTTTTTCTTTAAGAGGGCATAAATGTAACAGAGATGCAGTACTCACTGCGACTGAAGAAAAAAAAATATATTGTACCCTAAAACAGGAAATGCAAAGGCTGTTTAGCTTGGTGGGTAGTTTATTGTACAGGTGAATGGGCTGATAATTAAAGGATTTTCGGAAGAGGACCATCGAGTATCTCGGGACAGATAGCAGATTTCTCCGGCGACTGGTTTTATCATGAATTGATGTTCTTTGTACAAGTTTTCCTTTAAGGTATATAGGAGTGCTATTGATCATTATTTATTTTGTACAAAAACCACGAAATGAAGCTCTCATCTGCTGTCCATCGAGAGCCACACATGACTTTTGAACTTTCTGTATTTGGAGCTTCTCCCGGCAAGTCAGATATGATCCGTAAATAAAGTTACAGTAGTTGAGACAACACTAATGATTCAATTAATAGGTTTTTCAGGTTCATGAATAATATAGGTCTGTTGGAATAAAGTAATCTGGGATTCATAAAACCTTTTTGAATTAGATGGCTTACATGTTCAGTAAACTTCAGCTGATCATCGATCAAAAACCGGTATTCTCAAGTTATCGATCTTTAAATTAATAACCTGCTCAACAGACACAGCTTGTTTGCTACCAAAGAAAACAACAACGGACTTGTCTGGATTGAGCATAAGGTTATGTTGTTTTGACAGGGTAGATATTCTCTGAAGCCCCTCATTTAAAAGATATTCCGCACAGTGGAATTCTTGCGGACAAAAACTTAATTGAACTTGAATGTCGTCAGCATACGTCTCATAAGTACACATTCTAAGAATATTCATAGTGTAAATGATAAACAGGAGTGGTCCCAGAATTGATCCTTGGGGGACACTTGAGGTAATTGGTCTTGGAGAACATATCATGCATCCAGATACCACACTCTGCTGCCTTCCGGATAAATAACTTTAGATACACAAGAACCCACACTGATGAAGCATAGCACATAATAAGTGTGGTTTATAGTGTCAAATGCCTTGGAAACGTCCAAAAGCACTAAAGCTGACATTTGTCCAGCATCTAAATCCCGCACGTTGTTGTCCAAGACGTTGGAAAGCGATTGATTTTTAGTTATGTTTTATAACAAATTTATTTATTTGGTCATATACAACCCTCTTTAAGATCTTGGAGAGCACCGATAAAAGACTTATCGGTCGCAAATCTCTATAAGAAGTAGAAGCAGCAACCTTTGCAATGGGACTCACCAATGATGTCTTCCAAGCTTCCGGAAAGAACCCCATTTCCAAACAAATATTAACAATGTGAGTAATGTAGGGAATGATGAATGAGCTGCAGTATTTTAACATCCGCAATGAGATATTATCACAACCAAATGCACAATATGGCGAAACAAAATAGCAGCTTAGTGAAATGTTAGAAAAAATATTAATAAAAAACTACTTATTCAATTTACTTCAAATTTTTTACACACATCAAGTATTATGTTGGAATCAACTGGTAACATTTTGCTACGAATCCAAGATGGTGGAACAAAATGATGGCTTAATAAAATATATGTGAATTCAGTCTAAAAAAAACTACTTAATTGATTGATTTCAGATGTTTGTAATCGTGAAAAAATCAACCTCTCAAATTTTATATATCTACACCTCTAGATGTTAAGAAAAATTTTATATTAATTTCGTCGGTCTGTCTGTCGGTCTGTCTGTCTGTCTGTCTGTCATTTCGCGGTATAGCTTAAAAACTACCTACCCGATTGGATCATATGGGGCTGATCTGATAATATTTGGCAGAAACTTTGTATTTCGTGCAAATATTTATTAAATAAAATCAGAGCAACGCGATTTCGGCTTGTCACAAAAGCACAGTTTACAATACAAAGCATACGTGGACCAGAACAAGAAAATAAACATTTACAATGTATGTCAAATCACAATATTTAAATATATTTAAATACTGAAAGGGGGGATGTTTTTTAACCCTTATAGGCGATCTAATCTTAATATTTGTACGAAATTCAAAGTTTCTACTTTTCCATTTATCCAATTTATCTCAAATTTTGCACAAACATCAAATATTATGTTGGAATCGACAGGTATAATTTTGGTACGAATCCACAATGGCGGAACAAAATGGTGGCATAATAAGTTATTTAAAAAATGAGCCTGAAAAAATACTTGATGGATTGGTTTCAAATTGTGTGCCATAACTAACTGTGTTATAGAGATATCAACTATCAATGGTGGAATAAAATGGCGGCCAAACAAAATGTTTGTAATCGTGAAAAAATCACTCTCTAAGGTTTTAGATGTTCACGTTTTAGCGTCCCTAGATGCCAAAAAATATATTTTATCAATTGCGTCGGTGCGTCTGTCGGTTTGTTTGTGGCATAGCTTAAAGACTAGTTACTAGATTGGCTTCAAATTTTAGTCATATGGGGATAACCTGGTAATATTTTGGTAAAAATCCCATATGGCGTAACCATGTTAAAAAAAGTATTACTAAAAACTGATTATCAAATATATTTTTCTGGCATTTCAAAGTTATGGTCACATTGTCCACTTTTTTGCTATTTATTTAAAAGTATTCTATCTTTTCTCTGATCAAGTATTATATGGATTCATTAGTATAAGTATAATTAACTACAACGACATAATATGATCAAGATATTTCCAGTAGAAGCAGAGTTCCAATGCTTACCTATATGCCCAAAAAATCCCATATTTCATGTAAAATTTTATACCTGTTAATTTGTAGCATACACGTGGTAGCACAGTTGAGGCAGCATTAAACACATAACACTCACAATATAATGGAAACTGCCGTGCTTTGAGTTTTTGTAAAGTTTGCAGCGCCTCGAATCATTGCAAAAGTTACGAGATGCCTAACTTTTTTATCTACAGTTAACTGTACAAACCGATAACAGCGATGGCGCCATCTATCGCGAGTTTATCAAAACTAAATGCGCACGTCCAATTCAAATAATTTTTAAATTTAATGGACCTAAAGAAAAAACGGCCTTCATTTATGTATCTCACCCTCTTACTTTGTAGTGTATTAATTTATTAGTACATTTTTGACAATACATGACAAATAAATAGGACCAAACCTGGGAAATATATAGATATTTTTTTTAAATTGAAAATTCACATGCGACCTATAAAATGAAATCTATTTTTTAAAAATGGAATAATTCTTTAAAAATATGGTTCAAACACCGGTTTTTTAATTTACGAGATAAAGCACAAAATTCCTAGGGAAAAAAAATAGTCCTATACAGTATTTTCGTCTCAACTTGATGCTGTATTCTGACTTATCCCTAAATTCAAAAAGTAATTTAGGTTTAAACCATATAATCAAAAAATTATGGTATAATTTTCAAAATTTGTTTTTGTTTTAAAATGCGCATCTATAAACAGAAAACATTCGAATTAAGAAAAAATATATTTATATCTTTCCTTATCTTCGTCCTTTTTACTGTATTAATTATCTTTTGGTAATAAGATAATAAACTACAAAGATACAGGGTGATACATAAATGAAGCCCGTTTTTTCCTTTAGGTCCACCAAATGTCTCACCGCAAATAAAAAAATCACCTACTCCATAAGAAAACAAATACTCATTTTCCTTGAAATCTTGACGTTATGTTTTATTTACCATTGTATTTTAACATATCTATCACTATTATTATTATTATTTCTACACCTAGATCTTGTAAAGTTTTCATTACAGATAGATAAAACTGTTAAACAAAACACAGAATAAACAAGCGAAGTACAAATGGTACAAGGTACAAACTATAAAATCCAATATAAGCATGAAAAAAGAACAAAAGAAAGAAATGTTATAAATAAATGACATTAACATGCCTCAGCTTCGTTTTGTTTTAACTCCAAAATTAATTATAATGCGCAAATATATAATGGTTAATTTTGAGAAATGTAAAGTAATTAAGAACAAAATTGCGTAACTTTTCTCTGAATTAATCCTTGCTAAATCTCTTATCGTTATGAGCTCCCTTAGAGTACATTCCCAAATATACTATCATACTCAAGAGTTTTTGGCTCACCCTTTATATTCCATTCTAAAAAACCTATGTAGTATATTAAAATAAATCTACTTTTTTTTTGATGTCCAATAATTCCAAAAAAAAAATCTTTATTATGGCTCTAGCAGACTTGACGATCCCATGTATTATGTGTGATATACCCTAAATGTAATGCATGAATTGCATTGAACTGTGTCAAATAAACACTATATTTAAAAATAATGACTATTAGAAAAAAAGCTTTTTACATTCTTTGAGGGTAAACAGGTCTCTAGAAGTTCCCAGTGTTGGATTAGCTGGTCTATCTAAATGAATGTTAAAGGCCAGTGTTAGTAAAATTATTTAGTTGTATACAGTTTTATGCACATCACTCAGATGTTCCTGTTTTTTGTTATTAACTATTAGGTAATACCTACTTCCTATAACAACTCTTATTTCTTGGGTAACACTACATTCTAGTTGTGGTTCTTCCCTTTTCTACTGGGTTTGTTGCTTGTTGAACTAGGTACATCAATTTCTAAAAATAATTTACATGTATTGTTATTGTTTGATTTGATATGTTCCCTACGGCAAGCCTATAAACATAAGTTCATATTGAAAACCTCTAGCCCTCTAAATCAGTATAATTCAATAAAAGCATTAAGTTTTGATGTCCTATATAAATGACAAAACTAATTCTTGAAAACTTTCTACCTTCTGTATGAAAAACAAGACTAGAACTATGAAAATGTCTGTTCCTGGCTTCTTTGATTTTTAAAATACATTTTTGTTTTAATACCGTGTTTAATCAAATTGTATTAGTATTTAGGCATTTTTGCTTTATATAAATAGATAGATATTTTATATAAACGAATGAACTTACCAGTACGAAATAAATGAGGTAAATTTTCTGTTGGAAAAGGGGTTGTTCTTAAACCTCTTTTCATTCCTGGCATGCGATTAGATTCAGAACAATGTAGATCACACACTCTGTGAGATTTATAGATTTCTTTCGCATTACCAAAACTTGTGTCAACAAAATAACAATCACATAGACCTAATTTAAATTCAAAAACCACTGTTGGCACTGTTTACGTTCCCGATCAAACCTGGCCGTTTGGCGTCAAACGTCAACTCGAACAAAAGCGCAACTAGCGGCCACTGTGGATCGTTGCAGAACCAACAAAAATACGATAAACTGGTTGCATATACAAAACCATCTCAAGGGTTCCATTTGAAGTTTCTTATATGTTTTTATTTATATATGGCATTAAAACGACAACACCTGGTTCGACTGCACAACTGCCTTGTCATGTGGTTACGCAAAGTTCAAACATTTTCAATGTCGTCAGTGCACTGGGCAAAGTTGGCAGGTTTCACACTACTTAGAAATTATCACAATCCAACCGTCCCAATCATTTTGTTTGTTTACTGCCAATTGTCTACACAATGCGGACGACCGAAGTAGTAGTCGACCCAGTAGTAACCCATTTATCTTGATATTTAATATACCATGCAACTTGTAGATGATACAAAGTAGCCTCTCATTTACGAGCTGCTTTGTTTTGTACAAAAAAACCCTTTCTGCTTGTCAAAGGAAACGCGAAACAGTTGAAATATTTATACTGGCTCGGCACGGGGTGTCAGCATCGGCGTCCCTCCAGCTAAGTTCCCTGCTGCTTGCGAACATAATAAGTTTGTTTCGCAAAACATGACGTACAATACTATGCATTAAGTGCAGAATATATACCGGGAGTGCTATGGGCAATTTATTACCTAGTTTGTCTCCAACAGTTTCGCAACTAAGAACCATGGAAAACTTTAGATGAACACATTCTGTACAATTCTGACTAGTCATTTTCATCGAACTGCAACTTTAAATGAGTTATTAGCTCGATAATACTAGTCAACAAATACGAAATAAAATTGGGACTGATATTATATTGGTTATCAGTGGGAAGTTTAGAGCATCCTGATTAAGAATTCAACAACCAAAATTATGCATTATGTATGGATTTTGAGTTATAAAATGTATCAGTTATTTTTATGTTATTCCAAAATTTTAATATAGTTTTTTTATATTTTTATATGTAATACATATATAACAGGTTTTATTTGCAAAAATAAACATAAAAATACATTTATAGTAGATTCTTTGTAGGCACTTTTTTTTTAAATGCTGTTTTTGTTATGGCTATCACACTCAGAGACAAAAACCTGGTGTGGGGTGTTTCATTTCAGAAAACCATGTTTTTCGACATTTCGGCGGCCATATCTCGGAAAATATTCGATAGAGGACATTGAATTTGATATTTATTTTTATAGGACACGTGGATCTCGAGATTTGTTTGAAACAATTTTCTGTACTACCTTAGATACCGAAGATATGGCACCGGAAAGTTGATCAAAAAAACAGCTTGGATATAACAGGGTTGAGGTCGCAATTTTAATTTTTTTCTGACGATACTTTCTGGAACGATGGCTCTTCCGGTCTTACAGAACCCTATTGTCTTTGGTTTCAATTTCGTTTGACGATTTTACGAATTTCTTTCGTTCGAAAAAGGGTGTTTTGGGTCACTTATATCTTATAGGTGCGTCCTATCGAAATTTTTCAAGAGACATTCTTCAGAGAAGAATAAAAACCTAACGTAATCTCTGTCGGAAAAGAAATTTAAAAAAAAGAAATTTTTTAAAGTCACTTTTTACCTTTATCTAAAAAAAGTAGAAATATGGTCAAAAAACTAATTACGGCACCAGAAAATGCTTAAAAATCTACACAAAATGGAAATTTTGGAAGAGGCCTGGCTTATATACAGGGGCTGTACTAACGAGCTGAAATTTACACCAAGGTTCTCAAGAATGGGTACACTATCCTGTATTACAAGGAAACTAATACATCTAATCCTGTAAGGTATTTTTTTACGAAACAAGATATTTTTAGGTAGATCGTGACCAAATTTCGAGTTTATAATTTTAACGGTTAAATGGCTGCAATTTCTTAAAGTTGATAACTTAATTCCAAATTTAATCTCATTTTGCTGCTTACTGCGAATAGTAATCGAAATTATTTCAAGACTCGCGGATGGAGCATTTATTTGGGTACAATAAAACTCTAATATCATTTCCCTCTAACTACTCAGCATGTGGGTGAAAATTCGATTTAAAGAAAAAAGTGCACATATCGGTCAAAAATCCATATACTACGCGAAATGATAGGTGGCTTTGGCCTAAGATGATAATAAAATTTACAAAGATATTTGACATGTCAGTTGTTGTAGATGTCACCTTAGAGTAAGAATTAAAGTAGACATCACAATTCATTCATAAATCACTATTTTTCACATTCTATCGACCAATGTTTACGATAAAACAAGAAGTGGGGATGGTCCATGTTTAAGCCGTGGCCATTTATAGACGAATGCCAGTGGCGGCGAGAGTTTTCACTTCCCGCATAAGGAAATATTATTAATCGTGAAAAAATCATCGCTCCGGGTTTTTGCAGATCTTCATGTTTTTCCATTACTGTCGGTCGGTCTGTTCCGGTATAGCTAAAAAATCCACTTACTCGATTAACTTTAAGTTTATTTAATTTTCCACAAAAATTACGTCTGATACAAAAACAACTGGTAAAATATTGGTATGAATTCAATATGGCGAAACAAAATGACTACCTGTTAAAATATTTGATGTACGAAAATAAAGAAATGGGCCATGCTTCATTATCGTTGACAAAAGGAAGGATTCTTACCTATTCCTTAATGAGGCAAATATGTATTTTTACAAATATCAAAGAAATAATCGTTCCCTACTTTACTATTAAAATTAAACCAACAGCTAGTTGATCTTAATGGCAGTGTCTCGTCTATGCTAAGATTGAAATCTGGTGTTCCCCAGGGGAGTATACTAGGACCACTTCTATACTCGGTATATACCTCAAACTTCGTGAAGGAATTAAAGCAATGTAAGTACCATCTGTATGCTGATGACACGCAGATTTATTACTCTTTTAGTCCTCACTCTCTTCAGGTTGCCAATGAATACATCAATAAAGATTTATCAGCTATATATGACATTTCAAAAAAACATGTTTTAAACATAAATCCAAAAAAGAGTGTTGCATTGCTTTTTTGTAGCGAACCATTGAGAGCCGACATTAACAATGGATTAAATATACAAATTAATAACAATCCCATACCTTTCCAGGAAAGTGTCAGAAATCTAGGTTTAATTATTGATAATAAGCTGAGGTTTAAAGAACATATAACATCAAAATTAAAAGTAGCCTACGGCACCCTTAAATCTCTTTTTAACCATAGACAATTTTTAAATAAACAAACTAAAATTTTGCTATGTGACTCTTTAATACTCTCTCTGCTTAATTTCTGTGACAGTGTGTATGGCCCGTGCTTGGATAGTCTAGATATAAGAAGAGTTCAAAAGCTTCAAAATTCTTGCATTCGTTTCATTTTTGGGATTAGGCGTGGGCGAGGTGGTTCACATAAACTTAAAGAACTTGGTTGGCTGAATATGCATGATCGTCGATTACTTCACTCTACATGTTTTATTTTCAAAATAATTAAACATAAATCACCAGAATACTTATTTGACAAATTAGCATTTAGGACTGATGTTCATAATTTAAATTTACGGCGCAAAACCTTGATTACAATTCCAGCTCATAGAAAAGAAATTTTCAAAAGGTCATTTTCATATTGGTCTGCCGCACTTTCCAATAAATATAACATCAACTGCTCCTCATTACAAAGTATTTCTGTATTTAAACGGAAAATAAAGAAAACTTTGCTTGCATAATGCCTGTTTGCTCTGTATAAGATTTATTTATCACTTTTATGATTTTAATAATTCATAAAATGTAATACAGGTGACCCAGCACTTTGGTGTCTACTTTTGTTAGTTTTTAGGTCTTACTTCCTTCTCCCTCTATTTTTAGCTGTCACTTTCTCTTCCTTCTTCTTTTTTAATTTAACTTTTACTCTGCTTCTTGTCTGTGTTTACCTTTATTTCCGAATATATAATATAATTATCTATGTAAATGGTTATATATTTTTTTTTTCTTTCTCAATTTTTTTTTCTCTTATATATTTTTGTTATATTTAGTAATGTTTAAGAGCAAGGCCTCAACAGCACCTGAATTTGTGTCAGGAAGCTGACTCAAAGGCCTTTTAATCCAAAATAATTATTCCAGTTGGTAATGTCAATATATAATTACTTGTTATTGGATTAATAAACGTCTTATTATTATTATTATTATTATTAAGTTAGGTAAGTTTAAAAGAAAATTAGTTATTTATATATTACTAAACTTTAGTTTTTAGTTTTGTTTGCCTCATGTCACTGTCATTTTGTAATTCTGGCATTTAGAAAAATTATTTGTTCAGTTGTTAAAAATGTCATCTTAAACCTGTAACTGTCAAGTTAGGCCTTGCCTAAATTTAAACCTCTTTAGTGAATACTATTAGAGTTTTAAACTATAATCAATGCTTTTAACGCGCTATTATTGGCTTCGTACTCGTCTGATTGTATGTTTGTATGTCTGGTTCAAATCTTGTAATGGATTTTTCACCACTTCCACTTCCATTACCGATTATTTTCAAATTTGACATGAATACGCCTTCGGATATAAAAAATCCGAATTTTTTTAGTCAGCGTTTAGAAATTCGAAATGGCGGCGCCAATACGGCCGACAAACTTTGTTACTTGTGTAGATTAAACTGAAAATTGGTGCTTAGGAAAATTTAAGAGTGTCAGCATTTAAAAATTCAAAATAGCAGTGCCAAAATGACAATGTCAACAGGTCGGACGGATGATTTTAACATTTGTGGGGATTATTTAAAAATGCACAACCAAAATCAAAATGGTGGCGCCAATATAGCGAACTAATTTTGTCATTTGTACAGATTCGGCTGAAAGAAATATCTAGAAGTATTTAAGAATAAAAGTTGTAAAATTTTAGTCAATATTTGATAATTAAAAATGGCGGCACCAACATAGCAGACTAATTTTAAAATATTTGCAGATTTGATTAAAATTCGGCATTTAGTGGTATTTAACGCTGAACATCATGAATTTTTGTCAACATTTTAAAAATTCAAGATTGTAATGCCAACATGGCGGCGGAATTTTAACATTTCGAACAATTCATAAAATAATTTAGTCTTTGTAGAAAACATTTCTTAAACGCAATTCCCCATTAATTTACATTTACTATTTTTATTTTCCTCTCGTCCGGAGTAATTATTATTAAAATCTTTTCACTAGCCTGCATCGTACCCTAAATTTAAAGCAGCCAACTCTTGCAGTTAATTTATTAATATTTTTTTTTGGACAAGCTGCCATTTCTTCGGGAATGACAGCAGAGGCTTCAAACTTGGCAGTTGTAACCAGGGTCGGAAACCCTTCAAAATAAGGTATCACTCGACCCCCCTTACCATTTAACATTTTGGGGGTGAATCTCACCCCCGCTCAGAGGGTGATTTTGCAAAATTGAAAATAGGCACAAAATGTTTCCCCCTCAAAAGCAAAATCGAAGGGTCCGAGCGTTTTATTTTTTTTTTGTCTTAACGACTTGTTATTTGGCGTGGATACTTTTACTTGGGACACCCTGTAATATAAATAAATAAAGAATTAATCAATAATTATATATTATGTTCTATTTATAGATATGGCTATTCTAGAAAAACAACGTATCAAAAATATTTCTTAAAATTCTAGCAACCAACCGGTTTCTTTAAAGTTTTTACAAGCCAACTCGGTAATAAATTTCCCATAGAAATCCAAGGGTATGTTCTACATTTAATATATGGCGCAGTACATCACACATTACCTTGTGTTTTGCCGAGCAAACTTACACTCAAGCCGCACAAAACTTCGCAAAAAGGCAGCGTGAGCGGCCTTTATAAATATTTCGAGTGTTTCTCAGTGCATTTGCGACACTCCTGAGGGAGCAGTTTTTGTATCCCCGACTTCATAAGCCGCACTTCTTCTTTCTTGTTTCAAAGTAGCAGCGTGGCCGAAAATTGATGGAGTTTGAGCTTTTAATAGGCTTTATTTCGGATTAGACTGGAGCACGGAACGTTATTTTATTCTAGTTAATAAAATATCGATGAACGTCGTCTCTTATTTTAATACAGAGTTCGACTTTGTAGGTTTCTGCTTTTAACTACACAGGCCAACGCACATTTTGGTGGCTGCGATTTTTTAACTGTTCCTGGGTAATTTTTGGATGCAGAATGTAAAAAAGTTTTCAGATATTGTCTATCAGTTCTAGTTAAAAAAAAAATTGTGTATATATTTTACGTTATAACTGTTATAATATATAATATTACTATTGCCAGTTAAAAAAACAAAGACACATGGATTTAAGTATTTATTGCAAAAACCTAATTTACACAATTACATTAGTCGTTAATCACATAAAAATTTTCTTTTATACGACTTTCTAGAATGGAGTTTACTAGGGCAGTCTCGCTGAAGGCTTCAGCAGTACTGTCATCATGTGGCTATCCCATCGTTCTTGATAACGATCTTTCATAGTTTTAATATCCTGATGGAATCTTTCCCCCTGTTCTTCACCACAATCACCTAAGTTTTCTGGAAAACGATCTAGGTGGCTGTGGAGGTAGTGATTGCCAAGAAAATTTTGTACTACTTGAACAAATGAACACCAAGCGTTAGATTCAGTTTTGTTCATTGATGTGGTGAATTGTGGATCTCTAACAAGTTGCCTTATTTGAGGACCATCAAATATACCACCTTTTAGTTTTTCCGTGCTAATACCAGGAAATTTACGTGACAAATACGCAAAACAATTTCCATCTCGATTTAAAGCCTTCACAAATTGCTCATTGATATGCAAGGGCGGAAGTAAGATTTTTTCTCTTGAAACCAAAGGTTCGTTGATCACGTTTTGTTTTCCTTGAATCATGACATCTCTTGAAGGCCAATTTTTATTAACCCAGTGCTCATTTTTAGCTCTGCTGTCCCAAAGGCACAAAAAACAAGAATATTTTGTATAACCACTCTGCTGTCCAAGGAGGAAGTTAACCATTTTTAAATCAACACATATTGCCCACTGATGTTCTTCGTATTTAATTTTTCTCAAAACTAATGCAATTGTTTCATATTCTTCCTTCATGGTACTAGAATCACCAATAGAAATTAAGCCATATTTGTTACCGTTATGTAAAAAAACACATTTTAAACTACGTTTTGAACTGTCAATAAAAAGGCGCCAATCATGTGGAGTGTATTCAGTAAAACCCATTTTTTCTAAGACCTCTTTTATATTGTTACAGAATACCAAGTCATTTTTCTGAGCGAAAAAAGACAGAAGATCCTTATCTCTTTTACGATAAAATGTAATATTAGTACCTGGACAAAGGAGACTTTTTTTTAATCTGAATGCAAGTAATTCAGCGGATTCCTTTGAGAGATTCAGGTCTCTTATAAGATCGTTTAGTTCTTCTTCATTGAAATACTGCGGAGTTGCTAAATCTGCTTCAAATTCGCTGTCGTTTTCTCATTGAATTCTTTGAACTTCGTCAGACGTTGATGTTTCTGTATCATCTTCTGTCAGTTCGGGTAGACTGCTAAATGATGGAATGGGTATTTCTTCCGAATGCGCTACAGGCCTTCTTGCAGAATCTAGATCAGGATATGTCCATTTGTATCTATTGTTTCTATTTATGCCTTTAATATTAACGAGACAAAAATAGCAGTTGTCATGATGGTTTCGCGGTTCTCTCCCAACCAAACACCAAACTTTAGGCACTTCCTCTTTCCAGTTGTCCACTGTCACAAATGTTCAACACATGTTTTACATATGAAATGTGGGGCCCAAGATTTATCTTGATCTCCTAAATGAACGCCAAAATAGGCAAGATAAGCTCTTTTCACAAAGTCAGAAATCGTTTTTCAGCTCTTTTTCAAAATGTATTCACCACACACATAACAAAAAACATCGGGATTATTTACACAGGTACGTCTGCTTGTGGATGCCATAGTTTCAGTTTAGTGTCTTGATACTACAAAACGACCAAAATTTACATAAAATGATAGCACAACTTTACTTGGAAAAATTCAGTAATATACTAAATAGAGTACAGCCAAGCAGGTATAGAAGGATCGGGTCATAGGCAATTACAGGTATAAAGTAATTAAGAGCAGTGTATTGAGTAGTTCCTAGTATAGAAACATTGGGTCAGGGACAATTCCAGGTATCCATTTGTTTAATTAGATTCTGGAAAATTTCTATTTTGACGATTAAGTACATATTTATTTGTTGTCCTTTATCAGAAAAAAATATCAATTAACCTGTAACCTGTATTTTAAAAACTAGAGCTGATGGTATTTTTGGAATCAGCATATTAAAAACATCTAAAATCAGATGTTCGATTTCCGGCACCAAAGCTGGTGGTCAACTTTTGAGGGGGTCAATATATAGAGTCATCTGAAGAAATCAGACACACGAAACAATGAAATGTCTTAAGTCTTTGTTACTTCGCAACCGCATGTCCAGGCAGATAAATCGTACATATTTTTACAAAAAATAACGATTTACTTCTTTGTCATTGTATTTACTTGTTTGCTGAATTTTAAATTTGGGCAAAGTTCGACAACTGGTCTTAAATTCGAGTCGTTTCTCAAATTTCAGCTCGCCAAAATAATTGAAAACGGCTTTTAAAGTCTTAATATTCTAAAACACTGTGGCTACCTTTCTTTAAAACATTAATTTAAAGCACAGGATCAACAAATAAAATGTAAAGTCTTGAAAATAAAATCTATAAATATTTAAGTTTCCTCGGCGCAGCTGTTGACCCAAACTTTGCCAAGGTAAGCCGTATACCCGTATATTACCTATGCGCCCCTGTGAAAATTTGATCGGGTATACTCGGGAAAAACTCGCCTTCGTTTAAAACCATGAGGCCAACGCTGATCGTCAGCCGATCGATGCCAACGAAACGAAACCTTCGGAGATCGCGGTGCGAGGCATCGATAGTGAGTCTTGTAGTTAAGTGAACGGTCAACGAGTTTATACGCTTAGAATAATAGAGGGATTTTCCAAATTTAAAAAATAGTTGATAAAATATAAATTATGTATTATTTTATTTATTTGTTTCTGTTTGGAAATATTTATTGGGGGTCATTGGCCATATGACCTAATGGAGGAGCCACCCACCCACACACCATTGTACATAGTCACAGTATATGTGTGTTACATATAATATATTCTCAGACATTTTTATTACGCGCTGTTTTGTTCCATCACATTGGAATCCTACCAATATTTTATCAGTTTCTTTCTAGGTATGCCGCACTTCACTTTTGGGCATAATTTAAAATAAATTCAATAAGTAGTTTTTACATTGACACATATCGCCATTTTTTAACGTCATGTTGAAGCGTATAAGTATATCTCATTTTCCCATTTCAATTTTCTGCAAAATTTGAAGTCAATTGAACAAGATTATTTGACGTTGATTTTTTTTTGCCGCCATTTTGTTTCGCCATCTTAAATTCGTACTAGAACTATACCAGTTTATCTCTATATCATACTTAATTCTTGCATAACATTGGATATTAATTTAATAAGTAATGGGATTTTCAGTATAATTTTTTAAATAATTTATTAGACCGCTGTTTTCATTTGCTATCTTGAATTCATATCAAAATGTTACCACTTCATTCATATGTAACACACAATTTTTGTGCAAAATTTGAGATAAATTGGATAATAAGTTATTTTTTTAACATTGTTCCGCCAATCTAATAAGATTTTTACCAAAATAGTACCAGGTCACGCCTATATGACCCTTAAATTTTGACTAAAAAAGAAAAAGAAAACATATTTTCTAGTTCCTTCTATGAAGTTTGGAATTCACTTTGTTTTTGCCTTAACACTAAATAACTAGATACAAAATAAACTTACTTACTTAAACTGGTATTTATTGCTTGCTTAAATATGTATAAAAAATAACAAAAGTCTCTGCATTAAACTTTTTCGTTCCTATGAAAATTTCCTCCATTCATTCATTATTTACTTATACTATTCATATATACCGTAAACAATATCAAAGCAAACTGAAAAAGGTAAAATTTAAATACAGGGTGTCCCGAATTGCAGTGTCCAAACTTTAACACCGCATTCGGCATTCAAAATAAGCCCTAATTTTCTATATAAACATATATCAGCAAATGCTTCGTTTTCGAAATACAGGGTGTTAAAGTTTTAAGAAAAAAATTGTTATTTAGTCATAACTTCTTTAGTACTTGAGATATTGTTATTAAATTTGGTAAACAGCATTTGAGTAACAAAAGGCATTTTTTGATTTGAAATATTTTTTAATTCTTTATCAGTGGCGTCCGTACAGGATTTTTTATTGAATATTCTTGAAGAAAAAATGGTACGCTACTGCCTTTTCTGAAAACAAAAATCATTCCTAAAATCCCCACTCAGTTTGGAGCAAATTTGATCTCTTGCCTTTTTTTCGTGCGATGCAAGGATTTTGAGTTAAAAACTAAAAACTATTTTTATGTATGGCGTAGTTAAAATTTCCATTATTGTTAATTATTTCAGTGGCAAAACCTTTAACATCTTGGTATGCCATGATTGCATTTTTGTGACAATTGAACAATTGCCAGTTTCGTCTTTAAAGTGTGACATTTGAGTTTTTAGAGTAAATAAATGTCAGGTACATTACAGTTTATACAAAAAGGTAATTATCAGTCTAACTAGTGATTTCAAAATGGTGTTATTCAGTAACTTTGAGTATGCTGATATTCATTTCGTTTATGGTTTCTGTAATGGAAATGCAAATGCAGCAGTACGGGAATACCAACGAAGATTTCCAAATAGAAGACTACCTTGCAAACAAGTTTTCATTAAAACGCATTTAATGTTTAGGAATTTTGGACTCAAAAATAATCTGAGAAACGAAGGTAGGAGAAATGAACAATATCGAAACGTAATTTTAAATAAGTTTGACAACGATAGGACATTAAGCCTACGAAGAGCAGCTCATAGTTTACAAGGCAACGCAGTTTTTGTTTCTAAAAATAAGGTTCATCGCGTTTTGAGGAAAGATCACAGGAAGCCATTTCAGATGCAGCCAGTTCAAAACTTACAACCTGGTGATGCCGAAAAACGTGTCAGTTTTTGCAATTGGTTTTTGCGCCAAATAGAGGAAGACGAGAACTTCTCAAAAAAAATGTATGGACTGATGAAGCCACATTTAACCGAAGCGGCTCAGTAAATTTCCATAATTTACGAATCTGGAGCCATGACAATCTACGTGTTGTACGAACTAGAGCATTTCAGCAAGAATTTTCTGTTAATGTTTGGTGTGGTGTAATAAATGAAATTTTTTGCGGGCCCCATATTCTACCACCACGCCTAGATGGACAGTTATTTAGTGATTTTCTGCAAAATGAGTTATTTCAATATCTAGAAAATATTCCTCTAAATCTTAGAAACGAATTCTGGATTCAAATGGACGGGGCTCCCGCGCATTTTGCACTTGTAAATCGCGAGTGGTTAAATAATAATTATCCAGAACGGTGGATTGGACGATTAGGAGCTACAGCCTGGCCACCACGTTCCCTTGACCTCACACCTGTCGACTTCTTTGTGTGGGGTTATTTGAAAAATTTAGTTTATTCCAGATCAGTTCATACAAGAGAAGAACTGATTCTAAGGATAGAGCAAGCCTGTGAAACTTTGCGAGCTAATACGAATTTTATACGCCATGTCACTGACACAGTTAAAAGCAGATGCCGAAAATGTGTCGAAGTTAGAGGAGCTCATTTTGAGCAATTATTGTAAATTTTAAAGCTCACATTTATCCTTAATGATATTTAAAGTGCTCTATAATTTTTTTTCATGATCTAAGTTAATAAAAGTTATGAATTCTAGTTTTTGTAAAATTAATTACGAACTTAGTTAATAAAGAGTGGTTTCTGTAAAATCAAGTATCATCTTCAAAATTGAATTAATTCTAATTACCGTTTTACAAAATGAATCGACGATTTTAGAATTATAAACTCATCTGTCATACTTTAAAGACAAACCTAGCAATTGTCCAATTATCACAAAAATGCAATCATGGCATATCAAGAGTCGACAATGAAGGAATGATGGTAAGTACCAAGGACATTAGATTTTAATAGGTTGCCTGCTAAATTCTGCGATGTCACCCTAATAACCCAAACATAATGCAAATCTCCATTACAACGGGTCGATGACGTCATCTCTCCTTAGTTGTCAGACAAGCTTTTATTTTAGAAACCATACATATGTTGTTCAGAAATTATGAACTCACCCGGAATGCATGAAATAAATATCGAAAACTAAATAATTTTAAAAACTTGCTGTTACAATCCCACCTTAAAGGTTTTGCTACTGAAATTAATAATAATGGAAATTTTAGCTATGCCATACATAAAAATGGTTTTTAGTTTTTTTTTCGAAATCCTTACACCGCACGAAAAAAAGACAAGATATCAAATTTGCTCCAAACTGAGTGGGGATTTTAGGAATGATTTTTCTTTTCAGAAAAAGCAGTAGAGTACTATTTTTTCTTCAAGAATATTCAATAAAAAATCCCGTACGGACGCCACTGATGAAAAATTAAAAAATATTTCAAATCAAAAAATGCCTTTTGTTACTCCAAGGCTGTTTACCAAATTTAATAACAATATCTCAAGTAATAAAAAAGTTATGACTAAAAAACAATTTTTTTCTTAAAACTTTAACACCCTGTATTTCGAAACCGAAGCATTTGCCGATATATATTTATATAGAAAATTAGGGCTTATTTTGAATGCAGAATGCGCTGTTAAAGTTTGAACAATGCAATTCGGGACACCCTGTATATTCGATCTTAGAATATTATATTATATAATTATCTCGAAGTTACAAGTTGGAAAATATATAAAAAGTAAAATATGTCAAAGGGCTAGCTCCAACAGATTTTTATTAAGGAAAAAAGGAATGAAGGGAATTGAGATTATGTTTTACCCTTGTATTCTTTTACTGCTTTCGAAATAACTTGGATGACTTAAAGAAATTACGCCAGTCGGCTGGAAAAGTGCGAAAAAAACCACGTAGAAGTGAAAATAAGATAATAATTTAAATAAATATAAGTTTTTCGTGTTTTTCCGTCGCAATTTAAGCAATTGCGATTGTAAAAATAAATCTATTCTACATGTAACTTTGACAAACGAATATACGACAAAAGGATGCAAACAAATGGATTAAAATAAAAAATCTAGGTTCGTATTTAAAAAAAGTAATTTGATGATGGTGGCCCGAATAAGAAACGTCGCATTTAAAATTTGATAATGCTATCTTCTAGAAAAGATAAAGTGGCTACAATAATCTAAAATTTATTTATTTTTAAATACTTATTGAAATAAAGTAAATAAATAAATCGGGAAAAATCGTATTTATGCGAATATCTCCCAAGTGGTTGGGAATTTTATTAATTTCTAAACGGAATACTATTAAACAAACTCAAATTTGTAACAACCTGTATAGTCAATAAAATAAAATTTCTTTTAAAGTTTTTTTACATCATTTCCTGGTGCAACGAATAAATAAAATTGTATTTTCTTGCATTTCTTAAATCAAATTGTCATTTTTGGGTTTTCAGGGTGCATTGATATATCTATTTTTTCAACTAAAAGATCTAGACTCATAAAATGGCTAGATTAAAAATGAAAAAAACATTTTCGAAAAGAGGTCCATTGTTCACAAAAGTTGTATATCAACAGGTAAATCGAATAATAAGAAATCTATAGAATACATCAAATCAGTGTTAGGTAAATTCTAGCTAAGGTATGATACACCCTGTATATAAACCTATTATTGGCAACGTTAACGGTATAACTGCTGATCATAACTCAGGTAATAAAATTTTGTTTTGTATACAGGTTGTTAAGGTAAAGCTCCATTTGTATGAAGATGTTTAAATTTTTGTAAAAACCCCGTATATTGAAAAGAAACGAAAATATTAAAAAATGCAAAAAATTGTTTTTTTTTGTATTTTTTCAGAAGCAAAAAAAAATTTAAAAATTTTCGAAAATTTTAGGAGGTAACAAACTTTTGGGAAAATGCAAGGGTTGTATTTTACTCCCTGTATGTATTATGTACGGAAGACGCACTTTATGAGGTTTATAACTTTATTTATAATAAGAACAAAAAAGTAAATAACGTCCGTAGATAAATTAATAGGAAGTTTAACGGCCATTCGGACAAATAATTCTGCCTTTGATAGTCAAACTACCGTTGAATATTTTTCATCATCTCTACCATATGGCTGCATTGGCCTGATGAGCCCCAAAAGAGCGAAACGTCGCCACTTGTGCCGGTAGAGATGATGAAAAAGGCTTGTCGGTATAATGGTCCATGAGATTTGGACCCTATACCTGAATTAGCTTATCAAAGGCAGAATTATTTGTCCGAATGGCCGTTAAACTTCCTATTTATTTATAAGGCTATTAATAGAAGTAAAAAGCCCCTTGCGATCTTCTTGGATTTGGCCAAATCCTTTGATACCCTACTGCATGATATTCTTCTAAGCAAGCTAAGCAACTACGGAATAAGAGGATAAATAAATAAGGATAAAATAAACAATGTGTAAGGGTACAAAATGATTACAGTAGTTTTACAATAGTACAGTATGGTTCCGCAAGGAACCGTAATTGGACCACTCCTATTTTCTTTATATATTAATGACCTCCTTTGCCTCACTACATCCAGCAAACTAGTCTCGTATGCAGATGACACTGTTCTTCTTGTACAGGGGATACCTGGAATGCTACAGTGGAGCACACCATATCTGAATTTGCAAAGGTACGTCAATGATTGGATGAAAACCGATTAACCATTAACATGGAAAAAACAAAATTTATATGTTTCAGTATCCTTGACTCCCACCAATTTGATGGTAATTAGATAAAAATGCATACGCTCCAGTGTTTATCAAATGAGACACCATGCCACTGCACTGATTTTGTGAATAAAATTAAATGTATCAGATATCTCAGGGTTGTAATTGATCAGAATATTAAGTGGAATAAATATATAAAAAGTACAAATTCAAAACATCGTACACTATTTTATAAATTCTATCAAATCAGAAATATCATGCCAATCAATATCATCAAATTATTATATATCACACTAGCTGAATCAGTCATTAGATACGATCTGCCAATATGGGGAGGGGCATTTAATACAACATTAAATATCTTAAATGTAACTCAAAGATATCTCCTTAAAGTAATCTACAAAAAAAAGCCAGATACTCTACCGAACTTCTGTATCAAGAAGCCCAAGTTTTAACCTTGCAACAGTTGTATGTAAAATCAGTACTTTTGATAGTTTACAGACATCCCGAACTAACGCAGTACCCTATTCTAAATAATTATAATACCAGAAGCAGATCGATGGAGTCCATATGTGTAAAGATATCTGACATACTTTGGTCCTACACTTTATAACTTGCTTCCGCTTAATATCCGACGTATACAAAACAGAAACCTTTCTAGTAAAAAAACCTCAATTTTCTTGAAACAAAACTTCGGAGTATTTACTGGCACCTTAAGTAGAAAGCAAATTTTTACTTCAAATAAGTCTTATTTAAATTCTATAATTTTTAAAATTATTCTATCGCTTAAGTTAGTGTGAAATTATACGATTTTAGGTTAGACACATACTTAGTTTGTACGCAGTATCATTTATTTGGTATACGTTACAATTTAAGAATTTAGCAATAGGTAATTGCAACTAAATTTCTCTTCTTTTGTACACACACAGATGATACATTAGAAGCGCAAACCCGACAGATCGACTAAACGAACATCGAAAACCGCATCTCGATATTGCGTTTTGCAACTGAAATATCTAACTTTAAACTTTGATAAAAAAATTTCTTCATGCAATTTTTATGGCCAGCAGTTTAGTTGACCCCAAAATTAGTTATGGCACACACTTTGAAATCAATCCATTAAGGAGTTTTTGCAGGTTGAATTTTTAAATATTTTATTAGGCCGCCATTTTGTTTCGCCATATTACCAAAATATTACCAGGTCATCCCCATGTCACCCTAAACTTTTAGTCAAAGTTTGAAGTTGTTCGTGTAAGTAGCCTTTAAGCTATACCGCGAAATACCGGACCTTCCTTTTTACGAGGGAAGTAAAAATATACCAAAGTTAAAAAAAAAACGAAAATGTAATTTATAAATAATACTTTTTTAATTGTACAATACAACAATACAAAGTTATTAAACTTTCGATATATAACATATTATTGCCGACTAGACCGAACCCATTATTTAACAAAATATTTAAAACGTACACAAACTGAACAAATAAATCAGCCTTATAGAGATAAATTGAGAGTAATGGCAATCACAACTCCCAGACTTATGAGGTCCTAACATGCAATGGCGCCATGCATCTTGTGTCAAGTGGTGAATAAGCTGCTCCCAAGTCATCAATTATGCTGTCATATTTTGCGGTTAAAAGAGAGTTTTTTCGCGCGAGGAAAACAGAAAAATGATTTTATATTTTTATGTGCGTGCATAATTTACGAATTTGCTACCGAAGGCTGTGTTTTTGTCCGAGATAGACTACCTTATAAATCTACTAATAGCCCATTAAAGACAATTTAAAGAGGTTCTTGATGTTTTAAATAAAAGAACTAAAATATTATGTTAAAGCAGATAATTAATCTTAATAGGGATACTTTACGGTAATTTGCATAAATTTCAAAAATATAAAGACACATTTTACTAGTTCATCTTTCTCAAAAGGGGTGGGTTTACGATTACTCTCGATACCATCAGTTTTTTACGTTAAAACAAAATATTATATGCATTAATTTTTTTCTGTATATACACGTAAATTTGATATTTGTTGGCCAGATAATTGGCCATTTCATAGTTAAATTTATCAAAATTTATAGATAAGTAGTTCTTTTGTCTTAGTTACATTTTTACTTCCCTCATAAAAGCGAAGTATTGTAATCGTAAAAAATCGCCCTCCGAGATTTTTCAAAGCTTTACGTTTCAGGGTCACCAGACGACGAAAAACATGTTTTCTCGATTCAGTCGATCTGTCTGTCAAAAATTAAGTCATATGGAAATGACCTGGTAACATTTTGGTAAAAATCCAACATGACAAAACAAAAAGGCGGTCTAGTGAAATGTTTACTAAGAAAGTGCTTATCAAATTTACCTCAAATTTTGCACAAAAATCAAGTATTATGTAGAAATCAACTAGTAAAATTTTGATACGAATCCAAGATGGCCGAACAAAATGGCGGCTTAAACCGTCAGTCCATCTGTCGGTTTGTCTGCCTGTCGGTCAGTTCGCGGTATTGCTTAAAAACTACTCATCAGATTTTAAATCAAACATTAAGGTTTATATGGGGATGACCTGGTAATATTTTGGTTAAAATCCAATATGCCGGAACAAGATGGCTGCCGAGTGAAACGTTAAACAAATTATTACTACAAAAACTAATTATTTAATTTATCTCAAATAAAAAATTAAGTATTATGTAGGAGACAATTGGTAAAATTTTGGTATGAATCAAAGATAGCGGAACAAAATGGAGGTTTAATAAAATATTTAAAGATTCAGACCGAAAAGACTACATTATGAACTGATTTCGAATTGTGTGCCATAACTAACTGTAGCAGGGGAGACTATTATACCTTGGAACGTTTTTCTAATACTTCCCTTCGGTAACCAACATAAAAGTTGCAGTAGGGAAATATTTTTTATAGAATTATACTAACAACTTACATAATAGTGTATCGTTAAAAGTGGCTTGATTACTCAACTTTTGTGTCAAATTAATTACTTTGTATTGTGAAGTTTAATGTTTCATGGTACAAATAGTATTGTACATAGAAACACGTAGCGTTGTACCTTCAAACACTAAATTACAGACTATGAATAAGTCATATTAAGTATTTATTAATGTTTATTACAAAACAACAAAATACAGAAACATATATTATATCATTTTATGTTATAATCTTTAAAATCGATTTGGAACCATAACTGTCTAATTAGTGTTTCAGAATCTGTGACTGGAACTAGTGGAGGCAGCTTCATAATTAAGTAGTTGTCATTGACATCATATATTTGTGGCCGCTTGTAAAATTCGATTTTAAACTCGTTTTTGTATAAATCCTTTGAGATAATTTTTCCAATGTTGTACTCTGTCAAACCCTTTTTCTTAGGAAACTGAACGAGAACAAACTAAACCACAGCGTATGAGCTCAAAATAAATTGCTCTTCTTCTTCAAAATTGGTTATTTCTTCAACATTAGAATCACTGTCTTCGTTTAACAAAATTTCCCCTGTTTCATCATTGGAATCACTATCAAAAACATGTCGTTTCACTTTCCTGCTTCCCTTTTGCTTAGTTTTAAACTGGAAGACTTTCTTTGTTTTCGCTCTTTAATTTCTTCCATTTCTGGCGTGTCTGTAGCAATGCGAGTGTCTCCTAGTTTTCCGCCTTTTCTTGAATTCTTTCTGGGCTCAGCCTTTGGGTATGGACAAACTAGATCCGGGGAAACAAAACTAGAATTATTTGGAATGTAAGAACACCAGAAGGAGGTGCTAATTCATTAGGCCGATCTGTTACATATGATACCATGAAGTCTTGCTCTGAAAAAACGCCGCGATCGAAGGGATAAATTCCTGGCTTTTTGAATCCACTAACAATATTACTTGTAATAAATGCTCGAGGGTAAGCTTGTCCTAAAGCTTCAGAAATGCAATAAATTGTAAAGGTTTTGCCGAGATTATTTCTCGACCATGCATCAATAGACTGGCCATAAAATGTTTGCAAGGGTCCATACACAAAAAGGTCCAGGGGTTCAAACTAATGAGACGTTTGAGGGGGAAAAGTTAACATAACAGTACCTTCTGTATATGCATATAAAAGCGTTTCAGTACTCCATCCAGAGGGATTTGCACCTCCAATGGTTCCAGGGGGAGCACCACTAAGCATAAAGTCTTTGAAATTAACCCTTGGAAAGATAAGCATTGGAGGAATATGGTTGCCAATAGCATTTACTGCTGCAATAAGAGTTACCAACTGACCACGTTCAGCTGAAGTTATACTTCCAACCTGTTTTTTTCCTTTAGGGGCCCGAATTTTAGTTGACTTTTGAACCGTCCTTAATGCAGTTTCATCTGTGTTCCAAATTCTTTCTGGCGGTATTGGCCCAAATCGGTGATGGACATCTTCTAGATTACTGAAAAATTTATTAACGTTGTTTTCATTGAAACTAGTAGATCTTGACAGAGAAGTAGCTTCAGTTTTCCTCACTGAAAGGATATTGTTGTGACGTTTCATAAACCAGCGCATCCATTCTTCACCCGCAATCTCATTTTTGTCCCAGTTAGGGGGAATGCTTTTATTATTTGCTATTGCGACCTTGTAGACAACTTCACAAACACAGTTTTTACTCAGGCCATATTGCATTCTAGCAATATTTTTATATAATTTACCAAACTGGTTTCTTCTGCTTCAGTAAATACGTTCTTTACGTCAAGTTTTGCTTGTCTCTTCAAATTGTTTTAAATGTCTAGAAAAAGTTGCCAGTGAAACTTTAAATATTTTGCATGCTTCCCTTAATGAAATACCATTGTTGGACATAACAGCTTTAACAGCCTTTTCAAGTGAAGCAGCATCAACTGCCGGTGTTTTTTTTCGAAGTTTACTTCTAGGCATTACAATTCTGTGAAAAAAACCTACTTACAATTTCCATGTTCCATATTTTAACACCTCTTGTACCTTGGAACACGTTTCATTGTGCACTAGGTCACTCTGTTTCAAGGTACAATAGGATACATTTTGGTAAACAAGTGGTATTTTTTTCACGGCGTTGAAAGATTAACAAAAACGTAATACGTAACAATACTAACCAGTATATACGGTTGAAGTGCGCACAGAAAGCTTTTCGCCTCACTCTTACTAGTAGAAATTATAAACTATAATCTTGACCTTAAATAATTTACTTTTTACGCCAGAAAAATACATCACGTACTCTCGAACACTGAGGTTAGAGCAAATAGCGTGTTTCTCCGAAAAATAAACGTTTGTTACAGTGTTGCCAGAAGGTAATGCATTATCATAAGATCAAACGAACTTACCAAGTGATGTTCGATCTTGATTATATGAAGGCCTCGTCGAAATAAATAAAGACATATGTAGTACCTCCGCCTCTGGCCAATACGTCCACAATCTTGAAAGCTAAGCAAAAAAGAATCCCTTCGTACCCTTGCCTAACTCTGCCGATAGTATTCAGTCTAGTTTAAAGTCGTTGTTGCAACACAATTTGGGTTTTTTTTTTTTTTTTAAATATAAAAAATTGGGTTGGGTTGGGACTTTATTTATTTCGACGAGGCCTTCATATAATCAAGATCGAACATCACTTGGTAAGTTCGTTTGATCTTATGATTATATTCGGCCTCGTCTCATAAATAAAGACATATGTAGATGTTTAAAGAAGTTGCAACAACTAATTACTTCAAAAAAAAATATATTTATATATATTTATTATTTTTTAAGTTAATATGCAACATTAAGGAGCACAAAACAAAACATATGCAAATCAACAGTCTAAAAAAAAAAGAAAATTTTTCTTATGGGTATGTAAGCATAATAATGTAATAAATATGTAATTTATCACAACAGTTTATAACTCACTAATCTTACAACAACAAGGAAAACATAAAAATTAATATCATAACATATAATATAAAGGTTTTGGTAAAAAACAAGACAAACCAAATAACAAACATCTTTCCAACGAACAAATTATTATTTATGTTAATTATTATTTTAATTTACAAACTAAGAATTGTTTGGGCAAACTCTTGGTTGGATATCAAAGGTCTATTGTAAAAATTCGCAAATGTCCCGTTGCCAATGCCATCAGACTTACTAGTTTTTGGGTAAGCATTTCCAAACTAATCTCACTATTTTTAAAGTTTTTTTAAATAATTTATAACAATACCTGGGTCCCAGGTATTTTCATATTTAGCCAAGGTTGGTCTTTTCCCAAAAACTCCCTTAAAAAACCTTTTTAACCTAAAATCTTGCCCCAAGTCCGGCCCTGCTATTTGTGCAATTGCAGATCTGTAATTATTAAGAGTTCCATATGAAGCCCCTCTCTTAAAATGTGTGGTTAAAAACTCTAGGACAGTTGGAACTTCAACTTTAAAGGGATTTAAATTATTTGCTATACTAAACTCCCACCATAACTTTAAGGCAGCATTATATTGCTTTAATGTTGCGGGTGTAATTGAGCTTAAACATATATCTAAAGAATCTCTAGGCACCTTTCCTAACAATAGCGCCCTCCTGATAGTCTCCCGCCACCAGGGTAAGGTTCTGCCAAGGGGGGTGTGGTAACCTATTAAAGGTAAGTAAAAAATTTTTTAGGATTAAAGATTAATGGTTCACCAACTAGTATTGACTTAAAAATAGGATACCATGGTTGTGAGACCCAGAGAGGAACAACTACTATCCCTTCCGCTCGATCTTCAATTATCTTTTGAAGCACCTTTAAAATCATACAAAAGGGTGGGAACGCATAAAAATTTAGTTTGCTCCAATCCAGTGTAAAGGCATCTACTTTATGTGCCTCTGGGTCTCGCAACCATGATATAAACATAGGACACTTTCTATTCAACCTACTAGCAAATATATCAATATCTGGTTGTCCAAAACAATTTACAATGTTTTGAAAGGCTTTATCTGATAAAGACCATTCCGTCTCCTTGTGCACCTGACGAGAGGCCCTATCGGCTTCTATATTATGCTTTGTATTTATGTAGCTAGCAAAAATTAAAATATTTCTACTTTCACAAAACATCCAAATTTTTCTTGTTATTTCATTTAATTTATTAAATCTAACACTCCCTTTCTTATTTATACAGGCTACAGCTGTAGTGTTGCCAACACGACATAAAATATTGCAGTTGATAATTTTGAAACAAAACACTTTAATCCAAAATACAATGCCAAAAGCTCTAAATAATTTATGTGCTCTACCTGTTCTTTATCTGACCAATATCCCAACGTTCTCTTTCCGTTGCAAAAAGCCCCCCAACCTGATCTTGATGCATCAGAAAATATCTCTAAGTAAAATTTAGACAAACTAATATTATTGGAAGTATTTATGTTATTTATAAACCAATTAATGTCAAAAAATAACGTCTCTGGTATTTTCATCTGTACATCATAGCAACCCTTAGCCTGTTTTAAAGCGATATGTTTACAACGTTCTAGGGATTTTAAATGAAAGTACCCATATTTTATCGCTGGGCATGCTGAAACCAGTATGCCAATAAATTCTGCAGTCTCTAATCTTAAATATTTTTAATTTTTAAAAATTTTTTGCAAATACAAGATATTCTAACTTGCTTTTCAGTTGGTAATGATAGTTCCATTGAAAAAGAGTTATAGATAAAACCCAAAAATTTACATATTTTGCTAGGTATTAGACTGCATTTTGTATGATTAATTAAAAAACCTAAATATGTTAGAGTCTTAATTGCTAAATTTGTATTTCTGCTACATTCATTATATGATTTTCCAAAAATCAAAAAATCATCCAGATAAACTACTAAAAGGATCCCCCTTTTTCTTAGCATACTAACTACAGGTTTTAAAATTTTTGTGAAAATGTAAGGTGCACAGCTGAGCCCAAAAGGTAGACACCTGTATTCATAAATTACATCCTGGAATATAAATCTTAGGTATTTTTTGATGTGCTTCTCGTACTGGGACCAGATAATAAGCATCTTTTAAATCAATGCGACACATAAAAAAATGTTTTCTTATTAGCCGGGCAACTACCTTATTATCTTCTATTTTAAAATGTTTGTTTTCCACAAAGGAGTTAAGTTTTTTTAAATTTAATATTAATCTATAGGTCCCATCAGGTTTTGAAACAAAATTTTGAAATAAATTGTTTTTTACATTTCTTGACAGCTGATATTGCGCCTTTATAACTTTTTTAAAATTAAATTTTCTTTTTGAGACCATTTATTCTCAGTGGGAATGAACTTTTGCACGGGATTATTGGTAAATGGAATTGACAGTCCATTAATATAAGACCTCACTGTCCTATTTATAAATAAACTCTGCCACCTATGTACAAAATGTCTCAGGCGTCCGCATGGTTTACTAACCTTTAGCTCCTTGTTGAGATTAAGGGCAATAAGGTCCCTTCTAGATCGTGACTCCGAATAGTGGATATTTGATAATAATCTACCTGCATCACTTAATATCTGCATCTGCTCTTTCTTTTCTTCTATTTCTGGTTTTTCCAGCATCTTTGTAAGGGCCAGACCGATAGCTGATAAGCTAGCTGCAATCTGTTGTTGTAACTGCACTAGCCTTTCGTCTCTACCTAAAATACTTTCCGAGATAGCAATTTTTACCTCGGGGTTTATTGAAGGTGGATTTATTAAGGTACAATTTTCTGGAGGCAAATATTTTTCAATTAGACAATTTCTGGTTTCGTCTGCCAGGCCACCAGTTAAAATATTATTCCATCGCAAAGCTATATCTGCATGGATGGGTTTTCCATACGAGTTCTTGGCTACCCCTTCCTCTCCCAAAATGGATAAAATTTCCATATTTAAATTGTTTCTGGATTCATCTGCAAGAGAATGAACCAGTGTAGTTAAATTCTCTTTAAATGTATTCATTGATATCACAACCAATAAAAACTATTATCAAGTAATGGGAAAGAAAAGGCCACATAATCCATTTTCCACAAGTGGATATGCATCCTGCTATCACAAACAGGTAAAACAACGATACATAATAGGGAATCTGTTATCATTACAACAGAAAATATGTGTCCTGCTATCACAAACAGGTAATACAAAAAAAAAATATTATTTATTCCGTTATCACTAACAGGCAGGTAGGTTTTAGACAACAAACAAAATAAAAAAAAATGTTGTCCAAAAAATAGGTGTCTTTTAAACAAAAAATTTTGGGGGGGGGGTAGCAACAACTCTTCTCCCTCAATGCGCCCTTCTAGGACTTATCCTTTTTCACAAAACATTGGAATTGAAATATATGTTACTTACTATTTTGACTTTCCCTGTGCCCGTCATTATCAGCTGTTCCACTTATCCCTGAAGCAGACGCAGGCGCCGTCGCGATAATACCAGGATTATTGATTATTTCCCTATCGGAATCAACAACAACAACTCTCACAGGCTGTACGGTGTCACCATCATCTTTGCTATCCTCATCCGATGAAGTCACAGACGTATAGTTGTCTACCTCTCTCTCTCTACAAACAGAACGAGACCGAGATCGAGACGGAGACCGAGAACGGTCTATCTCATTTTCGCTGTCACTGATAACACGACGTACAGGTGCCCGTATTTTACGACCACGACTTTTCTTAACCTTGCATTTTTCTTCAAGACTATTAAGCCTATTATTTAACTTCTTAAACAATTTATAAAAGCCCGACCGTTCTACCGACTGACTACGACTTCTTTTTCTATGTTTCGGCATAATTTTTACGCTTTTCTACAAAAAAAATTCTGAATTTACACTATCGATTTTGATGATTCACTTGCGACGTGAACGTGTCAACACAAAAACGAAGACTGAATACTATCGGCAGAGTTAGGCAAGGGTACGAAGGGATTCTTTTTTGCTTAGCTTTCAAGATTGTGGACGTATTGGCCAGAGGCGGAGGTACTACATATGTCTTTATTTATGAGACGAGGCCGAATATAATTCAGGATTATTAACGATACTTCAGATATTATTAATTTCGTTTTAAGGTACACTATACTCAAGGTACAACATTCTCTCCTATGGAGATGAATTAGTGAAACTGTGGTATTAATTAAAGATGGCGGAACAAAATGGCGGCCAAATAAAATGTTTGTAATCTGAAAAATCACCCTCTCAGGTTTTCCATATCTTCGCATTTTAGCCTCCCTAGATGCCAAAAGATATGTTTTATAAATTCTGTAGGTCCGTCTGTCAGTTTGTCTGTCTGTCTGTCAGTTCGCGGCATAGCTTAAAAACTACTGTTCAGATCGACTTCAAATTTTAGTCAAACATTAAGGCTCATTGGGGATGACCTGGTAATATTTTGGTAAAAATTCAATAAGCGGAACAAGATGGCCTCCTAACGAAACTAATTATTCATTTTCCACAAAAATCAAGTATTATATGGGAATCAACTGGCAAAATTTTGGTACGAATCCAAAATGGCGGAACAAAATAGCGGCATAATATATGATTTAATGTATGACATAACTAATTGTAGTATAGAGATAAACTAGTAAAACTGTGGTACTAATTCAAGATGGTGGCCGAATAAAATTTTTGTAATCTCAAAAAATCACCCTAGTGGGTTTTACATATATTCGTGTTTTAGCGTCCCTAGATGCCAAAAAATACGTTTTATCAGTTCCGTCTATTTTTAAACTTCAATATCTCGAAAAATTTAAAATATATTTATTTTCGACAAATGAGGGATCATTTTATAGTATATAAGTGTATTTAAAATTTTACTTTTTCTGATACAACGACAATTATTCAAAAACCCTTTAAATTAGTTCTGACTTTTGACCTACTGATTCAATCGACAATCAAAAAATATGACAAAGAAACGTATTTTTCTCAGAAGTCGGCAGACATGAAATTTGAAAAAAATTGAACTGTATTGTTTACCACCCTGTGGTTATGAATTAGGATAGCTAAATTAGAGTCCAATTTAAAGCACTTATAAACCGTAAAACTGCATTTGATTGTCATTTGTTTGAAACCGCAATTGAATATCTTTTTTAATTTTTCAATATCTCGATATTGAAGTTTAAAAATAGCCCAACATTTTTCCACTGTGCATTTTAAAGTTTCAGCACTATAGATAAAATCTCAAATAATAGTTTTTTTATAGATTTAGCTGCCATTGCACAAAGCACCGTAGAAGTCTAAAAAGTTTAAAATTAGTTTTTTCTTTCCTGGCCTACTTATTATTTTTACAATACATTAAACATTTGGAGAAAACAGCGCGACATCAAATCCAGACAAAGTCATATATAACCCTAATATGCATATTTATTTGCGTATCTGAAATCCGTAACGTATACGATATTGATCCCTGTCTGATGTATGATTTACACATGCCATTCATCTTCTATAGCGGATGTCGAATTTTATCACTATGAATTTTAAAATAAAACCATGAACTTTACTTATCAATTTGCATATATATATATATATATATATATATATATATATATATATATATATATATATATATATATATATATATATATATATATATATATATATATATATATATATATAATGTGTTTTCATTCCGGGTGTACATCCGTCACTACTGTCGTTCTGAAAAGAACAGTTTTGCTGACGTTTCGACAAAATCACATTTGGCATTTTCGAAGCTTTCTTTCTCGCGTCCGAATAGATACTGAAGTGTTGGTGACTGAGGCGCTTCCTTTTATACCCCCTCCCGGGGCCGAAGGTTATATCTGCGCGACCGCTGGTCGTTATTTATGTATTCCAGATGGTGCTGTTGTTGTTGCGCTAATTGAGCTTGAGTTTTTGCGATTTTACTATTGCCTTCCATACTGTTGGTAGCTTTAATGATTCGTCCCTTTTATTCAAATCACCTTGTTTTTCAATTTCTATAGCTTCTCGGATTATTCTGGTCTTATAATGTTCTATATTGGAAATCTCCCTACAGTCATCGAATTTTATCTTTTGGGTTTCCGAGTAGTTTACCTATAGTTGTTTGTAGTTTGTTTACTGTTTGTATGTTGTGTTTTCTAAAAATTCTTCTGATTCTGTCCGTTGTGACTTTTACATATGTGCATTAATAGCTCTATGGAGCGATTTGTGTAGTCATTTTTTTAAAGCACTAGATATTACCTTAAGTTCGTTTTGTCTCGTCTGTGTTTCAGTTAATCGCATGGATCTGGGTATTAGGGTATTTGCCACAGCTTGAATTTGTGCTTGGTGATGATGTGATTTTGCATTTAAATATCTGTCTGTATGTGTAGGTTTTATGTACACGCACCCGAAATGTCCGTTATGCATTTTTGTGGCCAGAATATCTAAAAATGTGTAAAAACTCTAGAGTAAATTGTATTCTGGGGTGGATTGAATTTACGTGAGTCAGAAATTTTTCGATCTCATGAACATGTTGCCATAAAATAAATATGTCGTCCACATATCGAATCCATAATTTGGGCTTTAAACTTGCTTTCTCAAAAGCCTCTTTCTCGAAAGGAGCAAAAAAGGAGAAATTGGATCACCGTCCATTTGTTTATACATTTGCCCGTTGAACAAAAAACAAGCATTTTTAAGGCAATGCCTCGAGAGTTGTATTATATGTGCCTGGAAATCCTCGTTCATAGCAATCTTGTCCAATGCTTCGTCGATGGGAATACTGGCATATAACGATTTGACATCTATGCTTGCTATGATATCGTCGTAGAAAGATGTCTCGTATCATTCGAGTGAAATGCTCCAAGTTTTTACAAATGAATCAGCTTTTTCGCCAGCTGGTTGCATAATTTCAGAAACATATTTCTCCAGTTTTTGTAATGGCGAATTAACAGCATTAACAATAGGTTTGATGGGAGCCCCTGGTTTGTATATATATATATATATATATATATATATATATATATATATATATATATATATATATATATATATATATATATATATATATATATATATATATATATATATATATATATATATATATATATATATATATATATATATATATATAAATATAAATATATATATATATATATATATATATATATATATATATACTGTCGTTTTCAGAATTTTTTTTAATAATATTTGGGATACCATATCTTCGTGAACTTTGGTACGCATTTTCTACTCATCAAGACACACTTACACATTTTCTGGTGTACAACATGTTTTTTCTATTTCTGCCAGTGGCGTCCGTAAGGGATTTGCATTGCGTATAAAAAAAATGATGCGCCACTGACATTTTTCCATTTGGATATTTTTTTGGATAGTCTAGACATTTTTACATAAATATCACCTCTTTTATTTAGCAAAATGTGGGAATTTTTGTTAAGCAAAATTGGCTATGCAAGAATGATCATTTTGGCAAATAACGTCTAAAACGAAGAAAGGCTAAAAAGTTTGGAAGCAAAATGAGGAATTCGAAAATCCTTGTTCAAAGGGCTATTTTTTATAAAAGTTATGCAACCAGACCAGGAAAATTGCAGCGGAACTAAATACTGATGCATCAACTGTATGGAGGATATTAAAACAACAACACTCATATCCTTATCATATACAGAGGTTTCATGCTTTCTTACCAAGAGATTTCGAACCGAGAATGATTTTTTCCCAATGATTTCACCGAATGAATACCGATAATCCCTTTTTTTTTGTTCAAACATTCTCTTTTTGGACGAAGTCAGTTTCCCAAGAGATACAATTCAAAACTTTCATAACAGGCATGTATGAGCTGAAGATAATCCACATTCAATAACAGAATCTAGACATCAATATAAGTTTTCCGTTAACGTTTAAATAGGAATTGTCGATGAACATTTAATTGGGCCACATTTTCTAACACTAAGATTAACTGGTAGGTCATATTGTCATTTTCTACAAGAAGAATTGCCTGCCTCCACTACTAAAACATTTACCTGTGAGAACTAGAAACGATATGTATCACATGCATGATGGTGCCCCAGCACACGTCAGCTTGAATGCGCGAAGGTATTTAAATCTTACTTATGAAAACGGCTAGAAAGGAAGAGGTGGGCCTCATCTTTGGCCACCTCGATCCCCAGATTTATATCCTTTGGATTATTGTATCTGAGGATATTTGAAATTTTCATCTACGACCTTTTAAAAACTAATCCGATTTATAATATAATTTACATTTTCGTGAAAAGACTACCTATCAAATATTTAAAAACAAATTACCTCTGTTATTTTCAACATGAGCGATTCAGACATCAGGGGTAAAATATGAGTTGGCCTACTTCCGGTATCAGAAATGGTGTGAAAAAAAACATAAAAATATTTCCAGTGAGAGAGCATTGTTAGCATATTTTAATGATCTATTCAATATTCAAAAACCATTTGGGCATACTCTTCAGTATTGCGGAGTGTGATGTCTATTAGACAAAAATGTTGATATCAATCGTTTTTAACAAGAAAGTCGAAAAGATATAGACCTACAAAGGTATTAACGAAAAACGGTATTGGTGTTTTTCTGCAGAAAGCTGATGATAACAAGTTTTTTTATGGCGAAAGTAGCACTTATTGTTGGACTTGCAGGAGCAGAAGTTCTGACAAACTTACTCTTGGAAAACGTGAAAGATGGAGGTGCATTTTTCCGATTAGTAATACCATTCACGAAGAAAAAAATAACTCGAGAGTTTTTTGTAACATCAGGTGATCAGTGAAGATTAAGATATGGTGGAATTGTCTGAAATTATATCAAGTTACGCCAACACGTTGATCATTGTCGTTTCTTCGTGTGGTAATGGAATGGTAAATATATAAAGCAGCCAGTGGGAATAAAAAGTCTTGGACGTATGCCGACGAGTATTGCTGTGAAAATGAAGCAGCTATTCAAAAACTGAACATATTTAATGCAAGTTCATCGCAAGTTAAGTCAAGTTAATTAACTACATCTGGTATTAATTTAAATAAGTGCAATAGTTGTGTAATTAATATTTACAATAAATAGCTTGTTATGTTATATTTTAATCAAAAAGTAAACGTATTTTCTTTAATTCTGGTTTAATTGAAATATTAGTAGATACCAATAACTCACTAGTGCGGCAATATCTAACATTACCTCACTAAAATCAGCACGATAATGGCTTCTTATCTCACGATCGTAGATAAAATTTATGTAAATTGTAGAATTCGCTTCGCTAATTCGGTAATAAAAGGTATTAAATAAATATAGCCAAAAGCTGGCAAAGAAAACGTTTAAAAATTGTGGAATAATATTTCAGACAGATGCTCGCCGCATTAAATACTTAAGTCAATTTTGCACTATCTGCTCCCTGATATTTCAGCTTATCAATAAATCTTCAATAGAAGCTGGCTCGTTAGCGCAAAGTGCCTGGGCTCTGCCGCCGCTACATCAAACAGAGACCCTGAAAGTATTGGGCTTGGCGATCAGACTGCAAGGGCCAAATTGAATTTCTCAGCTATCCGTTAAAGGTTTAAGCGTATTATTGACAGTATCGGCTTTGCTTCTAAAGTTTTCTTAAATGCATCAAATTTAAAAGACGGAGCAGGGACGGGATCGATTTTCTTGGCTGAGAAGTTAGCAGTTGAAATTACCATGGAGATAAAATTTAAATATTGGAATTGCATGTCGGTTTGCTTTAACTGTTTTAAGATTCTACTTAAAGCTATTTAAAACTTTTGAACTATTTCTATGGCGTTTTATTCGCGAGGAAATTTCGATCTTCATGTTTTTGTAGCTATCTACATTTAGAGCGCGTTTTAAGGAAATCTGAATAACAAACTAAAGTCTATTCAAATTTTAGATAGAGTATATGTAAGCAAAAGTTATTACGTCTTTAAATGTTTGCAAGAAAAATTAAGAAATCATGATTCTTGGAATTAGATCGTGTTAAAATAAAATCACTTTCCGACGTTTCACCTTCGATTGCGTAAAGCATCTTCAGGGATCTTTACTTCACGAGATCCCGAATCCCGAAACCGATACAAGAACTTTGATTTTTGTTTCTTTCTGATACATCATTCATGTTCCTTAAGCCTAGTCGATATGGGTCGTCCAGTTTCTCCAATATAGACATCACCACAGGAACAAGGAATTGCATATACTCATCCCATTTGAGAAGGAATAATGTGCTTTGGCGATCTCAAACATTGCCCTATTTTCTTGTGTGTGTTGAAGATTGTACGTATGTTAGACTGGCGAAGTAACCTTGCAATCATCACTATGGTTTCGTGTATAAATGGAAGAACTACACTTCCTATCGGTAATTCCTTATTAGTATAATTTCCTGGAGTAGGATTATTATATTTTCTAAGTTTCAGTTGCATAACTACACTGATGCGAGTGGTGCGGTTGCGCCAGGGCGTGAGCCTTTGGGGGGCCCAGCGCACAGTGGATCGAGGTATAGGAAAATTTGGACATTCGTTTTAAAATTCGGTAATCTTTTCTGTTTTAAACTTTGATTGTTTCTTTTGGATTAGTAAAAAGGAAAAAAGTTACGTTAAGATAAAATATTAGATTTTCATATAAATATGACATATTATTATGTCAAAAATGTATATTATAGTCTCAAAAATATTATGTTAAAAATTAAATAAGATGGATAATTTCATAAGGTTTATTCATATTATTTTAAGAGGACGCAAACGTAATAAATGTAATGTAAACCAAGTTCTATTCACACGTGCAATAAAATGTTTAAATACTTTTATACAGGGTGATATAAAAATTAGTTTAAAAAATATAAACAGTATACAGGGTGATTCATGAGGAAATGTCAATACTTCAGATACATATTCAGGACCAAAAAATAAACATAAAAGTCTATATAAATAAGTGTCCGCAAGGCCTTAGTTCTCCAGATACAGGGTGTTAAAGTTTTTATTTAATTTTCCTATTTCTTAAATAAAATCTATGATAATGTAAATAAGGGGGTGAAAATTGATATACGGGGGTTTTTTGGTATGACAAATTCGAATCTAATATAAGTATTGCTCTTACTTATAGGGGGCACCACCTACATGTCTTTCTATTTCTTCGAACAATCACAACTTTTTGGTACAGTCTTGTATTACATTTTTGAGCAAAACAAATTATTCCCTTGCCATTTCTACGTCAAAAAGGTATACCTGTTAAAAGTGGATACGAGCAACCGTTTTCGAGATATTTGGATTTAAAACAGTTTGGGCGCATGTGATTTTTTTTATCAAATTCACATAAAGTATGCATGTATTGTAAAAAAATAGAAGTGTGCCTTGCCTGACATAACCACTGCTGGTTGGTGCTTTCATCGTTTTTCCTGTTACTTAGCAATAGTAATGTCAGTTAATAATAAGATCAAATTTTGTCACTGTCAATTTTTGTTCATAACTTTTATTATCTGACAATAATCATTTAAGAAACTTTAGATCTAAATACGTCATTATGGTCATGGGGTCGCAATTCAAGCCGTCGCGGAGTACCAGCTTCGTTTTCCAGATAGAAGGGTGACAGATAGAAGAGTTTTTCAACAAGTTTTCACTACTGCTGGAGAATTTGGGATGTTTCCAAGTGCGAAAATTGTATCTAAAAGGGAATCGGGACCCAACGTTGAAGTAGAAGAGGCTATACTCAGTGCCGTCGAAAATGATCCAAGCATAAGCACTAGGCGGATTGCAGATACTTATCAAATTACACAATCGTCTGCTTGGAGAAATCTTCACATTAATTGTTTATACCCATTTCATTTACAACGGGTTCAACACTTGCAGGAGGGTGATTTTGAGTTGAGAATGCAATTCTGTAACTGGATTAATGAAGATCAAAGGTTGTATAGGTATGTTTTGTTCACTGATGAAGCACAGTTCACGCGTGATGGTATAAATAATCTTCACAATGAACACCGGTGGTCCAATGAAAATCCTCACGCTACCGTAAAAAATAATTTCAAACATAAATTTAGCATTATTGTGTGGTGTGGAATGTTAAATGGTCATTTAATTGGTCCATTTATAATTGACGGTAGTCTTACAGGAGAAAAATATTTATAAACTTTCTTGAAAATCATTTGCGAAATCTATTAGAAGATGTTCCTCTTAATGTAAGACAAAACATGTATTTGCAGCATGATGGAGCCCCTGCACACTACAGTTTACTTGTAAGAGATTTTTTAAACCAAAACTTTCTAAACCGATGGATTGGTCGGGGAGGTCCGTTTAATTGGCCACCTAGATCGCCAGACCTTAATCATCTGGATTATTGTCTTTGGGGATGGTTCAAATCACTGGTATATTCCACTAAAGTAAATACAAGAGAAGCATTATTGGATCGGATAACAAACGCAGCACAAACACTGAAGAATGCGTCCAAATGTATCCACAGCGCAACCCGAGCTATACACCATAGAGCTGACCTGTGCTTAGAAGCAAATGGTGGAATTTTTGAAAATTATAAACGTAAGATTTTATTAAAAACAACTTAATAATAACAATTTTAATAAAAATTAAATACCTTTTGTTTAGTTTATGTCTGAGGCACTGAATACACATCTCAAAAAAATGTGTTAGTCTTTCATTTCAAAGCTTTTGTGCCAAGATGCGTTTAAATTTGGACAAAATAACAAACTTAAAATTTTGCGATAAAAAATTACATGCGCCGAAATTGTTTTAAATCCAAATATCTCGAAAACGGTTGCTCGTATCCACTTTTAACAGGTATGCCTTCTTGACGTAGAAATGGCAAAGAAATAATTTGTTTTACTCAAAAATGTAATACAAGACTGTACCAAAAAGTTGTGATTGTTCGAAGGAGTAGAAAGACATGTAGGTGGCGCCCCCTACAAGTAAGAGCAATACTAATATTAGATTCGAATTTATCATACCAAGAAACCCCCGTATATACATTTTCACTCCATTATTTACGTTATCATAGATTTTATTTAAAAAATAGGAAAATTAAATAAAAACTTTAACACCCTGTATCTCGAGAACTAAGGCCTTGCGGACACTTATTTATATAGACTTTTATGTTAATTTTTTGGTCCTGAATATGTACCTGAAGTATTGACATTTCCTCATGAATCACCCTGTATATTTGAAAAACAAATGAGCAGATCAAATTCATATTTTAACCACAACAAATATTTACATTCTGTTTTTTTTTGTTTAAACCAGAATTCCGTAAACAATATTTTTTAAATTACGTCTTTGTTTATTTATGATTTTAAAAACCACTTTTTACTAAAAATTACAACGAACAAAAAAAATTCCACTAATCAATCAGTGAATGCTGTTAGGTTAGTATCTTTTTTATTGTTACATTTCAGTCTTAAGGTAGAAATAAGAGGATATGATAAGAGTAATAAATTGTGCAAAATGTCTTCCTTTGTGAATTTTCTGTTACATTTTCTTGAACGAAACTCTCTATAATGGCGGAAGTGATTATTCCTTGCTACTGCGGCTTCTTCGGAAAAAATGCCTTCAGGAAATGTAAAATTTTTTATAATCTCGGCTCCATGCATGAGAATTTTGTGTATGGATGCCGGCATGTAATACCATCCATATAAATTTATAAATAATTTTGCTGTTTCTTTGTCAAACTGATCAAATTTTTGAGTATTAATATTTTATCCAGACGCCAAAACTTGCAGTATAACATAAAATTCTTTTATTAAAGTTTCATCGATGCCAGTAATTTCAGATGACTTTCTATAATTTTCAAAAAATCTTCTCGCTGTGTTCCTGTCGTTGGACGTACCCAGTTCTTGTTTTACAAAATCCACATGTAGGTCAATGTCTTCGTTAAATCTAAAACAAAATTCTTCAGAAAAAGAAAAAGTCAATATTTTCTTGCATTTAGTTGATGCTAGGTAACGACAAATAACTGTAAGGAAATATCATTATTGTACTGTAAGAAAATATAGTTTCCTGATAGTCATTTCCTTACAGTTGACCAAAAATTTAAAATTTATACACAACAAATAATATATTGTCTTTTAAACAGTTTTCGATTTTCGGAAATATAGTATGTATACCTCGTAGGAAAAATCACATTCCCGGACTCCGTTTTGCTAGTCTACTAGATATACAATAAAATAGTATTGTCTTCCCCTAGAAAAATAATTATTAATAAATAAAATTTATATAAACAGCAGAAAGCAATACTACACCTTCTTTGTATTTGTTTTTTTCTATATTTCTTTTGTTGTTTCTCTTGAGAACTCTCGCGGACCATTTTTTAAAATCTAGGTTATAGGATACATGGAGCATACATTCCAAAGCTCTGATCCAGGAGTGAAGAGTAGAAATTCCTAAGGAATATTGATTCTCATTTGGAATTTTCTTGTTTATGATCTACAAAATATCAAAAAAAAATTTTTATGATCTACAAAAATCAAAAAAAATTTTCGAAAATTACCTCCATGTTGTTCATTTCAGTAGGTTTTGCTCCGCAAATATAACAGACCATTGTTGAAACTCCTGCTAAACAGGAACAAATTTTACCATCAATAATAGTTAAATAAATTTAGTCTGTTATAGATAATCCACCAGGAAAAGTCGTTTTAGTAAGCAATTCTTTTTCTTCATTAAGGGACTGAAAACACTGTAAAATGATTTTCTTTGATTTTTTGACGAACTCAAAATTAATTGGTCTGCAATAAAACGTAGACGAAGGCTTTGGATTTTACCAAATAATCTTGGAAAAGTCGTTTGAATGAAATAATCTTAGAGGTACGTAAGCTGACATAAAAATGGTAGAATCATCGGAATTCAGTGTTTCAAAGGTTTGCTTATATACACTTTACCCTGATGCACAGTCAAAGCCAAATTTTCCAAAAAGTGTTAGCTCGCTAACAGCCTCAATTTTATTCTTACAATCTTTTATATCTAAAATTCTCTTTGCAGTATTGTCTAGTAAATATTGCAAAGTTATTTTTGCAAATGTGTCACATTGAATTTTGTGGAGGGTAACACTCTTGATTGGCTTGCTGGATCTGATAGTAGGAGGGATAAATATTACAATGTTCATCTTTTGCTGATTTCCTCCAATTTATGTACTGCTGCTTTGACAAACCTAATAACACAAATAGAGCCAGAGCCTTCTCATTTCAATACGAATGACAGTGATATTGATCAATATTTTGGCAAAAATTAAGGACATTCTGAACTTGTTTGGGATTTCCGTGTAAAAAATTTAAAATATTATTAATGCCTTGATACTCCGATCCTAAAAATTATTAACTATGTTTCATCACTTTTATTTATTATTATTATTATTACTATAGAACGGAAGCTTTAACGGCTTTGGTCAATTAAGAAATCATGTTTCTTGGGATTAGACTGTGTCAAATTGAAATTACTATCCGACTTTTCGCCTTCGATTGCACGAGGCATCTTCAAGGACACACTGAATAAGCTCGAAGAGATTCAGGCAGGCTTTTATACCCGACTTGTCCTCGCTAAACCGTGACACAAGATCGATTTCCACGTGTGATGTAGACCGTAACTTGTATCTCTATTGAAATTTATTGTATGTTTAAATATTTCAATAGATTTCATTTATAAAAACCTGGAACCGATGCTAGAACCAAGGTTTCCTTTACATTTATGAAATGGCCAGTGTTATGCTGGTGTTCAGCTACAGCAGATTAAACAGTTTGTTTCTTTTTAATACATCGTTCATGTTTCTTAAGTCTAGTTGATATTGAGCGTCCTGTTTCTTCCACATACACTTCTCCACAGGAGTAAGGAATTTTATATACTTCTTCTGTTTGGAAAGGTACAAGATCTTTCAGGGATCGCAAGCATTGTCCAATCTTCTTATGTGTATTGAAGATTGTACGTATGTTGGACCGCCGAAGTAATCGTCCTATTTTGTCTGTAGTGCTATGTATGTAGGGAAGAACAACACTACCTAATGGTGGCTCTTTATCATTCTTCTTTGGCGAAGTTGGTTTACTATGTCTTTTAATTGAACGCGTAATATCTTCAGTGCAATATCCATTCCCTCTGAGAGCTTAGGTCAGTTTCGATTTTTCCGATGTTAAAGAATCTTGATCAGAAATCGAAATAGCTCTGAATACTAGTGAGTTAATAACCGATTTCTTTTTTACTGGATGGTGATGAGAATTTGCGGTTAAGTATCTATTTGTATGCGTCGGTTTTCTATACACAGAATGTCCTAATGTACCATTTTTCTTCCTTTGAACACATACATCTAGAAAGGGAATTGTTCCACTAGATTCAATTTCCATCGTGAATTTGATATTATGATGTTGCTGATTAAGATGGTCCAGAAATATGAGGAGATTATCCTGTCCATGAGGCCAAACAACAAAAGTATCATCTATATATCTAAACCAGTGCTTCGGTTTTAGTGGAGCGGATGTAAGAGCAATATCCTCAAAGGCTTCCATAAAGATATTCGCTACCACAGGTGATAGAGGAGATCCCATAGCTGCCCCTGAAGTTTGTTCATAAAAATTTTCTTGAAAAATGAAATAAGTAGATGTAAGACAAGCTTCCACTAGGTCTATTAAGTTCTTGTCAAGATTATTGTTATCCAGTATGTCCGATATAATGGAAATTGAGTCGTTGACAGGAACATTTGTGTAAAGTGATTCTACATCGAAACTGACCAACATATCTTCGGGATCCAACTGGATTGTCTTGAGTTTTTCCACGAAATGTGCAGAGTTTTAATAAAAGAATCTGTTTTTCCAGTAAATGTATTAACAAAATTTGAAAGATATTTATTTAGTTTGTATGTGGGCGAGTCTATTACACTGAGATCGGTCGAAGTGGTACGTTGTCCTTGTCCTTCGGAAGACTGTAGAACCTGGGAGAAAACCAAGCAGCTCCAAGACTCCCGGCTATTGCACTGAAGATATTACGCGTTCAATTAAAAGACATAGTAAACCAACTCCGCCAAAGGAGAATGATAAAGAGCCACCATTAGGTAGTGTTGTTAAATACGTACAATCTTCAATACACATAAGAAGAGTGGACAATGCTTGCGATCCCCGAAAGATCTCGTACCTTTCCAAACAGAAGGGGTATATAAAATTCCTTGCTCTTGTGGAGAAGTGTATGTGGGAGAAACAGGACGCTCAATATCAACTAGACTTAAGTAACATGAACGATGTATTAAAAAGAAACAAATTGTTCAATCTGTTGTAGCTGAACATCAGCATAACACTGGCCATTTCATAAATGTAAAGGAAACCAAGGTTCTAGCATCGGTTTCAGGTTTTTATAAACGAAAGGTTAGAGAATCTATTGAAATATTTAAACATAAAAATTTCAATAGAGATACGGGTTACGGTCTACATCACACGTGGAAATAGATCTTAACACAGGGTCACGGTTTGGCGAGCACAAGTCGGGTATAAAAGCCTGCCTGAATCTCTTCAAGCTCATTCAGTGTTCAGATCTCGTGGAGTAAAAATCCCTGAAGATGCCTCCTGAAATCGAAGGCGAAACGTCGGATAGTAATTCGAATTTGACACGGTCTAATCCCAAGAACCAAGATTTCTTAATTATTATTATTATTATTACTGTTATATATTTGTATTATTAGTAATTTTTTTCACTGAAATCTCCATATTTAAATTACAGTGATGGGTGCAAATAATAAAACTATATAGATTTTATTAGTTAAACTTAGTTACTTTGTTACTAACCTGCCAACTTCTTTGACGATATTGCAAAATTAAGTTCATCAAGATTTTCCTGCCTTATTTTTTCTGTCCGTCTTCGTTTTTGTCTATCCGACAAATTTTGAAAGAGCTTTCGTTGCCTACCGTTAATATCGGTTTCCGTATTCTTGCAAAATTTTAAATTTCAGGCTAAGCCAAGAGCGATTCTGAATTAAAAATCTTACTTCGTTTCTAAATGCTTTATTCCATTTATTAACCAAAGTTTTACAAAAGAGTCTCACACATTCCATAAGTTCTTTAATTTGCTTTGTAGTAATCACCATAATCAACATTTTGAGCTTTTGTGTGAAAAAATAAATTTCGATTACACTTTAAACCTTCCATAATAAATAAAGTTAAATCACAGTAACTTTTGAATATTCGGGAATAAAATATATTCTTGGATTGACTTTTATTGATAACAGGCAGCGTTACCATAGTTACCCGAGTCCTGTACAAAACCATAGCTTGCTGAGAATAGCAAATTGACAACCGTAAATGTTTTTGAGCGGTATTTATTAAAGGCCTTTAAATTTATATCAAGTCAAACTGGATAGTTACAGGTTTAAGATGACATATGTAAAAATGAAACAAATATTTTTTTTAAATGTCATTATTGAAAAATTTGATAGTGACATAAGCAGAATCTAATTGGTGAATTAGGGGTTTTAATTTCGAAGGCAACTTGCAACTCTTAAACCTTTTTAGTGAACGCGGGAGTTAATTTTTTTTATTTTCGACCTGCACCGTATAATAAATATACGATTATTTCGAACGGTCGCAACAACACATACTCTTAGCCTAGCCATTTTTGTCCATTTTTTTGTAAGTCAAAAAAAGCCTTAAAAAGTAGAATAAAAAAAATCATTTATAAAAAAATTAAGTTCCTCAAAATTTGGAAACAACTTAAAATAGATATATACAGTTTTTGATTCTCATATGTTTTTATTATGTTACACATCGATAATTGTAAATTTAATAATAATACGTTTTCTGATTAACTAAAAATTGGTAAATATTTCGTCTGATTTAAGCAATGTTGATTTTAACTTAAACACCTATAATTTTTTCTACATATACCGGTAACCAAAAACATAATATTGTGTTTTCTATAAAGAACAATACATTTGCAACGTATAAACATAACATTGTTCAAACAAAACCATACTTTTGAATATTCGCCAATGTCCGGCCATTTACATTGCCTCGATCCAGTGTGCGGCGGCCCGGTTAAAGTTTACAGAAAAAAAAATCATATTAGAACTATCGATAGAACTAAAAACTACCGATTTATAAAAGCGCCTATTTAGGTAAGGAAATTCGCAGTCTGTATAGACTTTAACGCGCACCAAACAGGCAAGTAGCCTTTTATATTTATTTGGCCTTAACCAGCAGGTTCATTTCCGTCGCAGCCGAGCTTTACGTCGGTAAAGATCAACCGAACAAAATTTCTACGGGGAATAGGGAGAGAAGATGAAAAATAATTACTGATCTGATAGTTTATTTTAAGTTATTTACTATTTGCTTTGGCAGGGCCCCATTACTCATTAGACCTGTGAAGCCCGGGCCTAGGGCTCGTCAGAAAGCGAGTCCGTCACGGCCTCGCTGCAACAAAAATCGTTTATATAATTTTCCTTGTTTCATTTTATCAGCAAGTAGGTAATTTTTATATGTTATTATATTAAAGGAGGAGATAGGTGTCCGTTATATGAAAGGGAGAACTTTGTTTTTGGTCGTTACTTTTTCTCACGAGCTTGGGAACTTGGTAAATACGTTTGGGCGAAATAATTAAACCTGCACTGGCTGCAATTCTTTGAGAGAATAGGGCCCCAAAAGTTGTAGATGCAGTAACGACTTAAGGTGTTAATTTTTTGTGTTCTGTGTTGGGTGCTAGACAAAAACAGGAGTTTAATTGCAGTGATACTGATTCTATATTTTGTTTTGTAAGTATTCAGCGTTGTAGTTAGATATATAGAAATATAAATAGTCGATAAAATGAATTACAATACCAACCGGGAGCAGCTAAAATAAAAAAAGCTGCGGAAAATGAAGCAAAATTGAAAAAGCATGTAAAAATAGACAATTGTTTTTAAGTTATGGACAAAAGTAACAATAGTCAGTCGTCTAGTCGTAAATCGGTGTAACTAGAATTATTATTATACTTTAGAACAGAACTGCTCAAACATTCGATCGCGAGTGCTTTTTGAGTAGATTTCGAGAAGAAAAAATGTTTTAATAAGTAGGTACTTAACTAAACTACAAAAATTTATTACGTAATAAAATAACACTCTGCTAGCGGCAAAAGGCGGCTTTATCAGAGGAACGTGCAGTACTTGTCAAAGAAAAGCCTCGTTTTTTATTCTTGCCGCTTTTCTAGAAATTTCGGGCGGCGCGTTTGACGGGAACATTCGAGACTTTCGTTCACGCCGATATAAATGTTTTTAATAACGATTGGGAGGAAGAATTTTTGTTTTATATGGTGAAAGATAAGTGCTTTTGTCTTATTTGTCGTGCGTCAGTTGCAATACCTAAGCGTGGTAACTTAGAGAGGCATCATAAAACGGTTCATAAAAACTATGAAAAGGATTTTCCGCCACAGAGTGAATTAAGAAAATGAAAAGTACGTGATTTGATATCTTGTTTAAAAAAAGAACAAACCATGTTCACAAGACCAGCCAAACAATCAAAAGCTACTATAATCGCGTCATTTAAAATATCTCATATATTAGCGAAACACAAGAAACCATTCGAAGATAGATCGGTTCTGAAGGAAGCATTTATTGAAGCGGGTGAGACTTTATTTGGAGATTTTAAAAATAAGACAGAAATCGTGTCTGCTATTAGAGAACTTCAGTTATCTCGTCCGACTGTCACAAGGCGTATTGAAGTCATGAGTCAGGACATGGCAGATAAACTAAAAAATGATATCATGGAATGTACATACTTTTCTTTACAGTTCGACGAATCCACCGATATGACAGACACTGCCCAGCTATGTATTTTTATTCAGATGGTATTCAATGACATGTAGCCTAAGGAAGAATTTTTGACAATCATTCCTCTGAAGGGGAAGACCCGTGGCGAAGATATATATGACGTTTTCTTCAATTTTGTAAAAAACTACAACCTACCAATATATAAATTAGTGTGCATTATAACCGATGGAGCAACAAATGAAATAACATCTTTTCTAGACAAAAGAGGTGATGACACTCAGATGTTGAAGAACGAAAAATGGCTGACTGATTTGGCATTTTTGACTGACATCACAATGCACTTAAACACCATTAACTTGGAGCTTCAAGGTAAAGGAAAAACTGTTATTGAGATGATTAGCGCAGTAAACGCATTCAAAAGTAAATTGCAACTTATGATAGATCAACTGAAAAGAAAGGATCTGAAACATTTTCCGTCTTTGAAAGCAAGGATTCCTCAGTTGAATTTTGATACGTATGAGGCTGAATTATCAAACATTTTGGGACAATTCGAAATGCGTTTTGATGATTGTAGTAAATTGGCAAATGTAGCATCATTTATGAGTTATCCTTTTTCGTGTAAAAACATTGAGGAATTAGCTACTGAAATAGCAAGTCAGTTTAATATGAACTCATGTTCTGTTGAAAATGAGTTGGTGCAGCTTATATCAGATATACAACTCAAAGCTACAGCATCCGATACAAATTTCTGGTGTTTTATATCTGAAGATAAATATCCGAATCTAAGGCAAATCGCCCTTCAATGGACAGCAATGTTTGGGTCAACTTAATTGTGCCATTTTCTGAAATGAAGGTAATTAAGTCAAAATATCGCAGTCGACTAACTGCGATCATATGTCATCATGCTTGCGATTAGCACTCGGTGGTTGCGTACCATCTTATGAAAAATATGATGAGGACATGCAGTGCCACGCTTCAACATCCAAAGTCACTCCTTAGTTAAGTTTAACACCATATGTAACTCTTTTGTTTTGTAACAACCAATAAACTCGCAATTTTGAATAACTATGAGTTTTTTCATCGATATTGTAGAAAAGAACCTAACTATACCTAACCCAAACCTTGACTAAAATAATGTATATTGTGCGGAAAGCTAATATACTACGGTACGCTACCGTACACCCTACCTAGGCAGGTAGGTAGGTAGGTAGGTAGATAGGTAGGGTGTATGTATCGTGTATGTACGACAATCCTGCATCACACATACTTGCAGCCTCTCAGAGTCGATCGTAAGTAGTCTAAAAATATTGAGGTAGATCGCCAGCAGTTCAAGTTTGAGCACCCCTGCTTTAGAATGTTGTTTTGTTAAGTTTATTTAGAATAGTTTATATGGAATATATTATGGTACTTATTATAGAGAGTGGAGGAGGCCAGGTTTTACGATTTAGCACCAGGGCCCCACGTTGTTACGTCACTGGTCAATTTCTCGGTTTCCGATTGTAAAGAATCTTGGTCACAAAGATTTAAAACCTACTTTTTTTAGTCATTCCAGTCTCTCACCGTCCATACATGCCGTGTAGATTCCCGACCATCCGAAAAAAAAAAGATTTTCAACGCGGTACAGTTTTCAAAATTTGCTGAGCTCTGAAATCGCTTCAGTTTATAAATGAATGATAAGAGAAAAGAATTTTATATAAAGCTTAATTCCGAATAATTAACTGTAGTTGGAAATTTCTTTTCTTTATTATTTTTCCATGAATTAAAAAAGACATATATCTTCGTCATTTTTTACAGTTAAACACAAAAACATTCAGACATTTCTGAAATGACTTAAATCTTCTATCTCATGTGACTTTTATAAAAGGAATTAAAATATAAAATCGAAGTAAAAAATGTTTTATATTAACGAGTTAAATGTTTTTAATTCTCACAGCATACAATCGTTTGAAACGGTGAAAATGTGGAATAATATAGAACTTTTAAAATTACAATCTCTGGTTAAAATTTTCACTATAGTTCCTTTTCATTCATCATAGTCCTTCGAGTATTTGAGATCGCTAATTCCCCATTTTTGCTAAAAATAAAAATTAATTAGTTAATATATTAGTTGAAAAACAACTCCATCCGAAATATATTTCAGGACATCAAACCTAATTTTCGTAATTTCTAAACTCATAATCCCCTTTTCTCTAGAGTATGCGTTACCGCGAGAATTAATTCAATAAAAACCCTCATATATCAAAAACTGATAGATTCTTGGCAATCTACTAACATAATCCCGAATTTCTTTACTTTTTCTTTATTTCTTCGGAGGAAAAGTTTCGCAAAAACAACAAAAACAAAGTGCCCAAATACATCGATTTCAATAAAAGTTTCTCATTTAGCCCAAATCTCTAAGACCGAGACTGTTCTTTTGTTTACTCAGAAATAAATAAAATAAATGTAAGTTAAATTTAGTTGTACTTTTTGTGCCGGAAACGTTCGCAGCAGGCGTTTCTTCCGCATTAAAAACACTACGAAAGCCGTTTAAACTTTCTGACTAACTTCATGATTTTATTTGTGTTTCGTCGATGTCGTCAAAAAGAAAAACACAAAATAAAAGATTTCTTGTGATATGGAAAAATGGCCAAAAATAGGCCGATATATATAGCGGATTGTGGTCTTATCGTGCGGGTCCAAAGGTCAACAACATTATGAAAAAAATCAGAAAACACAGTGAATAGGGTTGTGTGATTCTTTTATCGAGCTATAAAATCTCGATGGGCTATTTACAAATATACAGAAAAAAAATAGTTTTTTTTTTATTATATTACGCAATATTATTAAGATAGCCACTTAATATTATTTTATATATTAAATGCCGAGGGACTAAATAAAAAAAATTTGTAATTTTTGGATGCAGAGTGTAAAAAAGTTCTCAGATTTTGTCTATCAGATCTAGTTAAAAAAAAATTGTGTATATATTTTACGTTATAACTGTTATAATATATAATATTACTATTGCCAGTTAAAAAAACAAAGACACATGGATTTAAGTATTTATTGCAAAAACCTTATTTACATAATTACATTAGTCACTAATCACATAAAAATTTTCTTTTATACGACTTACCAGAATGGAGTTTACTAGGGCACTCTCGCTGAAGGCTCCAGCAGTAGTCCACCATCATGTAGCTATCCCATCGACCTTTATAACAATCTTCCATAGTTTTAATATCCTGATAAAATCTTTCCCCCTGTTCTTCACTACAATCACCTAAGTTTTCTGGAAAACGATCTAAGTGGCTGTGGAGGTATTGAACTTTTATACTCATGTTACAGCCGAGAATATTAAAATTTGAGAGCATAGTTTCCACTAATTCTCCGTAATTCTCTGCTTTATGGTTGCCAAGAAAATTTTGTACTACTTGCACAAGTGAACACCAAGCGTTAGATTCAATCTTGTTTATTGATGTGGTGAATTGTGGATCTTTAACAAGTTGCCTTATTTGAGGACCAAATATACCAGCTTTTAGTTTTTCCGTGCCAATGCCATGGAATTTACGTGACAAATACCCAAAACAATTTTCATCTCGATTTAAAGCCTTCACAATCTGCTTCATTAGGCCCAGCTTGATACGCAAGGGCGGAAGTAAGATTTTTTCTCTTGAAACCAAAGGTTCGTTGATCACGTTTTGATTTCCTTGAATCACGACATCTCTTAAAGACCAATTTTTGTTAACCCAGTGCTCATTTTTAGCTCTGCTGTCCAAAAGGCACAAAAAACAAGGATATTTTGTATACTGATGTTCTTCGTATTTAATTTTTCTCAAAACTAATGCAATCATATTCTTCCTTCATGGTAGTAGAATGACCAATAGGAATTGAGCCATATTTGTTACCGTTATGTAAAAGAACACATTTTAAACTACCTTTTGAACTGTCAATAAAGAGGCGCCAATGATCTGGAGTGTATTTAAGCAACCCCATTTTTTCTAAGAGCCCTTTTATATTGTTACGGAATATCAAGTTATTTTCATGAGCGAAAAAAGGCAACAGATCCTTATCTCTTCTACGATAAAATGTAATATTAGTACCTGGACAAAGTAGATTTTTTTCTTTTAATCTGGATGCAAGTAATTCAGCCGATTCCTTTGAGAGATTCAGGTCTCTTATAAGATCGTTTAGTTCTTCTTGATTGAAACACTGCGGAGTTGCTAAATCTGCTTCAAATTCGCTGTCGTTTTCTGATTGAATTCTTTTGAACTTCGTCAGACGTTGATGTTTCTGTATCATCTTCTGTCAGTTCGGGTAGACTGCTGAATGATGGAAAGGGTATTTCTTCAGAATTCGCTACAGGCCTTCTTGCAGAATCTAGATCAGGATATGTCCATGTGTGTCTATTGTTTCTATTTGTGCCTTTAATATTAAGGAGACAAAAATAGCAGTCGACATGATGGTTTCGCGGTTCTCTCCAAACCATTGGTACACAAAACTTTAGGCACTTCCTCTTTCCAGTTGTCCACTGTCGCAAATGTTTTACTTGATCTCCTAAATGAACGCCAAAATAGGCAAGATAAGCTCTTTTCACAAAGTCAGAAATCGTTTTTCTGCTCTCTTTCAAAGTGTATTCACCACACATATAACAATAAACATCGGGATGATTTACACAGGTACGTCTGCTTGTGGATGACATTATTTCAGTTTAGTGTCTTGATACTACAAAACAACCAAAATTTACACAAGATGATAGCATAACTTTACTTGGGAAAACTCAGTAATATACTACATCGAGTTTAGCCAAGCAAGTATAGAAGAATCGGCTCATAGGCAATTACAGGTATAAAAGTAATTAAGAGCAGTGTATTGAGTAGTTCCTAGTATAGGAACATTGGGTCAGGGTCAATTCTAGGTATCCATTTGGTTAACTAGATTCTGGAAAATTTCTATTTTAATGATTAAGTACATATTTATCTCTTTATTTGTTGTCCTTTATCAGAAAAAAATATCAATTAACCTGTAACCTGTATCTCAAAAACTAGAGCTGATAAAAAAAATCTGGTGGCATTTTTGGAATCAGCACATTAAAAACATCTAAAATCAGATGTTAGATTTCCGGCACCAAATTTTTATTTTCATTTTGTTACCCTGTGTTATTGATGCTATTTCGACATCTAGAACTAGTTTTCGATTCCACCAATCCCATATTAATTTCTCCGTATGTTCCACAGATTTCTTCCAATAATATAATCTAATGAATCTTGCCAAACAATTTGTCCTTCATATGATGTAAGACCATCGTTCACGTGTTTTTCGTAACATAATTTTGCCCCAGTCCATATTATTTCTATTGCCTTAAACTGGAAATGGTATGGCGGTAGTCGTAAAACCTCATGTCCATTTTCCCGTAATATTTAAAATACGGCATATACTGTTGTTTTTTTAATGTATTTTGCCATTAGAACTCCTTTTGTTCTAGTTTCAGTATATTGGGTAAAGGTTTTTGTTTTTGCTTTATTAGCCAGTCATAAATATCATTTATCTTCCAGGATGAAGTATGTTGTTTATTTAAGATTCTTGAATGATGATACATTGTCCAGAATGATCAAAGATGGACCATCTAAATTTGGAATCAGTTGTTCTTTTAACCACTTTTCAAACAGTTCACAGTTCATATTATCATGTTAGTAACAGTAAACTTTCGCCTGGGAGAAATCCTGTTGAATCTTCTGAGTCGTCCTCAAATTGTGCAATGATTACACAGGCCAACACACATTTTGGTGCCTGCGATTTTTTAACTATTCCTGGGTAATTTTTGGATGCAGAATTTAAAAAAGTTCTCAGATTTTGTCTATCAGATCTAGTTAAAAAAAAAGTTGTGTATATATTTTACGTAATAACTGTTATAATATATAATATTACTATTGCCAGTTAAAAAAACAAAGACACATGGATTTAAGTATTTATTGCAAAAACCTTATTTACATAATTACATTAGTCACTAATCACATAAAAATTTTCTTTTATACGACTTTCCAGAATGGAGTTTACTAGGGCAGTCTCGCTGAAGGCTCCAGCAGTAATCCGCCATCATGTGGCTATCCCATCGACCTTGATAACGATCTTCCATAGTTTTAATATCCTGATGGAATGTTTCCCCATATTCTTCACTACAGTCACTTAAGTTTTCTGGAAAACGATCTCGGCGGCTGTGGAGGTAGTGAACTTTTATACTCATGTTACAGCCGAGAATATTAAAATTTGAAAGCATAGTTTCGACTAATTCTACGTAATTCTCTACTTTATGGTTGCCAAGAAAATTTGGACTACTTGAACAAGTGAACACCAAGCGTTAGATTCAGTCTCGTTCATTGATGTGATGAATTGTGGATCTTTAACAAGTTGCCTTATTTTTTGTCCTTTATCATAAAAAAATATCAATTAACCTGTAACCTGTATCTCAAAAACTAGAGCTGATAGAAAAAATCTGGTGGCATTTTTGGAATCAGCACATTAAAAACATCTAAAATCAGATGTTAGATTTCCGGCACCAAATTTTTATTTTCATTTTGTTACCCTGTGTTATTGATGCTATTTCGACATCTAGAACTAGTTTTCGATTCCACCAATCCCATATTAATTTCTCCGTATGTTCCACAGATTTCTTCCAATAATATAATTTAATGAATCTTGCCAAACAATTTGTCCTTCATATGATGTAAGACCATCGTTCACGTGTTTTTCGTAACATGATTTTGCCCCAGCCCATATTATTTCTATTGCGTTAAACTGGAAATGGTATGGCGGTAGTCGTAAAACCTCATGTCCATTTTGCCGTAATATTTAAAATACGGCATATACTGTTGGTTTTTTAATGGATTTTGCCATTAGAACTCCTTTAGTTATAGTTTCAGTATATTGGGTAAAGGTTTTTGTTTTTGCTTTATTAGCCAGTCATAACTATCATTTATCTTCCAGGATGAGGTATGTTGTTTATTTAAGATTCTTGAATGACGATACATTGTCCAGAATGATCAAAGATGGACCATCTAAATTTGGAATCAGTTGTTCTTTTAACCACTTTTCAAACAGTTCACAGTTCATATTATCATGTTAGTAACAGTAAACTTTCACCTGGGAGAAATCCTGTTGAAGAACCTGCATACAAAATGATGAACCGATTTCCCGTCCCATATCCCTTTTTTCTCTTGAACACTTTTTACAGGTTCGTCCTGCCAAGATTTCGAACCACTTCCATTAGAAAATACCCAAGTCTCGTCTAAAAATACCACTTTTCTAAATTTTGAATTAACATTTTCCGTGCATTTCTTTAAAAACTGGATACGCTGACTTGCTATATGTGGCAACTCGCCCAAAAATCTTCGATTACAGTCCTTTTTGTATCGAAAACCCAACATTTTTATTAATTTTGACAACGATTTTAGTCCAATTCCCAGTATGCCTCGATTTTTTAAAGCTTCTTTTAAAACTTGAAGATATTAGTTTTTGTTGTGTATAAACCGTATTAGGAACATCCGTTTTTATACATTTTCACTAAAGTATTCTGTCTTTGGCTTTTTTCGTGTACATTTCTTAATCTTCTTCCGTAGTAAATTATGATTTTTTTTATGCACAATTTTCTGCAGTCCTTATACCGATTCTCAGAGCTTTTGCTACTGTCTCCTGGATAATGGCCGGTGAATTTTCATTTTCGTAATATTTTATTAGATTTAATACTATTTTTTTCGCTTGTAGATGCAAAAAACCAGAAATATGTTTTCTATTAGTCATTTTGTCACTGACTTGTCAATCTGACGTTGAAGTGACATTGCTCAAAGATTTTTGCAACTACTGGTATTTATATGTTTAGCCTCTTTTTTCATATGAAAATATCATAGGTCTATCTAATTCATCTTTCGGCTTTTATGCGGAGGATATGATTATACGTAATAAAAGAAAAACAAACTTAAAAAGTTTGTCGTTGATAAATCGTATGACACGCACGACAACACTGCTTTTGACTTTATATATTTTCTTGTCTGTGCATACATAGATTGTTTATCAGGCGTGTATGAAGGTTTGTTTAATGCGTCTTTCTGACTAAATTTCTAGACCGACTTAAAGTTTGAATGTTTGGAAAACCGTGCATGTGTTTCTCTGCCTACATAGGACCCGAATTCTTGACTCGATAGAATAACCTTTTCTTTCAGTTTTTACACGTTCCCTCTTAAGATTGAGAGAAAACTGTTCTGCTGGGATATGCCTAGGAGAACGATTACGCCGCATTGTCCTTAAATTGTAAATTCGTTATTGTTTCTTTTTATAATATATAATTGTTGTATAGACAAGACTAGGAAAATGTTCAACACGCTGAAGAATTGGTTGAGTTACATAGGCGGGTACATAAAAAATCCAATTCTCTTGAATATTTGTCTGATGCACATTTCACTAATATGTTCAGATAATACCAAAACCAGTTTTTAATTCTAACTATAATTTAATAATGTTTTTCAGCTTGAACAGGATTAACGAACTGTTTCTAGAACGGAAACTTGCTGTGGGTCGTGTCATTTCAGAATCTCGGAAGGTATTAGAAATAGGACATTAAATTTGATATGTATTTTGAGAGGAGACGTGGATCTCGAAATTTGTTTGAAACATTTTTCTGTACTACGTTTGATACCCAACATATGATACCGCAAAGTAGATGAAAAAAGTCAATTTCGATGTAACACGGTTGAGTTTGCAATTTTAATTTTTTTTCTGACGGAACTCTCCAGAACGATGTTTCTTCCTGTCTTACAGAACTCCATTATTTTTGGTTGGGTTTTGATTTCGGTTGACGATTTAACGAATTTTTTTCGTTCGTAAAAAGGTGTTTTGGGGAGCTTATATTTTCGAAATTTTCCAAAAAATGTTTTTCACGGAAAATATCTAGGAGAACAAAAACCTAGATGCATCTCTGTTAAAAAATGGAGAGAAAATAGAAACTTTTAAGAAAAACTGAAAATTTTCGAAAAAGTCACAAAAAGTTAATTTTTTCAGTAACTTTTTCTTCTTTATAGAAAAAAGTAGGCATCTGGTCAGAAAACTAATTACGGCACCGAAAAGTGCCTCAAAACATACACAAGATGAACTATTTAGGAAGGGTCTTAAATTATATACAGGGGGTAAACTAAAGGGGTAAATTGCGGACCTAAGTTCCCAAGAATTTTTTAACATTATCCTGTATTACAAGGAAACTAATACAGTAGAGCCGCGTTAATCCGAACCCTGTTTAATCCGATGATCGCGGTAATCCGAACAACCGACCATCTCCGATTAATCCCACTGCGAATGCGTCTGCTGACTTGTTAATTTGTTTCTACACGGTTTTGATTTGTTTGAACAGCATTGTGCCATCTAAAGACTGATCATGCCGAAAATAATGTAAAAATCAAATAACATTTCTGGAGAACACAAACTTCGATTACTAGTTATTGGAAAGGCCAAGAAATCATGTGCTTTTGGATCTACCATCTTTTCAGTGTGTTATAGGTGACAAAAGAGTACATGGATCATAAACAACTTTTCATAGATTGGTTCAAAGACGAATTCATTGCACGCGTTTGGCAATATCTTCGGGCTGATAATTTGGAAGAGCGGGATTTGATTTTAGTGGACAATGCGCCGCGCCATCCGTCGGAGGAAAAATTAAGGAGAGAAGATTCTAACAAATTGAACCGTCCTAAAATATTATCTTAAATATGAAACTTCGTTTCTATAAAAAGTGACTGGCTCAGGTGGTCCATCAAAAAGAATGGGGAGACAAAAACATTGGTGCCATTCTTATGAATATACTATACCTGAATTAGCTTATCAAAGGCAGAATTATTTGTCCGAATGGCCGTTAAACTTTCTATTAATTTATCTACGGACGTTATTTACTTTTTTGTTCTTATTGAAACTTTGGTCTAAAAAGCAGATATCATGGATTTTCATCCTTTGGCGCCGTCGTTTCGCCAACAATAGTTGGTATCGAACGGCAAACAGAAAATTGAAAGCTTTCGCATATCGCGTTTGTGTTTTTAACTTTTACATTACTACTAGAGGTTCAAATAACAAGCCTCACACTTATACCCATAGATGACGCTTCTTTACTCTTTGGGTTAATTTCTTACTGCCTTAACTTTTCATCGTATATAGTCAAACTGCCGTTGAATATTTTTTATCATCTCTACCATATGGCTGCATTGGCCTGATGAGATTTTTCAGGCCTGATGGCCTGAAAAATGCTCAAAGGCTTGTCGGTATAATGGTCCATGAGATTTGGACCCTATACATGAATTAGCTTATCAAAGGCAGAATTATTTGTCCGAATGGCCGTTAAACTTCCTATTAATTCTTATGAATGTTAACTTGTACCAGAGTTTTATTAAAAAGTCATAAAGCAAGTTGCTCCTACAAGTTCGTTCAGCTGAACCTCAGGAATTGAATCCAGAAGACGACATCCCACTAAGTTGCTAATTAAATTAAATAGGTGGAAAATGACGTAAACCCTCAGAATAACCTCTTAAGAAGATAACTTCGTCGACTGCGATTATATTTTAGCTAAAAAAAATTCGAAATTGAATCAAAAGTCAATGCTTGATTTTTTTGTTAAAAAATAAATTCATAAAAATTTGAACTTTGCTAATCCGAACGCCCCGTTATTTCGAACCTCCCGGTGTTTTTTAGGGTTCGGGTTAACGCGGCTCTACTGCATATCTAAACCGATAGGGTATGTTTTACGAAACAAGATATTTTTAGGTAGACCGTGGCCAAATTTTGAGTTTATAACTTTAACGGTGAAATTACTGCAATTTTTTAAAGTTAAAATTTAAATTCCAATTATAACCTTATTTTACCGGTTCCTGCGAATAGTAATCGAAATTATTTCCAGACCCGCGGATAGAGCATTTATTTGGCTATAAAAGAGCTCAAAAACAATTCCCTCTAACTACTTAGCAAGTGGGTGAAAATTGTATTTAAAGAAAAAAGTGCACATATCGATCAAAAATCGATAGGTACCGATCCATATATAACGCGAAATGAAGGTGGCCTTGGCCTACGATGATAATAAAATTTACAAAGATATTTGATTTTTGAGTTTGTTTAAATCAAATATTTTTTACCGCTTCGATTTGTTTATGCATTTAGGCATTAAAGATTTTTGGGAAATATAATTTTTTTCAAATAAAAAAGTAGGCGTTTGGTCGGAAAACTGATTACGGCGCCATAAAATACTCAAAAGGACACACAAAATGGATGGTTTAGGAAGGGTTTTGGAATATATACAGGGGTTGCAATTACGAGGTCAAGTTTGCACAAAAAAACTGTTTTTTTTTCCTTAACTTTTAACTTAAATTTTTTAAATAGTAAGTAGAGTAAGGAGAGTAAGTTATTTTGAAAAAATATTCTGAGAGCTCTCAAAACAAACTGTTTTTTTTTCCTGTAACTTCTGAAATACTTAAAATTTTTATATAAGGTTTTCACAGTTTCATGTAACTTTTAGGGCCGTCATTTATTTGAAATTTTTTTTGACATCTGTCAAAAAGAAAATTTTTAGATACGGGTTTCACAGTTTCTTGTAACTTTTAATTTCGTAATTTATTTTAGAGAAACATTTTTGCAGCTGTCCAAAAAACGTCTAGTATTCCTAACTTTTAAAAAGCTATTTTTTTTAAATGTTATTTCTACAGATAAACTTATAGCATATATACAGTTACACTGCGGTACCGTTCGGGTGTGCTTTGTTTTGCGTTTCTCGCAGTCGAGCTGCTTCGCAGTACGTGTGTTTGTTCTGTTTTGTTTTCGCTGTGTATTTTTGTTTCGAATTTTTCATTTTCTAAATATGGCTGAATACAAGTGTGACAATTGCCGTAAAGAGTTTTCAGAGAAAGACAAATACAATAAACTTCGTTGTAGTGGCGAGTGTAAACGATCTTTTTGCATGAATTGCACGGGCCTTGATAAGGCTACCACAAAAATCTTGATATTACAAAAATCAACCCACCTCCGATTTTTCTGCGCCCTGTGCGACTCCCCTAGTTTGAAATATCTCAACGATAAAATCACAAAGGTATCTCAATTGTCAAGTAGTGTACCGACAATTTCTGAAATGTATGACATTTTAGTGAAGAGTGAATCCAAGTGGGATCTCATGGAGAAAAAAATTGACGATATCCATAATCTCTCGAGGGAGTTTTCCGCTTACAAACCAGATATGTTATTAAAGTCTCTAAGGGATATGGAACAGAATATTTTCAATATTTCCCAAATCCTCTTCAACAATGCCGAAGAAGTGATAAAAATCCAAGTACAGGACTCCTCTTCAATTGAATTAAAAGCAGGTATTGCTAACATTAAGAGCAACCTAACTTGTGTAACTGACTTGGTAAAGGAGTTATACTCCAAATATGAAAGCCAACATAAGTGTAAGCATATCAAAAATACATACCCTACCACCATACCCTTGCCTACACCAACTATGGAAACTACCTGCTCCACCGCCTCTACACAAACTGAGGTAACACCTACGGATATTCCCAGTACTACTGAAGGCTCCAGCAAGCTGGCTTGTAATAATACACAACGGTGGCACTATGTAGTCGTAAGAAATCTTCCTGCAGGGTTTACGCCTAACAACATAGTTCACTACGTTAAGGAAAAGCTTGGGACTACAGAGTTTATTCGATGCTACCACCTAATCAATCATATCTCAAATATTGATTTTAAAATTGGAACTCAGTCAAAAAAGTCAGCTGAAAAGCTTTTAGACAGCAATCTATGGCCGCATGGCGTAGTAATAAAACGGTCAGCTGTATCCGAACTTACAGAAAAATCTACACCGAACCTCCCACCTCCCTCCACACCAAAAAAACTGCCCACCAACTCGAGCTCCATCAGTTCACTGGTTGTCTCCTCTCCAATTTCTCTAAAGGGCACTATAATATCTTCTGACAAAGAGGCCATTGCTGCCTGCAAAGCAGATGTCTTGTTGAGCGACAACTGCTATAGTCTTTCCAAGAAAGCTCCTACTGACCAAGAACCTATTTTTGATCCAATGTCTCCCCCAACAGTGAAGCTTACGCGAACCGAAAAAAGTTCTGATAACCGTTTCCTCATGTCTAGACTAAGAGAACCAGCCATTTTAAAGGCCTTCAAGTTATATCTCGCCTTCCTGCACGACCAACCTGCGCCAATTCACTTTGAAGGGTTTACAAATACAAGCACCAGGCTGTTTTTGGCTTCTGAAGGCATTCCTATAGATTATAGAACCCTACATAAGATATATTTCGATTTTCATGCTGCTTACGGATTTAACGCAGCAGAAGTGGAAGCGGATCTTGCAGCCTATGGATCCTACATATCTTCGGAGAGATCGATTCATCTTCAGAGAACCAGAGAATGCCATAAAAATTATTTTACCAGCAATTCTCCCAAAAAAAATTTTTAGAAAACACGACGTGTCCTGAGGAAATAGATTCCTCAAAACTTCCTGTTGTTACTAGTCTTAATATGGTTCTAATTAATATTCCTTCTCTAAGAAATAAAACTGACGAGTTGTACCTATTTCTGGAAGAGTTGGAGTTCCCCCAACTTGTTGCAATTACTGAGCACTGGCTGAATCTAAACGAACCCTTTTATATTGAGAGGTATACCACAGTAGCTAGATATGACAGAAAAAACTCAGCTCATGGGGGAACACTGATTCTATCCCTAAATGGAGATTTCATGTCGGTATCTAAATATGATCATTTGTTAGCGGATAGCTCTTTTGAATTCTCTATAGTATATAATCAAAACCGTGATCTTTATGTAATTTGTATTTATAGATCACCAAACTCTGATGTACAATAATTTTTAAATAGCCTGGTAAGTTTGCTAGACAGCCTACCGATTAAAGGTAAAAAAATTCTAGGCGGGGACTTTAATATTGACTATGCTACTGTTTGTGCCATCCAGAAATATCTAGTTTCTATATTCGACTCTTTCGGTCTTTCAATGCATGTATCCTCGCCAACTAGAATTTCAAAAAACTCTTCTTCTATCATCGATTACATGGCGTCTGATTTTTCTCCATCAGAGGTGCAATCACAGGTCTATAACTCAGGTCTTTCCGATCACGAGGCGGTAATTTCCAGGTTTAGTTTACCTATTAGGCCCTTACCAAGATCTCGCCATCGGGGCAGAATTTTCTCGGCCGCAAATTTCTCAGTATTTCATAATATTTGCTTTAACACCAATTGGAATTTTCAATCTGATAATGTCAACACAAACTTCAGAACTTTTTTAAATAAAACTTTAAGTGCTTTTAACAAGGCCTTCCCGCTTAAGAATATCAAACCTAAGCGGCATAAACCGTGGACCACGAAAGGAATACGAATTTCTGCTAAAAATATGCGCTCGCTCTCATATATAAAAAATTCACCGACTCCTTTCTTATTCTCGACTATATCTCTAATTATAGGAGGATCTACACTACTCTTATTAAGTCAGCAAAAAAATTACACTACCGAAAACGTCTAACAAACTCTAATAACGTTTCAAAAGAAACCTGGTCCATCATCAATAACCTCAGAAACAAATCAAACCCTGTGACTCAGATCTTGCCAGGGGCTAATGATCTAAATGATTATTTTATTAATGTAAGCAAAAATGTTACCTCTAGTATCTCGCCAAGTTTGGACCCTCTTTCGTTTCTCCCTCCTTCAAAAAATTTAGCTGATAGCTTTTTCTTAAGTCCCGTTAGCAACACTGAACTATTGAAGGTAATACATAATATCAAAAGTAAATCTTCGTGTAGCACTGATGGCCTATCAATTAGAATATTCCTGAACTTGCCACTCCCAGTCATAGAGGCCCTTACAACATTAATAAATGAGTCCTTTATAAAAGGTGTATTCCCTGATTGCCTTAAAACAGCTATAATTATTCCACTTCATAAAGGCGGCGAAAAAACTAACTCTTGCAATTATCGCCCAATTGCACTACTACCAGTGCTATCAAAAATCATCGAAAGGCTACTGAAGAACCGTCTTATGCCATTTCTCCTGAAACATCAGATAATATCCCCGGAGCAGTTCGGATTTCTACCCAACAAGTGCACCAGTGACGCCATGTTCACGTTGCTTAGAGGCGTCTACTTATCTCTCAATAACAACCACCCAACTGCCTCAGTTTTTTGTGACTATGCGAAAGCCTTTGATTGTGTTAGTCATGAAATTCTGATAAACAAACTACATTTTTATGGAATTCGTGGTACTTCTTTAAATTGGTTCAAATCTTATCTTGGAAAAAGGCAACAACTTGTAAGGGCTAATGGTTCCGATTCTGATTGTAAGTTGATTACAAGTGGAGTCCCTCAAGGTTCAGTCTTGGGACCTATTCTTTTTTTGTTATACATTAATGATATCACGAACCTTAAAATTAATGGAAGAATATCCCTTTTTGCTGATGACACAAGCATAACATGGAGTGATTTTGATACAACGTCTTTACACTCTAGTATCTCCAAAGACTTGGTTATAATTAAGGCTTGGTCCGATTCCAATATGCTTTGTTTTAACGTCGATAAAACGGTGGCGTTATCTTATAAGGGAACTTTACAACCACTTCAGGTACATAACAGCAATATTGAATACGTAGAGTCGGTTAAATTCCTGGGTTTAAATATAAATAGCAACCTAAAATGGTCTAATCATATTGACACCTTAACTAAAAAACTTTCTACCGCCTGCTTCGCCATTCGATCAGTTTCAAAAGAACTAGACGTTCCTTCTGCCAGACTTACTTATTTCTCTTTATTTGAATCCCACCTCCGCTATGGCCTTCCCTTTTGGGGCTGCTGTACCACCGAGCAATTTCGTAGTATTTTTATGCTTCAAAAGAGAGCCATTCGTTATTTGTTTGGTCTAAATAATAGAACTCACTGCCAATACTATTTCAAAAAACATGAAATATTAACACTTCCTGCATTATTTATTTTGGAAACGGTATGTTTGCTGAGAAAACATATAAACACCCTCCCAGAAAGGCCACAACATGTATACCCTACCAGAAACTCTAGGCATGATATTTATCTTCCCATTCCTTCCACAGAATTAATAAAAAAATCAATTATTTACAACGCCATAAAACTTTACAACAATCTGCCAGTACATTTAAAATCTATCCCTATGCTTGCACAATTTCGAAAAAACACCAAAGCATACCTCATTGAGAGACCATTTTACAGCGTTAATGATTTTTTTTTTCAGTGAGTAAGTCTCTTTAAATTGTCACTAAACTCGCTTGTTTACTTAAATCTTTTGTGAGTCATGTCCTAACTCATAGCATAGAATTTTGTAAATCATTATATAGGGAAAAGAACTGTCGAACATTCACTTAAAACTTAATTATTTTTGTTAGGTATTGGATTAAAAACAATTTAATTCTTTTTGTATACTACATTCTACACTAGTTCAATATACCTTCTGTTTAACATCACAATTATTTGTATAACTATAATAACATAGAGTTTAAGGTCGCATAGTTGCAATTTTGATTTCAATGTCATCGAAATTATTCACCTCGTACATGTGTGTTTGTTTACTTTTATAAGGTTATCATGATTCATTTACTTTTTGCAATGTTATGCTATATTCTAACGTGTGTTTTACGATTTGGTAAATTGATAATTTACATTTAAAAAAAAAAAAAGCACTGACCTGTCGAAATTATTTTCGATTAATGTTTTGATATGTCTTATTTTTAGGTATATTTTGCTTTGTCCATAAAATTGTAGAATTTTTCTGCGGCAATAAAGCATACTTTTGTTTGTTTGTTTGTTTGTATATCCATAACCATAGGTATCGAACTAGCGGACGTTTGTTAATTACAAACAGCCGTCAATGTTATGATAATAGTAAAATAGTATCGAAAATAAGTGTGTAGGACTAGACACCTAAGGTCACGCACACGGCTAATACACGCACCCAGAGTCCACAGGGACAACCTGACATATTACTTGCTGTTATTATGGAATTCGAAATCATTTTTGTCAAATTCTTTCACGAATTGATAAACGTATACAGTCATACTGTCAAAAGTGACAAGTAGTAATTCTACTTCTTTTTTGTGACTAGTATTTGTAATATTGTATGGACAATTGCAGGTTGCTCATCTGGCAAAAACGCAGTTAGAATTCTCTTAAACTGGCTCGCTCACTTACCTCAACAATGCGAAATTTTATGCTCATGAGAACACTCTCAACAGAATAATCATATTCTACTGCTTTCAAGAATTCGGGTCCAGGAAATGTTTGAGCCTTTTGGATTTTCGATGAGCTCCAGGTCGGTAACGGTATATCAGGAAAACGCCTTAACGTTCTATCATCACAGAGGGCATACATAAAACAAATGAATGGGTGAGTGAGGAAATAAACACCTCTAGTTCAAATTTAGGAAACTTGTACCATTTGGGGAGGGAGCATCCAGAGCTGAACACACAACAGAAAAATGCAAAATCATATACGCTTAGTATTCACAAAATTAAATAGTTATAATTATACCCACAAAGACCAGAATATATGTTCTTGACAAGTAAGGGAGTCTTATTTCTCAATACTCAAATTATCGGTCTCCACTAAAAAATGTAGGGTGTTAAAATGTTCGAGAACTAGGCAATTTCTGATATTTCTTTTAATTTACCGTTGAATCGTTTAAACAATTTCATATTCGAATGGTTCGAAAAAAAAAAAGGAAACTAAGTTCGAGTAAGCCTTTCACATGTAACACTCCTTAATTTAATTTCAATAAATCTTTTTCATTTACTACAACATGCCGGCCGTTTTTACTGGGAAATAAATGTAACTTCTATTTACTGGCACTTTTTATGTGTCAGGATGTTCGGAGACAGACGCTTCTTCCTAATAAAAACTTCACTAAAACATTTAGAACTTCGTAGCTGGACTAAGTTCGTGATTGCATTTGTTTTTATGCAGGACAGCAAAAACGACGATACGAAGGTTGTAAAAGATTCCCCTCGGGAAGCAGTTAGTATGTTACACTTTTAGCTTCCAGCTAGCAAGTAAGTGCAGAAATTAAGTCAGCTATTTGTTTTAATCTATTTTTTACCGATTTAAAAAGATAGGAGAGTTACTGTATTCAGACTTACGTATTATTTACGTACTTATCTAATTGATTACTCTAGGATATATTGGTGAATTTGATGGGGTTATTCCGTAGAACACATATTTAACATATTTAAATAGAAATGTCCAACCTTAGGGAGAGAATCTATTTTTTGGTCCGGTAATTTCAGTAATTAAACATTTTAATATAAACAAGTCAAATAAGCTTATGAAATTTAGAGTGCTTAAAAAATATGTCATGTGCCCTTTAAGAATCAGAGAATAGAATTTGAATTGAGGGAGGAAAAGGATTTTGCTGACTATTTACTTTACCAAGGATATATATATATATATATATATATATATATATATATATATATATATATATATATATATATATATATATATATATATATATATATATATATATATATATATATATATATATATATATATATATATATATATATATATATATATATATATATATATATATATATATATATATATATATATATATATATATATATATATATATATATATAGTGTGTCCAAGATAAGGATGCACAGCATGGGATCTCGGAAACGGTAAAAGATATAGTGTCGGTTAAATTAGACAAAAGTTGCGTATTTTGATGCCCAACAAAATCCCGTTTTACAAATTTGAAAATTCTAAGCCGTTCCGGAAATATCCGAGAAAAACCGAAATATTGCGATTTCGTTTTAATTTTCTTTTGAAGCTATTTGAAAAGATTTGAAAAAACGGAAAACACTTTTTCATTGTCACTTTTTAAACTGTACAAGGTGACGTTAACAAATTTTTATTAAACGTTTCGTTTCAATGGAACCAGCATCAACTTTGATTTTTCTTATGGGACGGAAAAAAGTAAACCCAGTATTAGATTGCGCTTTTCATTGCGAATTCAACGATGTACAGCACAATATGATTACTTATGTTTGTATCTGAAAATTGTTGAAAAATGGCTTTTTAATACATTTCTAGCATTTTATTATGGTAGGGCATGAAATCCTAACGATAAAAGGAAGAAAAAACGGTTGACAAGTTCCAATGAATGTATTTATTTATTTACTAATTATAACAAATATTCAAACAATTACCTCCCTTTTCTAAACAGAAGTACGCCCGTCTCATGGTAGTCTCCAAAATATGACTGTATTAAATGCTGCTAGTACTGACTGATATAATTGTTCCTCGTTGTCAAAACATTCCTTAAATACCTCATTTTTTATGTAGCCCCACAAGAAAAAGTCCAAGGGAGGTAGTTCCGGGTACCTAGGAGACCAAGGTGTTTCACTGTAAGTCCCAAAGTATCTTCCTTCAAACCGTTCAGCTAAATATTGGCGAACTTCTATGGAGTTATGGGCTGGAGCACCATCTTGTTGGAACCAACGGTTATTATCTAAATTATCTAATGCATCTTCTAAATCGTACCTCAAGATCTCAAGGTACCGCTCGGACGTTAATGAATTGTGAAAGAAAATAGGGCCTATAATCTAATACCAAAAATCCTACACCAAATATTAAATCCAAAGCGATCTTGATATCTGGATGGTCTATTTACACGTGGATTTCGTCATGGCCAATAGTGGGTATTGCGCCTGTTAAAAATACCCTTATTGGTTACCATGCTTTCATCAGGCCAAATCACTTTATAAGGAAAATTAAGACTGTCTTCACACATCCTGGTATGCCACTCACAAAAATATCTACGTCGTTCATCGTCACCCGGTTTTAATCCTTGCAATATTCGGAATTTGTATGGCTTAAATTAATTTTTCCTTAAAATAAATTTAGCTGCCCCCGTCTGGTCTTCAATTTCTCTGGTGGAAGTTTGTGGATTTTCAATAACAGATTGTAGAACGTTGTATTGGTTTCCTTCATTGGAAGGTTTTTGCCGGGATAATACAGGCTTTTTAAATGATCCATATTCTTTTAGACTTAATAGCAAACGCCGAAAAATACACTTGTCAGGTTGTCTCCGTTCTGGGTATTTGTTAGAATATATGCGCTCGGCTCCTACACAATTTCTTTGATATAAAATGTAGCAAGATAGCATATCACATTTTTCTTCGTTTGTAAAATTACCTCCATACATTGTAGAACAAAATAAATTAAAAAACGACAAAAACAATAACAATACAAACATTTACTTGTTTGAATATTTGTCAAATAAATAAATACATTCATTCGAACTTGTCAACTGTTTTTTTTCCTTTAATCGTTAGGATTTCATGGCCTACTATAATAAAATGCTAGAAATGTATTAAAAATCCATTTTTCTGGATAAAACCATAAGCAACCATATTGTAGTACATCGTTAAATTCGCAATGAAAAGGGCAATCTAATACTGGGTGTACTTTTTTTCCGTCCCATAAGAAAAATCAAAGTTGATGGTGGTTCCATCGAAACGAAACGTTGTAATGAAAATTTGTTAACGTCACCTTGTACAGCTTAAAAAGTGAGAACAAAAAGTGTTTTCCCTTTTTTCATATCTTTTCAAATAGCTTCAAAAGAAAATTAAAACGAAATCGCAATATTTCGGTTTTTCTCGGATAATTCCGGAACGGCTTAGGATTTTCAAATTTGTAAAACGGGATTTTGTTGGGCATCAAAATACGCAACTTTTATCTAATTTAACCGACACTATTCATATATATATATATATATATATATATATATATATATATATATATATATATATATATATATATATATATATATATATATATATATATATATATATATATATATATATATATACCTTGCAAAGAGTAAAATATATATAAATAAATGGTTTAAGAAACTATTATATATATATATATATATATATATATATATATATATATATATATATATATATATATATATATATATATATATATATATATATATATATAATTCAAGATTGCAGATGTTGATGGAGCAACTAAATTAGGATAAGCCATTCTATATTGGTTTCGTGTTTCACGGTAATTATTTACCCTAAAGTATGTTTTCAAAATATTTGCTTTTTCTTCGTCAGAATACCCCATAATTAAGAAATTAAGTAAATCGGGTGCCTAAAACCAATGACAAAATGGCCACGTTAAAATAAAAACAATTGAAATCAAAGCCGCCTATGTTAAATTTACTTGATTTTTCCAGGTTTTCGATCAAATTATGCGATAACCGTCAGTCTGAACATAGACACAGTATACATTTTTGAAATCAGAAAAAATAGTTCTTTTCAATGAAATAAAAATATACCGGATGTCTCATTTAAAATAACAAAGTCGATGCTTCGCTTTTTAATTTGCAATTGTTATTTGTTAATCTTTTTAGCAAATTCTGGCAGTTCAGACAGAAACCCGTTCAAAATATAACAGAAAACTCTGTACACCCGGAATGGAAACACATTACATATAATATATATATATATATATATATATATATATATATATATATATATATATATATATATATATATATATATATATATATATATATATATATATATAAATTGTGTAATGCGTGCATACTTATAAAAAGAACTGCATAAAGTCGTTGAATTATATTCGGCTATATGATAAAATATTTAGTAGGTATTGCATCGTCACCTCTATGCTGACAACAGTTTGTTGCTGTGAAATTTTTGGCAATACGAACGAAACAGAGGTTCACAGGGAGGAACATTTCTGCATGAAATGAAAACATTTTTCCTCCCAGGGAGGATAAGAACCATTTTTCACCCAAGGAATATATTTCCTATAGTACGTGGTTTTAAAAAAAAATGTTTTTTTTTTTAATTGCCAATAATATATATCTTTTACCATTCGACACAGTTTATAAAAAAATTATCTGTATTGATTCGGTCTGTCGCTGTGGCTTATTCTGAATTTATCTTGCAAAATTCAGTAATTTTGAGGTGTATAAATTTTAAAAATTTTAACAGAAAGCTTTTAAGATGCCAAGACCACTACAAAGGATGCATGAACCAACTGAAATAACCTACGTGTCTTTAAACACAACAGCTAATTTTTTTCTATGAAACTCACGGCAAAGAATTTTTTAAATTAGTAATTTGCTTTAACGATAACAAGACATCATCAGTCTAATGGAATATGATTACAACAAATAAGCTGATCGTATCGTCTATAATTACTAGATAAGTTCATAGCAGTTCATCATATTATAATAATGTCTGACATTATTCCTTAGCCAAAGTAAACAGCACAGGGAACTAATAAGATGTTTTGTGATTTTTGTACAATACTGTACTATTCTACAAAGCTATAATTTCTTGGCTCTAAATATATAGGCTGTCCCAAACTCGTTGGTACGTTAGCCGTAAATCTAGATGTAGCCGTGGATAAATAAAATAAGAGGTCAACTGAAATCTCGAAGCAAAATATTTTGACATTTCTGTTGACAGGAAGTGACGTCACCTTTGTTATCTTAAATAGGACACCCTGTATTTAATAATTTAATTCTGTTTCCTTTTTCGATTCTGAACATTTTTTTTATTATATACTTGTAGCTTTATCTTTAACCGTTTTTCACATAATGGAGATTAAATGAAAAATTGAACGAAAAGATGACACTACTTCAATAGTCATTTTTTAAGAACCACTACACATATCGAGACAAAAATTTGGTAAGTTGAAGTATTAATATGACCCTACAAGAAAAATGTGATATTATAAGTTTAGTTTATACAAGGTGGTTCGAAAATCATGTTTAGATATTTTCTTTTTTCAATAACTTTGATTTTTCAAATAGAACACCTGGTATATTTTTTGATCGATGTTTTTTTGTAACATGCTTATTTCCAAGAGTTATAATGTTCCTATGCCCATCTTCAATGGTTTTCTAGATATTCACGTTTTTATACATATTATAAAAATTTTGTTCAAAAATTAAGGGTCAAGGGGATGACTTGGTAACATTATGGTAAAAATACTGAAACACCCCTAACCCCGGTCTTATAGAAAACTCATAATTTCTCAATTAGCTGTGATCGTCTATTAAATTATCATTTCATTACCTATGTTTTATTCACTCAGAGTTCTTAGAAGTTGACACAATTTCCCGCAAAACATGTGCTTATTAATTACGTAAATAAAACACCAATAATTACATATAAAATAAGTAAATATGAACCATTTCAAGAACAGTGAATATAACTTTGGTTGTTTTCTTTGTGTTTATATTCATTTTTTTATATAATCGTTTATAGCGTAACCTTAATTAGTTTTTCTACTTAATATTGTTCTATTCGTTTAACCATGTTCTATACACGGTGTTAATTAATGTCGTGAACGTATTTCAGAGGGTGATAGTACTCGACAAAATAGGAAAAAAATGCCAATATATACATGGTCAAAAACGCACCATTTTCGTTATACAGCGTGTAAAAGTTTCAATTTTTTCCTCGTTTTTTGCGTTTTTTTCCAGTTCCTTCTGAGACAATTAATTCAAATTTAGAACATGTATTACTTTTAAGAACCTCTACGATATATTAAAATCGTGGATGGTAGTATACAAGGTGTTACATTTTTTTGCACCACCTGCATGTTTATCTTGCGGAACTTTTTTCTGGAGCACCCTGTTTGAATTCTGATATAAAATTTAAACTCTTTGTTCATTTCTTTATTTATTTTATATTTAATTCATACATAATTTTGTGAGAAGCAAATATTCACCAATATTTTCTTTCTTCAAATTATTGATTTCAAGTAGTTTCTTTAGGTACTCTAAAGCTAGTGGTATGGGTACACTAGGAAACAATGAGCTTACATCAAAAGATATTAAAATTTCACCTTCTTTTAAGTGAACATTCTTAATTTTATCTAAGAATTCTAACGAGTTAGTAACCTCAAAGTTATCATACGAGATATTTAATTTGCTGAATTCTTCTACTAACCATTTTAAAATATTGTACGTTGGTGATCCAACAGCTGAAATAATAGGTCTCATGGACTTCCCAGGTTTATGGATTTTGGGCAATACAGTTTAGACAACTGTGGGTTACTATGTGTTAGTTTGCATTTTAGTTTATCGGAAACAAGGTTAAGTTTTGTTTTAATATACTTTTTACTTCTATTATCAATTTGATAACAAATTTGTTTGTAGGTAGATTAGAAACTCAATTCAATAAAGAACTCAAGTATTTCCCAAGGGTGTAGTATATATAGTCCTAACACTGGAACCTGTGGTGGAAGATAGATCAAAATATAAGAGTTCTAACCACACTACACCACAACTTGTTACGTTCTGGACGCGCGTTTCGCTAACCAAGTTAGCATCATCAGCAGATGTTATAAACTAAAGTAACTTATCCTAACCGAGACTATTTATCAAAAAACGTTGTTAACAACAAGTCAAAATATGTTTCTCGTAAAAGCACTGAAGTTATCCAGGGACTGAAGAAAAAGGAATGTTTTTATTTAAAAGCTGACAAAGGAAATAAGGTTGTTATACTAGAAAAAACAGATTATTTTGAAAGAGTAGACAATTTGATTCAAACTGGTCCTTATGATTTAATTGAGAAAAACCCGTTATTAAAAGTGATAACAGAAGTAAAAAGTACTTTAAAACAGTGTAAAAACCTTGTGTCCGATAAACTAAAATTCAAACTAACACATAGTAACCCACAGTTATCTAAACTGTATTGCCTTCCCAAAATTCATAAACCTGGGAAGTCCATGAGACCTATTGTTTCAGCTGTTGGATCACCAACGTACAATATTTCAAAATGGTTAGTAGAAGAATTCGGCAAATTAAATATCTCGTATGATAATTTTGAGGTTACTAACTCGTTAGAATTCTTAGATAAAATTAAGAATGCTCACTTAAATGAAGGTGAAATTTTAATATCTTTTGATGTAAGCTCATTGTTTCCTAGTGTACCCATACCACTAGCTTTAGAATACCTAAAGGAACTACTTGAAATCAATAATTTGAAGAAAGAAATTATTGATGAGTATATACTTCTCACAAAATTATGTATGAATCAAAATTTTTTTCAGTACAACAATAAATATTATAAACAACTAGAGGGAACTGCGATGGGCAATTGCTTATCTCCGTTCCTTGCAGATTTGTTTATGGGCAGATTAGAAACCCAATTCAAAAAAGAACTCAAGTATTTCCCAAGGGTGTGGTATAGATACGTAGACGATATATTTGCTATTTTTGATACTAAAACAGAAAATTTGGACACTTTCTTAGAAACATTAAACAATAAATATCCTTCCATTAATTTTACATACGAAAAGGAGAACAATGGGCATTTACCTTTTCTCGACACGTTAGTTATTAGAAATAACGATAAATTAGAATTTGATATTTATAGGAAATTTACTAATACTGATAGATATATAACATCCGACTCATTTCATTGCCGTCAACACAAAATGGCAGCATTCCATTTCTTAACTCACAGGTTAGTCAATTTTCCACTAAGTAAAGAACGTTTTAACAATGAAATGAATCGGATTAAAAATATAGCTAAAAGTAATGGATATAATGATAATTTTGTACATAAACTAGTAAATAGACATAAGCATAAGAAAATGTTAAAAGATGCCACTACTCTTCAAATACCTGAGGCTTCCAATAAATTCATAGTAATCCCATATGATCCCAGATATACGAGTGGTCTAGAAAAAGTATTTAAAAACGTAGGTTTTAGAGTTGCCTACAAAACGGAGAATAGTTTGAAAAATCTCCTTGGAAACCCCAAAGACAAAGTCGACTTGAGGGAGAGGAGTGGCATCTATGAAATTAGCTGTAATGACTGTGATCTAAAATATGTTGGGCAAACTAAACTTTAAAACGAATGTTTATGGACATTCGTTTTAAAGAACACATGGCACATTTAAGATACGGAAGAACAGATAAGTCAAGCGTTGCCCAACATGCTTTGGAAAACAATCACCGAATAGGAATAAATAATCTTAAGTTGATTAAAAATGTATCTAATAATAGATTATTGGATGCATTTGAGAGTATAGAAATAGTTAAATGTGGTAAGAAAGCACTAAATAAAGACAGAGGGCCTATTCCCTATAGTCCCCTCTATTGTTTACTTGACAACGGTGCAGTCGGGTGCAACCAAGTGTGACCACATTAACCTATAAATAGTCTCGGTTAGGATAAGTTACTTTAGTTTATAACATCTGCTGATGATGCTAACTTGGTTAGCGAAACGCGCGTCCAGAACGTAACAAGTTGTGGTGTAGTGTGGTTAGAACTCTTGTATTTTGATGTAGTATAGATACGTAGACAATATATTTGCTATTTTTGATACTAAAACAAAAAATTGAACACTTTCTTAGAAACATTAAACAAACAAACAACAAACAAAAGTATGCTTTATTGCCGCAGAAAAATTCTACAATTTTATGGACAAAGCAAAATATACCTAAAAATAAGACATATCAAAACATTAATCGAAAATAATTTCGACAAGTCAGTTTTTTTTTTTTTTTTTTTTTTTTTTTTTTTTTTTTTAAATGTAAATTATCAATTTACCAAATCGTAAAACACACGTTAGAATATAGCATAACACTGCAAACAGTAAATGAATCATGATAACCTTATAAAAGTAAACAAACACACATGTACGAGGTGAATAATTTCGATGACATTGAAATCAAAATTGCAACTATGCGACCTTAAACTCTATGTTATTATAGTTATACAAATAATTGTGATGTTAAACAGAAGGTATATTGAACTAGTGCAGAATGTAGTAAACAAAAAGAATTAAATTGTTTTTAATCCAATACCTAACAAAAATAATTAAGTTTTAAGTGAATGTTCGACAGTTCTTTTCCCTATATAATGATTTACAAAATTCTATGCTATGAGTTAGGACATGACTCACAAAAAATTTAAGTAAACAAGCGAGTTTAGTGACAATTTAAAGAGACTTACTCACTGAAAAAAAAAATCATTAACGCTGTAAAGTGGTCTCTCAATGAGGTATGCTTTGGTGTTTTTTCGAAATTGTGCAAGCATAGGGATAGATTTTAAATGTACTGGCAGATTGTTGTAAAGTTTTATGGCGTTGTAAATAATTGATTTTTTTATTAATTCTGTGGAAGGAATGGGAAGATAAATATCATGCCTAGAGTTTCTGGTAGGGTATACATGTTGTGGCCTTTCTGGGAGGGTGTTTATATGTTTTCTCAGCAAACATACCGTTTCCAAAATAAATAATGCAGGAAGTGTTAATATTTCATGTTTTTTGAAATAGTATTGGCAGTGAGCTCTATTATTTAGACCAAACAAATAACGAATGGCTCTCTTTTGAAGCATAAAAATACTACGAAATTGCTCGGTGGTACAGCAGCCCCAAAAGGGAAGGCCATAGCGGAGGTGGGATTCAAATAAAGAGAAATAAGTAAGTCTGGCAGAAGGAACGTCTAGTTCTTTTGAAACTGATCGAATGGCGAAGCAGGCGGTAGAAAGTTTTTTAGTTAAGGTGTCAATATGATTAGACCATTTTAGGTTGCTATTTATATTTAAACCCAGGAATTTAACCGACTCTACGTATTCAATATTGCTGTTATGTACCTGAAGTGGTTGTAAAGTTCCCTTATAAGATAACGCCACCGTTTTATCGACGTTAAAACAAAGCATATTGGAATCGGACCAAGCCTTAATTATAACCAAGTCTTTGGAGATACTAGAGTGTAAAGACGTTGTATCAAAATCACTCCATGTTATGCTTGTGTCATCAGCAAAAAGGGAGATTCTTCCATTAATTTTAAGGTTCGTGATATCATTAATGTATAACAAAAAAAGAATAGGTCCCAAGACTGAACCTTGAGGAACTCCACTTGTAATCAACTTACAATCAGAATCGGAACCATTAGCCCTTACAAGTTGTTGCCTTTTTCCAAGATAAGATTTGAACCAATTTAAAGAAGTACCACGAATTCCATAAAAATGTAGTTTGTATATCAGAATTTCATGACTAACACAATCAAAGGCTTTCGCATAGTCACAAAAAACTGAGGCAGTTGGGTGGTTGTTATTGAGAGATGAGTAGACGCCTCTAAGCAACGTGAACATGGCGTCACTGGTGCACTTGTTGGGTAGAAATCCGAACTGCTCCGGGGATATTATCTGATGTTTCAGGAGAAATGGCATAAGACGGTTCTTCAGTAGCCTTTCGATGATTTTTGATAGCACTGGTAGTGCTATCAAAAACAATAAATATCCTTCCATTAATTTTACGTACAAAAAGGAGAACAATCGGCAATTACCTTTCCTCGACACGTTAGTTATTAGAAATAACGATAAGAATTTGATATTTACAGGAAATTTACTATTTCGGATAGGTATATACCATCCGACTCATTCCATTGCCATCAACACAAAATGGCAGCATTTCATTTCTTAACTCACAGGTTAGTCAATTTTTTCGTTAAGTAAAGAACGTTTTAACAATGAAGTGAATCGGATTAAAAACATAGTTAAAAGTAATGGATATAATGATAATTTTGTACTTAAATTAGTAAATAGACATAAGCATAAGAAAATGTTAAAAGATGTCGCTACTCTTCAAGCACCTGAGGCTCCCAATAAGTTCATAGTAATCCCATATAATCCCAGATATACGAGAGGTCTAGGAAAACTATTTAAAAACGTAGGTTTTAGAGTAGCCTACAAACCGAAGAACAGTTTGAAAAATATCCTTGGAAACCCTAAAAATAAAGTCGACTTGAAGGAGAGGAGTGGCATCTATGAAATTAGCTGTAATGATTGCGATCTAAAATATGCTGGGCAAACTAAACGCTCCATAAACATTCGTTTTAAAGAACACATGGCACATTTAAGATACGGAAGAACAGAAAAGTCCAACCAAATACAAATAAATAATCTTAGGTTGATTAAAAATGTATTTAATAATAGATTATTGGATGCATTTGAGAGAATAGATATAGTTAAATGTGGTATGAAAGCACTAAATAAAGACAGAGGGCCTATTCCCTATAGTCCCCTCTATTGTTTACTTGACAACGGTGCAGTCGGGTGCAACCAAGTGTGACCACATTTACCTATAAATAGTCTCGATTAGGATGAATTTCTTTAGTTTATATCATCTGCTGATGATGCTAACTTGGTTAGCAAAACGCGCGTCCAGAATGTAACAAGTTGTGGTGTAGCGTGGTTAGAACTCTTGTATTTGGATCTATATTATCCTGCATGAAACCCACATTATCAGAGTTTCCTACTACGCTGGTCCGCAGATATTTCCCAGATATCAAGTTTTTAATTGGATTTTGTTAACGACCATCTTGTTTTTAGGTTAGAGTGATGTATTATTTAAAATTAGGATTCTGTAAATTTGTCGACTTTTCGCAACTTTATTGTTGCATTCCCAGGGCACAAATATAGCATATTATCAGTCTTTAGCTATTCCGTTGTATTATTTGAGGTTAGGGAATATCTGCGAACCACCGGAGTAGGTAAAGACTGATAATATGGGTGTCAATTCAAAATGACGAAATAATATGGCGGTTATACATTTTTTAAAAAGTCAGCGTAAAAAAATCTTGTTCGATTGGCTTTAAATTTTGCAGAAAAGTTAAATGTGAAAATGGGATAAACTTGTACGAATTCATCTTGACATAGCAAAATAGCGCTATGGATAAATTATTCCCAAAGCCAAATGTGGCGTAGATTGCATTAATTGAAAGAAAATGGTAATGAATTCAATATGTTGGAACAAAATGGCGCTCAATCAAAATGGAAAGACAATATATGTAACACATATATACTGTGATTATGTACTGAACGAAATTGTATCACAAACAAATTCATAACGCGGGAAGTTCCTGATAAAGGAAACTTACCGATTTTTTTGGTTTACGATATATATTTTTTTTTGCTGACGTGTCCTATATCGGAGTATATGTTACATAACCTACACATAAGTTATGGGAACAGCCAACACAGCACCTTATGATGGAAAACTGTAACGATGAGATGTTCCCACGGAAGATGGAAACCGCTGACATACAATTATTCACATATAAATACTTTTTGTAAACATGTTAAGGCGTCTTTAAGCCACTAACTGTCGTACCAGTTAATTAAAGTCCGTATTCCGTATCAAATTTTGAGTTTTTTTAAAAAGTCATTCGTACAGGTAAAACCTAAAACTGGCGCAGTTGGTAGGATTGTCCAAAGCGTTTCGACAAAAATCGCGAATAGTGTCCGTATCGACGGTTAATTTGGACATCCGAAAACGCGAGTGACTCACGAAATAACCAAATTTGGAAAATAAAAACAAGTCCAGGGATCAAGAGACACACATCGCTCAACGTCCTATTGGCAAAACTTAGGATAGGAAGACCAGGGATCAAGGGACAAACATCGCCCAACCTCCTATTGGCACCCTAGCTTTAAGAAGAAAACCCTAGCTGTAAGAAAATTCAAGACAGAAAAACAAGCATCGTTTCAACCCTCGTAGGCTAAGAAGAAAATCATCATCACCCTAGAAAATAAGTGCTTCAGGAATGAAAATAATAATATTCCTAATGTTAAGTCAAAACCATTTTGTATATATATTTTCGCATACAATTTTTGCTCACGTGTATATTGCTCATATTTCCGTATTTTCGTAAAAAAGTGAATTTTAAATACATTTTTCAAATTTTCACTTTTTCACAAAAAATCTATTTTAATTTTAATTTTCCCTAATTTTAATGACTGATTCTGAACAAGAACTTGAAGATATCATAAATTTGTTTAGACTAACAAATATTAATAATACTAATTTAAGAAATAACAGAATGGAACCACCACAAAATGCCGCAGGCGTAAACTACCAACTATTACGTTTATATATAGATACAATTCCTACGTATGATGGTAACCCACATACACTTTCAATTTTTATAAATAATTGTTCTAGCTTAATAAACAATTTTTATAAAGAAGGCGATAACGCACATAACAATTTTATAGTACGAGCCATCATTGGTAAATTATCAGGTCGAGCATTAAGTCTAATAGGTTCTAGGATTCATGAATTAAATACGTGGCAAGACATAAAAATTGCATTAGAATTAAGTTTTGGTGATCAAAGAAATTTGGATTGTTTAGTACAAGATTTAATAACATTAACACCTCAAAAAATGAAACACCATATAATTTCGGCAAAAATAAATTCAATAGTTATGACTCCAAACGAAAAAAGAGTTAGAGTACAAAACTATGAAGATTTAGCTTTAAAAACATTTATAAGAAGCTTAACAGGCCAACTACAAAATAATGTTAGATTAAGAAACCCAGATAGTTTAGAAAAAGCAATGTCTCTAGTAATAGAAGAAGAAAATTTTCTTTACAGTCAGAATCGTAGTCATTCATTAAATACACAAAATTTTCGCCCAAATCAAAGAGTAACGCCTATAAATGCAAATATAAATTTTTCAAAACCCATTAATTACCAAAATAATCGAAATACAAACTCGATACCAAATCCCACACAACCAAATTTTAATTATTTAAGACCACCACTATTTAATAATAATTTTTTCAGACCACAATACCCTAATTTTCAACCAAGACCTATAATACAAAATCAAACACCATTTCAATTTAGACCAAATAATTTCCCAACACAAAAACATCCATATTTTATGCAAAGACCTAGTCAAATAATTAGAAACCAACCGATAAATAATCAACCACAATTTAATTACAATAGAAACCAAAACCAACCCCGAAATCAAAGGCTTGATGAACCCATGGACACATCATCAACCAACACTAGACAAAAACCCAAATTTACTGTAACTGAACTACATCTGCAAGATGTACAAAATAATGAAAATCATGAAAATCAATATTTTGACCCAAATTTTTATTATCCAAATAACGAAATTGGAAATCAATATTTCGACCAAAATTTTATTAACAAGGAAAATTATATATACGAAAATCAACCTGACCTACCCTATCATAATTCTCATTACGACGGATATTATGACCATGAACCTCAGTATTATAATTATTCCAATGCGAATATGAATTGTTATTCAAACGCAGAAAACCCACCGAACGAAACACACGTGCAATCTAATATTAATAACTTAGATTATATTTCACGAGAAACTGATAACAGTAAAGATGCAAATTTTATTACGGAGAGCCGAGCAAACTCGATACCTTAATAAACACTAATATTACGACAGCTAATCTGCCTCACATATATGTTCCTGAATTAAATGCAAACTTTTTAATAGATACAGGGAGTACCAAAAGTTTAATGTCTCCAGAAATTGTTCAAAAATTTTATAAAAATTATATTTTTAATGAAAACTTTCAAATTCAAACAGCTCACATGATATCAAATCATAATCAAGTAACTTTTATTCCAGTTTTTAAATTATTTAACGTAAATGAAAAACACAAATTTTATATTTTTGATTTTAGTAAAAAATATGATGGATTAATAGGAGTAGATTTATTAGATCAGTTAAAAGCCGTCGTAGACGTCAATAAAAGACAAATTATAACACCAAATATTAAGATACCAATAATTTATGAACGCGAGGACGAATCAAAAAAAGAAAACGATTACACACTAAAAAATTATTTCATAGAAATTCCAGCAAGAACAAAAAAAATTGTTAAATTACCCGTAAAATACGAAAAAGGTTTATGCCTTATTGACTATATTAAATTTAGCGATCAAATCGAATCCCCACAAGCTATTACCAATATAGAAAATTATTTTGCTTTTACTACAATAACAAATGGACGCAACGAAGATATTAAGATAAATATTTTCGAACCCCTAGATACCGAACTTTTAAATTGTAACGAACTAAATTTTATAGAAAAAATGGAAGTTGATAATGACATCGAAATCAATCAATCTCAAGACAATTAATTGAAATCTAACTTAAAAAATTTGCGATTAGAACACTGCAATCTGGAAGAACGTAAAGCTATTAGAGATTTATGTCTTGAATTCCGTGATATATTCTATTGCGATCAAATACCTTTAACCTTTACAAATCAAATCCAACATAAGATTAGATTGACTGACGACTCACCAATTTTCACAAAAACATATAGGCACCCAGAAATACATAAAAATGAAGTCAGAACACAAATACAAAAAATGTTAGACCAAGGTATTATACAAGACTCTGTTTCCCCATGGTCAAGTCCAATTTGGATCGTGCCCAAAAAAATTGACGCTTCCGGAAAACGCAAGTGGAGGCTTGTAATCGGTTATCGTAAGCTCAACGAACGCTCAATTAATGACAAATATCCAATTCCCAATATTGCCGATATTCTCGATAAACTTGGCAACAGTCAGTATTTTTCAACCCTTGATTTAGCCAATGGATTTCACCAAATCGAAATGAGTCCCGAAGACATTTAAAAGACCGCATTCTCTACAGCATTACGAATTTAAACGCATGCCCTTTGGCTTAAAAAACGCGCCATCAACCTTTCAACGAGTGATGGACAATATTTTAAGAGGTATTCAAAACGAAGAATGTCTTGTTTATCTTGACGACATTGTAATATTCAGTACGTCACTACAAGAACATATTCAAAGACTAAAAAACGTATTTACTCGATTAAGACAAGCAAACTTTAAAATACAACTTGACAAATCCGAATTTTTACGAAAAGAAGTAAACTATTTAGGGCATGTCATTACCCGCGAAGGAGTAAAACCAAATCCTGACAAGATCATTGCAATCAAAAATTTTCCCCTTCCAAAAACCCCTAAAGACATAAAAAGCTTCTTAGGACTGGTAGGCTACTACAGGAAATTTTTGAAGGACTTCGCCAAAATAACTAAACCCTTAACCCGTTGCCTAAAAAAAGGTTCTAAAATAATTCACGATCAAGATTTCATTGAATCATTTAATGCACGTAAAAATCTATTAATTAATGCACCCATATTACAATATCCTGATTTCTCGAAACAATTTATTCTAACAACCGATGCATCAAACATAGCCCTAGGCGCTGTTCTATCACAAGGAACTATAGGTTCTGACAAACCCATTGCATTCGCCTCAAGAACCCTTAACGAAAGCGAAACTCGATATAGCACTATCGAAAAAGAATTACTCGAAATCGTATGGGCATGTAAATATTTCAGACCATATTTATTTGGCCGGAAATTTACCATATACACAGATCATCGACCCCTTGTTTGGCTATTCAAACTACGAGAACCAAACAGTAAATTAATAAGATGGCGATTAAAACTAGAAGAATTTGATTATGACATAATTTACAAAAAAGGCAAATTAAATACTAATGCCGATGCCCTATCTAGAATCCAAATCAATGCCATAGAAAACCAATCAATGATTAATAATCCTGGCAATTTTGAACAGGATCAATTCGAAAGTCTAGAATATCTGCGTACTATTGCCGAAAGTTTTAGTACCCTAGAATCAAACCCTTCTATTCAAAACCAACCTTCAACTAGTAAAGAAATAAATAAAAGTCCAAAAAAAATACAAATCTTGTCTGATATACAAGTTAAACCGCCGAAAAAACAATATGAAAATAATTCTGATTTACAAACACAACACTCTACTTTCAACGAAACAACTAATAGAGGAATTAGAATTTTAGACGAAATCATAAATAATAAAGTAAGCCAAATTTTAGTTTTTTCGCATGTATATCCCAAATTAGACGTAAAACAAGAAAATTATGAACATCATAAAATAATTACTGTAAAAATTCCAAACACCAACAATGAACAATTAATTTTACAATTTTTACGAGACTACACAATGTCCGAAAAAACATATTGTATATATTTTTATAGACCCGAACTATATATAAAATTTAATGAAATATATCTTAATCATTTTTCCGAGAAAGGACCAAAATTAATACGCTGTACCAAAATGGTTAACACCATAACTGACAAAGAAGAACAACTTATTCTAATAAAAAATCATCATGAAGGAAAACCACCGCGGAATCTTAGAAACCTTAGAATACCTTAAACGCAATTATTACTGGATAAACATGAAAACAACTATTTCACAGTACATAAACTCATGCGACATTTGTCAAAGAGCAAAATATGCCAGAAAAAAGCCCTATTCACCACTAATGCTCACAGAAACGCCTTCGAAACCCTTTCAAGTCGTACATATAGATGTTTTCTTTTACGACAAAAAACTCTATTTAACCCTAGTCGACTCTTTCTCCAAGTTCGCACAAGCGATACTAATACCTGGAAAAAATGCAATTAGTATATCTAATGCCTTAATAAAATACTTTTCTTATTGTGGCATACCTGAAAAACTAATTATAGACAATGGAACCGAATTTAACAATGACACAGTGAAAGAAATATTAAATCTACACAAAATAAAAATTCATTTTACCACCCCACAACACCACGATTCTAATAGCATTGTAGAACGCTTTCACTCAACAATTATCGAACATTTAAGGTTACTAAAAGAAAGTTATCCAAATGACAATGACAATTTAATGGATTATGCAATAATTGCCTATAACAATTCAATACATAGTGCAACAAACTATACGCCATTCGAACTAACTCATGGACATACAAGTTCACGAGACGCGAATGAAATATTTAACAAAAAAGAGTTTTTCTCAGATTACGCTGAAAACCATAAAAATAAATTAAAACATGTTTACCAAAATGTCCAAAATAATTTGGAAGCCCAAAAACAGAAAATAATTTCAAAACATAATTCCGAGGGTAACGAAAATAAAGACTTTACCTTAGGACAAACTGTATTTAAACAAAACCCCCAAAATAGAAGTAAGAAAAGTAATACATTTTTAGGACCATATAAAATTACCAAAATATTAGAAAGGAACCGCGTTGAAATTACACAAAGTAATAACCCTAACAAAAAAGAAATAATACACATAAAGGAACTTAAGAAACCTTCTCGTATTGTTTCAGACTCTTCACCGGGGCCTTCAGCAACCCAGGATACGTAGTATTCGAGAACATGAAAGACAATCCGGGACTATTCCCACACAAACTTAGCAATGCCCAAAACCAAGAAAATATATGGTCATTTATTCAAATATTTGATATATCCAACATAATAAGCCAATTTAATGCACTTCAGTCTCAATACGTACGTATAAAAAACGCATTTGAAAATGAAACTAATATTTCTAATAGCTATAAAAATAATTTCTTTAATACCTACAACTTGGCATTATCTTACGAAAATAAAATAATAAGTCAAATTACCCAAATTAATCCTTTATTTAAAAATAGACAAAAACGAGGTCTTATAGACGGATTGGGATCAATAATAAAATCAATAACCGGAAACCTAGACCAAGAAGACGCTCAAAAATATGATAAAGCTATAGAAACTCTATCTAGTAATCAAATAAAAATAAAAACACTTGTAAAAAACCAAATTTCACTTCTAGAAAAATCAATCCAAACCTTCCAAAATGATATCCAAAACTTAACAAAAAATCAAATAATTCTCAAAAATCGAATAAACCGAATTGAAGAATTATTACATACCATGGAAGTTGAAAATATAGGAACCTATTTTTACTTTTACACCGAAATGATAATTTCCCAAATAATTACCGAATTTCAAATAATATACGAAATATTAGAAAAAATACAAATCGCAATAACTTTTTCCAAACTAAATATTTTTCATAACTCTATAATTGAGCCCAACGAGCTTCTAAGAGAAGTAGAATTAATCTCTAAACACTTAACAAATAATAAACTACCATTCGAAACAAAATTAGAGAACATCTTACTTTTTGAAAAAATAATGGAAATAAAAAGTTACAGCAAAAAGAATCAAATAATATTTATAATCGAAATTCCAATTGTTGAAAAAAATAATTACAATTATTTTCACCTATACCCTTTACCGATTCCACAAAATAACTCTTTTAAAACAATAATACCGAATTCTCAATATTTAATAATTAATGAGCAAAACCATATCTTTTTTAATAAGAAATGTAAAGAAATCATTCCTGAAGAATTTATCTGCCAAAATACAAATCCCATAAAAACCACAGAAGATTCCCCATGCGAAACGCAACTTCTGAAATTCTCAAAAAACCTATCCAATTGTCGATTGGTTCCTGTCAAAATCAAAAAGGTCAAAATCCAAGAACTTGAGAATAACAAATGGATCGTGCTTTGTCCTGAATACACAGTAGCCAAGTCAAAATGCGATGAAAATAGTGAAAATATACCCTTACAAGGAAGTTACGTATTAGAACTAAAATATAATTGTGAAGTGCGTATAAAAGACATACTTATTCGAAACTTCAAAAATTCCAAAAACAATTACAAAAATATTTTGCTTCCAAAAATTAATTTTACACACCCGGTATATAAATCCGCGACAGACTTAAAACCATTGAAACTAGACGATGTAGATCTAAAAGACATAAGTGTTATTAAAAGTGCTTTAGAAGTTGAAAAACAAGAAATCAACTCCATCGAAAACACTCCAATTCATTTTAAAACTATTAATGGCTGGACAATACTAATTTACATTATTTTAATTTTACTAATACCATTTTTTGCAATCAAGTTTTATAGAAGGAAAACGAGAAACTTCAAGAAAGAAGAAAATGAAGAAATGAAATTAGAAGAAATCCCCAGCCATGTATCCCCGAATTCTGTAGCCAACCCCAGAATTCTACACTAAGGGCGGAGGAGTTATGGGAACAGCCAACACAGCACCTTATGATGGAAAACTGTAACGATGAGATGTTCCCACGGAAGATGGAAACCGCTGACATACAATTATTCACATATAAATACTTTTTGTAAACATGTTAAGGCGTCTTTAAGCCACTAACTGTCGTACCAGTTAATTAAAGTCCGTATTTTTTCAAATTTTGAGTTTTTTTAAAAAGTCATTCGTACAGGTAAAACCTAAAACTCATATTACGAATGAATGGTTTGATCTTATGGAATAAAAACCGTTTCTTTAATTAAACGGGATAAGTTCCTTGCGTCTCCAACACTTAGAGCTATAGGTGGGGATCAAAATACTTTTATCATATACAGTGTGTTCAAGAACATGTGTTCTCTCCTATCAAAAAATACAAACTACAAATTACAACAATAAAAAATAACTTTGCTATGCACGGTAAAAAGGCATTTTCAATTATGTGAAATTGAATTTTTTTAGATAAAACGAAAATTATTTTCCAATCATATTACGAACCAATTAGCTCCAGACAGTTGCATCGCTATATTTCACAGCTCAATTTTTGTACGAACAATTCATTTAACCCAGCATGAACAAAAAACAAATTCATATGTCACTGCAGCTAAACTGGTCAAGTAAATATCCCAGGATTTAAAACGTATCTGATGATAATGCTAATACATCAAACAAAATGTAGGTACGTATATATGCACAGAGCCGCCAGTAAACCGGTAGTTAAATAAAATTTGAAAAAAAAAGAGCATAACCAGTGCATTAATTGTATGCAGCGAATTGCAAAAGCTAACAAAGCGTCAGCATATAATATTGCTAACTTTTTTTCGGATAAAATATTGGAATGGCCGGTTTTTAAACCGAATACCAAATAACCAGTTTCATTTATTGAATTGTTAAAATAAAGGGAACTTTACAAAATTTCAATATCACTTTTTTAAAACAGGCGTTCAGATGTAGTATGGTGCTCATGCCCAAAATACACATTAATATTTCAAAGTGATTTGAAATGTAATTGATATATTTTATTTAGATAATGATTTTGTTTAACTAATTCTTCACTTAAATACTATAGCTCAGGAAGGGCAACTGGAAGCACTCCATTTTCATAAACTGCTAGCTTTCTCTCAAACAATACTGTCCAAAAAATAAATAAAAATTTAATTTTAAAACTGGTATAATTTTCACTGCTTTTGTACTAGGGAGCTCATATACAGGGTGTCCGGATTTGGTTGCAAAAGCAGGGTATCTCGCTTATTTTTAAAGATAGAACCTTGCGGTTTTCACGAACCTGAGCTAATTTTTTGTGAAACTCATGAAGCCGTAAACAAAATTTTCATAGCCTTCTTCGTTTATGAGATACAGGGCGAAATAGAAAATTTTGCATTTTGGGACCCCCCTCGTATCTCGGTTATCCTTTAACTTAACGCAAAGGGAAAAATTGCTGCTTATGCAGTTTTTTACGCTGGATCCAGTTTTTCATTTGAGTTGTTATTTTTTAGATATGACCCAAAGTTGTGTTTTTTTAAATGGGACACCCTGTATATTTGTCCAGAAATTGATTTGTCCTTTTCAAAGCTTCTCAAAAATATATAATAGTATGGGTCTATTTTAATAAACAACAACAAAAATCCTAATTTTTATAATTATCATCCCAAATTTTGCAGTAGGCCATGCAAAACAATGCTGCCTTTTATTTAAAGTCGTTAACAATATCTACATCCTAACAATAAATCAAAATAAATATGTGATTAAATCTATTTATCAAAATATGTATTGATAATTTCGCACCAAAAAAGTACCACCTACCTAGATTTATGTAACACAAGAACAAAACAGTAATAAATTATTATGTAACAAGCCTTTCAGCAAAAATCAACTGTCGTATAAGAACTACAGTAATCAAGGAAATCAAAAGAACTGTTTAAACTGATTTCCATTTTGCTCTATGCATGCTTCGCACAATTTTCTTATTCGTTTTAGGGGAATAAAGCAAAATAACGGGATGATTTTTTAAATAGCAAAAATTTTCTCTTATTGCATTTCCTAAATTTTGGACATTATCATAGTGGTCTTTGTAAATTCTATTTTCCAGATATCCCCATAGATAGAAATCTAAAATCGACAAATCTGGGGACCTAGGGGGCCATCTTATAGGTCCATTTGTTCCAATCCATTGATTGGTAAAATTATTGTCCAGAAATAATCTCGTCATTCCAGAATTGTGTGCAGGAGCACCGTCCTGTTGAAAATAAATTTCGTTAATTTGCGCTAGAGGAACATCGTCAAGTAATTCAGGTATAGCTGCCTCTAAAATTTCTATATAGCGATTGGCTGTTAGATTTCCCTCAAATATATAAAATTTTATATGTGTTCCTAATATGAAGCAGGACACATTTAGACCAAACCTGCCCTGCTGTCTTCTGGGAAATATTTGGTGTTGATTTTCCTGGGACCAGAATCTACTAATGTGTGAGTATACCAGAATTACTGAAATGGGCTTCGTCTGACCATATAACCTTCCTTTCAAAATCTCTAACCATATCGCATCTTTCTCAAAACCAATTGCAGAAGACTACCCGACGCTCTGCATCCCCTGGCTGTAAGTGCTGCACGAGCCTAAATTTGTATGGGTGGTATTTGTGCTTTTTTTAGAATTTCTTAAACTCTAGTTTTTGGAATCCCTATGCTCTTTTCACTGGCCCTACAAGAGTTTGTAGGGTAAGCTTCTGCATTAGCCAAAACCGTAATTTCCTCAGCCTCCCGATTTTCTTTATTATATGTTTTCGTACGAGGTTTGATAAATGATCCGTGATTAAGTAAATTCTTTTTTATCCGATAAAAAGTGGATATATTAAGTTGCCTCCTTTCTGGTTATCTAAATAAAAATTAAGCAATAGTATTTCAACATACCTAAATATTAACTATTTACCTGTTAAAATACATCTCAGAAGCCGCTTCAACATTTTGCATTACTTAATATAAAACAAGCTAACATATCATACTTTTCATAATGTCCGAAAGTTTGGTTTTCTTCCATAATAATACAAATATATTATTACACAATAAATAAATACAAAAAACTAGCGCTATATTTTATATACGCGTAGAAAAGTGGAAAATATCATTTGCTTCCAAGAAAACAATAAAACGGCATCGTTTTGCATGGCCTACTGCAAAATTTGGGATGATAATTATAAAAATTAGGATTTTTGTTGTTGTTTATTAAAATAGATCTATACTATTATATATTTTTGAGAAGCTTTTAAAAGGACAAATCAATTTCTGGACAAATATACAGGGTGTCCCATTTAAAAAAACAAAACTTTGGGTCATATCTAGAAAACAACAACTCAAATAAAAAATATGACTACGCCACTGGATCCAGCGTAAAAAACTGCATAAGCAGCAATTTTTCCCTTTGCGTTAAGTTAAAGGATAACCGAGATACGAGGGGGGTCCCAAAATGCAAAATTTTCTATTTCGCCCTGTATCTCATAAAAGAAGAAGGCTATGAAAATTTTGTTTACGGCTTCATGAGTTTCACAAAAAATTAGCTCAGGTTCGTGAAAACCGCAAGGTTCTATCTTTAAAAATAAGCGAGATACCTTGCTTTTGCAACCAAACAGCCCTGTTTTAATGAAAACGCATATCTGTTTAATTAAAATTATTTTTCGAGGGGGATCCTCAGCACTCACCTGATTCGGCTAATGTAACAAAGCTGAAAGTGATCTTCGCCCTCTATTTGATCCTACCCAACCTCTTCAAAATCTTATAACTTACTCTTTACCATTAATGAACTCAAATTCGCATTATCAAAATATCTAAACAGCTGCCCAGGCTTAGACAGAATCCTCTTTCAAATGATCAAGAACTTTCCAGAAAAGGAACTCAACTCTATCCTATATCTATATAATCTTATCTGGACCAAAAAACACTTTCCTTCTCAATGGAAAGAGTCTATCCTTATACCGATCCACAAACCTAACAATTCACGCACCCTTCCCAACAGTTATAGACCTACGAGTATATTCCTAACCAGTCACCTAAGCAAGATCATGGAAAGAATGGTGAATATTAGACTTATGTGGTACATATGAAAACACGGACTACTCTTACAGGAACAAATGTGATTTAGACAAAAAAGATCGACCATCGGCCACCTGGTTGGACTAGGCATAGATATCAATGATTCATTTAATACCAATTCCCATACTACGGCAATCTTTTTGAACATGTCTAAAGCTTTTGACTCAATAAATAACCAGATTGCACTTCAAAACCTAGACACATGGAACATGACACGCGAAATTAAGTCATTCATTAAAAGATTCCTCCAACAAAGAAACTATAAAGTTAGAGTTCACCATACCTACTCAGAAACTTACCCTCAAACAATTGGAATATCCCAAGGATCCTCAATCAACCCTACCCTCTTCTTTATAGCAATAAATAATATTAAATCATTAATTCCAAACCCAGTTCAACTTAGATTATTTGCTGGCGATATACTAATCTATCAAAAAACAGATAAAACAAACACCTTACAATTATGTCTAAACAGATTATACAACTAGTCATCAAAAAACCACCTCAATTTTTCCCCCACCAAAGCAGCCTCAATACACTTTTGTAGAAAGCGCAACTGTAGATCCATATTAAATTTCACTATAAATGGAGAAGTGATACCAACTAAAACCCATCACCCATTCCTAGTGCTAATTCTAAACTCTTCATTTAACTGGAAATTTCATATCGAACATCTTATTAAGTGTTCCAAAGACTTATCAATCATCCACATGCTTTCTAACACTAAATGGGGATCAGACCGATCCTCTCTATTGAAAATTTATAAATTTTATTATTACCAAAAAGCCATCATAAAAAACTTGATCCGATTCACAACAGGGCAATAAGATTGTCAATAGGAGCATTCCATACAAGTCCATCTATAAGCCTATACTGCGAGTCAGAAATACCATCCTTATACCATATAAGAACACAACAAATCCTAAACTATTCACTCTCTTTATATTTCAGACCCTTTATTCCCCATTATAACAAATTTTTTCAACCCAATTCAACAAAACCCAAGTAACAGAAAACATTATTTATTCACACAACCGATTTTTCCGAAATAAAAGCTCAACTGGACATTACGCTTTCCCCAATATTAGAATCAAATCGTTATCTCTTTGCTTCATGGAATACAACTCAAACTAAATCCAATACTGAACTAACAAAACTAGATAGAAAAAAAACCAAAAATTATACTGTCTCAATTCCGGAATTTAATTCATAATAAATACAACGATTTTGAACAAATATATACAGACGGTTCTAAAATAAACTATTCAGTAAGAGCAGCATACCACTTTGGCGAATCAGATAAGAAATTTACTCTACCTAAAACTTCTACAATACTCACTGCTGAGCTTCTAGCTATATTGAAGGCACTCCAGTACTGCATATCAACAAAATATTCAAAATAGGCAATAACAACAGATTTACTAAACACAAAAATCGCCATCAATTCACTTTACCCACAACATTCCCTAGCACAAGAAATTAAAATCTACTTAGAAAGAGCATACATAAAGAAAATTCACATTGAACTCATTTGGATACCCAGCCACGTAGGAATACAAGGCAATACAAAGGCAGATTTACTAGCAAAGTCGCACGCAACACATCTAAATACTGTATATATACAGGGTGACAATTTAAAAACTTGAAATGGCCATATCTTAGGAAGGAAAAACTTAGTCAAAAAACGCTCAAAACACTTTCTATAAAATGAAGAGGGAACAAATAAAAGCGTATTATTCGACCCTCATCTGTAACCCCTTGGGCAGGGTGAGATACACCCCTAAAATCTTAAATAGAAAGGTGGGTCGAGTGGTACATCACCTTAAAGCTCTTGAAAAATGCTTTCCGATGGTACCATAGAAAGCTGTTTTTCGTGAAATTCTTCTGTGTTTATTAAAGGAAACAAATAAATTCACACATTGTGAAATTTTTTATAATTATTTAATTAAATGTTCAAAATGGTTCCCGTTGTTTTGAAGACAATAATAAAGCTTTTGTTCAAATTCTTTGCATACATTTGATATCCTTGAGTTGCTCTATTGACTCAGGTTGCGTTTTAAACACCACAGATTTAAGGTGACCCCACAAAAAGAAGTCAAGAGGTGTTAGGTCCGGGGATCTAGGTGGCCATTCAGCAGGACCTCTTCTTCCAATCCACTGGTTGGGATAATTATCATCCAACCATTGCCTGACGGGAACTACATAATGAGGAGGTGCCCCATCCTGTTGAAAATGTAGTAAGCGTTCTTCTAATGCTAAATTTCCTTGTATGTCCCTCTGATTTTCTAATTCCCGCACTATTAGTGGTTCAATAGACCTCTCTAGCATTTCAGCATACATGTCACCATTTAAATTCCCTTCTATGAATATTGGGTCGATAATTACGTCTCCCAATATACCAGCCCAAACATTAATTTTCTGGGGGTACTGGGTATGCCCTTCTCTAAATACGTGTGGGTTCTCGTCATTCCAGTAACGACAGTTTTGCTTATTAACATGTCCATTCGAATAAAAGGTACAGTCATCACTGAAACAAATATTTTTAACTAGTCGAGGTTCTGCTGTAATTCTATCTGTTATTATTTCACAAAACTGGATTCTTCTATCCGGGTCGTCGTCACCAAGTTCTTGCAGTATGCGCAGTTTATAGGGATGAAACTTATGAAATTTAAGTACCTTTCTTATTGTTTCACGAATAAGCCAATTGCTACAGCTGCTGCGGAGACTTACAGTACCGGATTTACGGATTTTTATGCATTAAAATGTAGTGACGAAATTAAAATGTTACAATAGTAGCCACTTCAATATGGAGATAGATTTCGTCAGGCGCTTCATTTATAAATTTAGTAATTTCCTCTTTTAAAAAAAATTTCGCCTTCTTTGGTCTAAATCAAACAATTTGTTTTTTTAAATACGCCATGACTTGCTTAAATCCATGTTTTCATTGAGTTTGATTATTTTTTTTAACATTGAGTGTCTGGACCAAAGCGTGTTTAGCTTACAGGTTTTGGAAAGTTCGGCGAAATATGCCAAAAAACGACTTCTTTGAAAGTTTTGATGCCTTTAGTTGGACACCAGGTTTTAAACAGAATATATTCTTTCTCATACCTATGATGGGGTTTTGATGGTAGCAGATTTAAGTTTGCAGTTCTAGCTGCTTCCAACACTGACTCTGGCAAATCTTCGTCTGAAGAATCCATTAAAAACACGTTTACTCGGGTTTTACTACGACAAAAATCAACCACAGCAAAATTGGTTTTGATTTGACACGCGTATTTTTACTTTGTGTGTAGGGTGCATATTCTTTACTATTTTGTTGAAAATCATAGCAGGAGTCTAGCAAATTTATGTTCTTAAATCGTTTTGCTAACTATCAACGTATCAATATATTTTTAATAATTAAAAATTAGTAAGTATATTTAAAAAAACGGGGTTATTTACTTTCCCGCACTAGTGCACAAGATACATTTGGAGACAGAAAAATGTTTTTAAATCGTTAATAAACTATTTATTCTGGTAGTATTTATGAAGATGATCTAAACTTTTAATAAATAAATTACCCCCCATACTTATATATCTAGATACATTACCGTCCTTAGCCGTAGATCCGTCATATCTGTAAAGTCATAATTGTCCTATAAATTTTAAATTTGGTTTGTTTAACAAACCATTCATTATTTAAAATTAATATTTCTTGTGATTAATGCAATTAGCAAAATTCAGCTCAATAGATACTTTCCATAATTACATCACATAGCTGCGCCTAGTATTTTTACATAATGATTTTTTAAATTTTTAGGAAAAGACCAACACATTTGCATGGAAAGTAGAAGTTTTATATTATTATGTCGTCAAGACTAAATGCTTTTTTTTACGACAAAGAACTTTTCCGAGTTTTTGGTACGAAGTAAAATTATTACTAGAGTAGGAAACTGTCAAAGAAATTAGCATAAAGACGACCACGACGCGAAGGGAAAGAACGGATCGAAGTTTACTATACTCTAATGCTAATTTAATTTAATGCAAAGAATGTGCAAATTGATGGATTTCCCTTACTGATGCGAGAAAAGACATCTGCTTTAATTTAATGTGACTATTTTGAGACTTTCAAATGGTATGTTAGAACCAACTAAAGCAAGACAAAATCTAATTTTTAGTAGTTTTGCATCGCACTTGGTATTCTAACAATTATTAAAATAATTTTTAGAAACTTTTTGTAAATAGAAAGAGATAAGACGTCCATTAGTATATATATATATATATATATATATATATATATATATATATATATATATATATATATATATATATATATATATATATATATATATATATATATATATATATATATATATATATATATATATATATATATATATATATATATATATATATATATATATATATATATATATATATATATATATATATATATATATATATATATATATATATATATATATATATATATATATATATATATATATATATATATATATATATATATATATATATATATATATATATAAATATATGTGTGTGTGTGTAAATAGCCAAAATATATAATTTCTGCAGGTGCAAAACGGCCTACAAGAAGAATTGCTTTCGATTATGTCACAGGCTACCCTCCTGCGATCATGATTTCTGGGCTTCTACCCTCATCAGGCAAGCTTGTACCCAGGAAGATCTGAAATAACAGATTGCTCGATATGACAAAATCGAAAACGAAACGTCTATCATACTGGAACAGTACTACATGCTAAGTATAACACTTAGCGCCACCTATTAGGTGGTATTATATATAATTATATATGTACATATATATATATATATATATATATATATATATATATATATATATATATATATATATATATATATATATATATATATAAACAACGGCAACCGATTTTAATAGAGCCTTTAATATATTTAATGCATTATCCATTTACCCAAAATCCATGATTTCTTAATGTTTTGTAATTTAATATTATCTTATCTCTAATTTTTATATTGATCTTATGACATGGACGAATTCATTGAATGACACAATTTTTTCAGGGAGTTTAAATTATATTCATTACTAAAATTTAACTCATTAAAATTATGCAAAAGCGAAATTAATTATGGCTGTGTGTGCCAAATTTTGGCAGGATAAAATTGCAGCTCATTAGTGACTGTGAGTCTAAAAAATTACAAAACATCGAGTATCTTTTATACTGTTGAATTTTAACTAATAACATATGGCCTAAAATAATTAATAATGATATCTTCTATCCCTAAGATTACTGCCTCTGGATAATAAACTTAAAAATAATAAACTTTTTGTTCATCATAATTGCTAAACTCGGTTACTTATTGATTATATTTGTTATTAAAATTTTAATATTTTGAATAATGAATAGTTTAATAATTTAATATAAATAAGGGAAACTTATAATTAGTGATACATCTTGCATCTTAGAAATATTCGACGCGACATTGTTATTAAGTATAAAATAATTCGGTAATAATTTGAAAGTAATATCTGTACTTTCCATGGTTGAGACAGTTTTGGAACAAAATGATTGCTGTAACTAATGAAGTGATTAAATCTTAAGAATGACGTTGCCTGAAGAAGATGCAAAAAAGGCATCGAAACGTTGCTTTGTACACAAAATGTATGACCTAACTTTTTTTCTTAAAAATATTTTTGTTGACGTTATCGTAGGCAAATTAGTGTGTCTATTATTCAATAATGTATATTTATATGTTTTTACCTTGAGAAAAATACAAATATTATATTGGTGTATAATATTGTAATTTGCTTTCATATTATATGCGAGAATTCTCTTGATTAAAGTAGTTACAACTTTAAAGACAACAAGCATTTTTAATTATAATTTAATTTACATGTTCCAAACTCGCTTCATATAGGTTACTACCTCCTTCCTTGTTTTTCGGAATTTATCTCCTACTAATACACGCGATATTGCTAGGCAACATACCTTTACAACGGTCGAAAAGTTCATAAATTAAAATATGTTCCTCGTGGTATTACGCAGAAATTTTATAAAGGTTCAAGTATTGAAAAAAAAGGTAGGTAATATTTTATATAACTATAAGAATTGAAACTTAAAAATACCCAGTGACAGAATTTTCCTCAAAATTAAACGTTTACAAGCAGTACACGGTAATTTGAGATTTCGGTTGTTTCTAAACAACGACGTCTTGAACTACGCAATTAAAAAACAAATGAATATAAAAAGAGCATAATATGTTTACTCTCTATATTTAAAAAGCAATAGAATGTCGGGGGATATTGTAATAAATATTTACATTCTATAATAAACAAATAATATTGCTATTATTTGGATTACAACTTTTCTCAGCTGACTAATTCTAATGGTTTAAATCAAAACATTCCTTGAATTTAAGTTAAACCCAAAAATTAATATTTTCTTATTTTTTTTAATTTAATTTAGTATAAACTTAATTTTAAATTAAGGTTAAATTTATATTTAATTTAAACACGCAAACATTAATATATTTTTAACTATATTTATAAGATTTTTTACTAATAATAATTAACCTCAAAAAGTAACTATTTTGTTCGTTATGGTGCCAGTAAATCCCTGACTTGTTGCACCAAATTGTTATAGGCCTAAGAACCATGGGATTTTTTGAATCTTGTTAGAAGTGTATAGTATATAGTATTTTCTCGCAAGGGTACTGAAAACATTGTTTTTTACAGTTTGATTCTTAGTTTATATTCAAGAAAAACCAAACATGAGGTATAGTTTGAGTGTTATCCCCATTACAATGGCACCCCTTTTTGAACATGGGTGTCGTAGCTTATTAAATTATGCAAGTAGAAATAGTTATTATAAATCAAAATAAATTTAAATTTAAATTATAAAAAAAAATTGAACACATAAAATATTGCTTCCTGCGGTAAGCAATATTTATATAGAGTTTTCCAATTTTCGAAACTGATATTTAAAACTATACTTCATAGTTAAATTTACTTATAACTATTTCACGAAAATATAGTTTCTACAGCAGAATTAGATAGAATTACGAAGACGGGAAAGTATTACTTTTGTTCGGATTGCCTATGAAATGTGTAAAAAGCCCTAAGCACAATCCTCAAAGAGAAGTCGCAAATATCTCATTTCCTTTGTTTAGACGCAATAATTTTGAAAGCATTTATTAGATCAATTATGGTAATTGTGTTAATATCAATGCCCTTAACCGGTTAACAAAACTATTGCTGCGAAGGAGATACCCAATGGACCAAATTATTTTCAGGGTATACGCGAAGACCTTTTAAGATCTACAAAATAGCTGTTGGATTTGTATGGAAGTATTATTAGATTCTAATAATTGTTTTCCAAATAAATATAGTTTGTGATGCTAAAGGACATTCATAGTGTAGATGTAACAAAGAAACTGACAAACTGGTCAGAATGACGAATTGTCTAAATAACTCAGGTATAGGGTCCAAATCTCATGGACCATTATACCGACAAGCTTTTAAGCATTTTTCATCATCTCTACCGGCACAATTGACGACGTTTCGCCCTTTTGGAGCTCATCAGGCCAATGCAGTTATATGGAAAAGATGATGAAAAATATTCAACGGCAGTTTGACTATATACGATGAAAAGTTAAGGCAGTAAGAAATTAACCCAAAGAGAAAAGAAGCGTCATCTATGGGTATAAGTGTGAGGCTTGTTATTTGAACCTCTAGTAGTAATGTAAAAGTTAAAAACACAAGCGCGATATACGAAGGCTTTCAATTTTCTGTTTGCCGTGCGATACCAACTATTGTTGGCGAAACGACGGCGCCAAAGGATGAAAATCCATGATATCGGCTTTTTAGACCAAAGTTTCAATAAAAACAAAAAAGTAAATAACGTCCGTAGATAAATTAATAGGAAGTTTAACGGCCATTCGTACAAAGGCAGAATTATTTGTCCGAATGGCCGTTAAACTTCCTATTAATTTATCTACGGACGTTATTTACTTTTTTGTCTAAATAATTTTATACCCGTTCTTAGTTGCAGCAACTGTACAAATAACCAATAAAATAAAACACATTGAAATAAAAAATATGCCGGGTAAAACAAGTAGCTGCGAATACAAATCCGCAGTATGTACAGGGTGTCTTAAATTGATTGTTGCTAATGGAAAATGTGGAAACCATAAGGGACATTAAAATTCTGATACCTCATTCTCGAGTTCCTTTTTTCAGAAGGTTATAATGGCACAAACAGATCATGGCTATCGCGACCCGTCACGGAACTACGGTTTGGTTTTCAAATTTGCTGCTTTTAAAATAGTTCTTTAGTTTATTTACTTTCAGAGATACGTAAAATCTGAAAACACGTTTTGAGGGCACTTTTTGATGTACAGGATGTCCAAATTTCGATGATTTTACGGAGTATCTCGGCTATTTGAAAAGATAGAGACTTGCGGTGTTCACAACACCGTCCTCGATTTTTGTGAAACTAAAGATGTCGTAAACAAAAATTTCCCAGCCCGCTTCGTTTCTGAGATACAGGGTGATTTTGAAAATATTGCATTTTAGGACCCTCCTCGTAGCTCGTTTACCGTTTGAGGTATGAAAAAGGTAAAAAGGTTTATTACGCAGTTTTTTACGTAGAATCCAGGGGCGTCGTCAGATTTTTTTTATCATCTACCGTTTTTGAGTTATTTACTAATATTATGTTTTTTTAAACAGGACACCCTATATATTGGTTGACAGTTCGATAGGGTTTTTTTCTTAGCTTTTCAAATATATAATTTGTAGTATTTATTTGTATCCGCTGGCCTAAAATTTACATTTTTAAGTATTTTTTTTCTAAAATATCCCAGATAGCCACCAAAAACATTTGCTGTATCTATTCCACTACCTAGATCTACTTAGAAAGATACCTTAAATTGGAGTTTTAATTAAGATTTTATACTAAATTTGTAAGTAATATAAATATATTACCAAAACATCAATAACAATTTTAAGAAAACATCACAAACAAGTAACAAGTATATAACAATTCAATTCAACATTTCAATCATTTAAATTTAACAATTTCGACATAACATTTCAACAATTTAAATTGAACAATTTTAACATAACAACTCAACAATTTAACAGTTCAACATAAACTTTTTAAAATAGAGCTTTAATCTCTTTAGCAAAACAGATACTTAATGGTTTAGTTTACTTCTTATTTATTATTTACAAGAATTGCTGAAAATGATTTCCGTTTCTTCTAACACATCATTCAGTCAGTTTTGAAATTCGATTTCAATAATATGGTTGATCGCCCTTGTAAATCTCGAAATGCCGTTTCGGTAGCTTCGCGCAGTTCTTTCATTGTTCGGTGGCGAGTTTTATAGACCTTATCTTGTATATAGCCCCATACGAAAAAATCCAGCACCGAAAGATCGGGAGACCGCGCTGGCTACCTTATTGGTCCATTAGTGACTATCCACTTTTGAGGAAATTGATTTTCTAAAAACGGGCGTACTAGATTAGAATTATGCGCAGGTGTGCCATCTTGCTGGAAGCAGATATTATCTAAATGCACCAGCAATATTTCTAGGTAACGAACCCCTGATATATTTAATAAACGAGTTGTGTGCCCAAAATGTAGCATGCAGCACTAAAGCCAAATCGACCTTGTTGATCCCGCTCAAATACTAAATGTTTATTTTCCTGATGCCAATATCTGGTATTTTGTCGATTAAAAATACCAGCACTTGAGAAATGTGCTTCATCAGACCATATAGCCATCCTAGCAAAATTTACATTTTCTCTAACTTTTAGTTGGAACCAATTGCAAAAATTTTATCGACATTCGGCATCGCCATGGTGCAAGTGCTGCACTATGTTTACTTTGTACGGAAAAAAATTGTATTTCTTTAATATTGTCTGTGCTCTAGACTTAATAACACCGACCTCAGCTTCAATAGCTCTACATGAAACTGAAGGGTTCGCCTCGACATAGGCCACGACGTTGATTTCATCATTTTCGCGATTTTCTTTATTATATGATTTTGGTCGTGGCTGAATAAACACTCCATAATCATTCAAATTTTTTTTTCAGTAAAAAAATATTGTGGCAAAAGGCTGTCGTCGCTCAGAATACCTAAAATTATTTTCACCTTTTAGATCCTAATTGTTCTCTTAATAGTTATGAGAAAACGATAGTTAGGACAATGGCATCCGTGGAAAATTAATTTAAATACCCAGAGGTAAAACACCTACCCCTTCAAATAAATATACCTATCACGCTTTATAATAGATTTTACTAACTACTAATGAACTAGATACCTACATACCTGTTATAATAAAGGGCGGCTATCGAACTGTCAACCAATATACAGGTCGAACTGTCAACCAATATACAGGGTGTCCCATTTTAAATAAACATAATATTGGTAAATAACTCAAAAATAAATGATAAATGATAAAAAAAATCTGACTACGCCACTGAATCCTACGTAAAAACTGCGTAATAAGCAGTTTTTACCTTTTTGATATCTCAAACGTTAAGCGAGCTACGAGGTGGTTCCCAAAATGCAGTATTTTCAAAATCACCCTGTATCTCAGAAACGAAGCGGGCTGGGAAATTTTTGTTTACGGCATCTCTAGTTTCACAAAAATTGAGCACACAGTTGCGAAAACCGCAAGTCTCTATCTTTTCAAATAGCCGAGATACCCCGTAAAAGCATCGAAATTTGGACACCCTGTACATATGATGTGGTGCAATATTTTTATCGCTCATTAAGTCCGATAATTTTTGCGGTTAAAACAGTGTAACATATGTTATCTTATTTATTTTTTTTAATATTGCAAAATAGAACAAAACCGTTTATTACAAAAATAAAGACATTAGATGGTCATGGAATAATTAATTTAACTTAAATTAATCATTGTTGTAAAAAAACGACCTAAACACGTCTTTTTTTCTTGATGGAACACCATGTATTTTATCGGGTTATCAAATTTATTTATTTTATCTGATGTAAATGATTTGGTACCCCTTTGTAATTTGATACTTGGCAATTTTACAAAAAGCACATTTTACAGTACCGATTTTTGACTATTATTCTCATATATTCTATTATTAGATATTTTTGACTTTAAAACATTTTTAATATTGAGCTAATTAAATACTTTGTTTTGCAAAAAAATAGCTATAACAAAACCAAAATTTACAGCAAAAGTCAACACTAATTAAAAAGCTAAAGTGAAACCAGCAAAGAGAAACAAAGTTTCAAAATTATGAGCAAAAATTAAATAAGGTGATCAAACTGATATCCATTTTCAGTTAAGCACATTTGGCATCGTTTTTGAATGCCCGTAATTGCGTTGCGAATGTTGATGTTGGTTACATTCCGCATAGCTGCTTCGAAATTTTACATATTTTTATACACATTTTTACAAATACACGTTATTCTGTAAAATCCTCACAAGAAAAAGTCGAGGAGGGTGATATCAGGTGACCTAGCTGGCCATCCATTGCTGCCCAAAATTTATATTTAGGTACTCACTTATTACACTTGCATTGTGGGCTGGGGTTCCGTCGTCTTGAAAGTAAAGTTTTCCACGTTCTAGCAGGGGTATATTAACTATATATGTTGTGATATTTCTTTCCAAAATATGAAGGTAATATTGTGAATTTAAACTTTCTTGATACATTTAATATCCAGTAACTCTATTGCCTAATAACGCGACCCAAACATTGAAGCCAAATCTACCCAGGTGAATCCGGTTGAGTTGCTGATGAGGATTTGAGTTTGCCTATTGTTATTTAATATATCTATTAGAAATTTCCGAACTAGTGGTTCGTGATTCATCGGTCCATATAATATTATTACCAAAAAGATTGTCCTCGTGGAGTTTATCTAGGTACCAATCGCAGAATTGCATCCTCCTTTCTGCATCTCCCGGGTATAGTAGCTGAGTTTTTCTTGCCCTGTAGCACCTATACTTATTTGTCTTTAAACTTATTGAAGATGTCGCAGGAAAATAATGTTTTATTTATTTATTAGTTTAAATTAATTTAAGAATTCCATGGCCCCCTATTATCTTTTTTTATACTAAAAGATTTTTTCTATTTTTTTTATTTTAAAAAAATAAATAATATAAAGTGTGTTACACTATTGTAACCCCAAAAAAATACCGGATTTAATGAGCTATAAAAAAATAGTGTGTTTAAAAAATATACATGTCAAAAACAGTAGTCAAAAAAATTGTTGCGCCACACTATTGGATTTTACTTTAAAAAGTGCCTTCAAAAGGTTTTCTCAGATTTTATGTACCTCCGATAGTAAATAAACTACAGGACTAGGTATCAGATATTTTTATTTCTTATGGTTTCCAATTTTTCCATTAGGGACAACCAATTTGGGACACCCTGTACGAACGTGATCATTGTTTCGATCTGCCGAATCCCCGAAGATGCCTCTCTCATTCAAAGGCAAAACGTCGGAAACTGACTCCATTTTGACACGGTGTAAATCTCAAAAACCTGGATCCCTTTAAACAATAAAATGTCAAATAAAAACATACCCGGTTGAATCGAAAACAACATCGGAGACAATTTTTTGTTCATAATCATATGAAATTTTAACACAGTTCGCGATTTATAAAATATTTACATTTATATATTTTTATTAAACTGAAACTAGTAGACTATATGGATATCTACATATATTTAAATTTTATTTTACATGTGTTGTCGGTTTTGATTGTATACCTATAAAATTCAAATCATAAACATGCAAGTACCTTTTAGTTTTTAAAATGCCTGGCTTTTCATATTAAAAATTGTATTGTATTTATTTCATACTAAATAATAAAACAACTAATTGCTAATTTCCTGCAATACTGTTTTATTTAGTTTATGCCTTGTTCAGACACATATACATATGCATTTTAGAATCCTATCGATCTAATAATGCATAGCGAAAAGTAGGCTGTTTTCAATTTAACCCAAATTGTTAGAACAAAAACAAACGGATTATCGTATTGGATTGTTAAAATAAAACACAGAAAAAACTACTTGAATGTTATTTATTCTACGACGTTAAAATATTATTTAAGAGCTAAAAGGCTCATAGGAATTTTCAGGGAGCTTGCTTTATGCTAATTCCTTCCACCGTTTTCTTTTATTACGAGATTTACTTAACTAATGATGATAATAATATTAATAGAGAGAAATAAAACCCTCGCTTTTATTAAAGTTTTAAGTATCGCAATTTCTCTTCTTTTGATTTTTAATTGGATGCTTTATTAAAATACATGTTACTTTTTGTAAAAAGTGTTATCTGCATTAAGATTTTTTTTAGCTGAATTAATATTTGAAAATTAAGATCGAAAAACTTAATTCAACATTTTCTTTCTTCAGTGTTTTTCTTCTTATATCGACGCTCAGAATATAAAATTTATGTAGTCCAAGAAAAAAATATTTTGGCTGGCATAAAAAATGCAAGAAGCTCTATATTTTAATTCACAGGCAGAATGCAAAATTCCTGTTTATTTTTTTTTCGAATTTATCGAAAAAATGCGCAGTAATTAAACTGATTAAACCTTCTTCTAAAAACATACGGTGACTTTTTTGCTATTTCCCTATATGATCCGTATAGAATCCGTCATTACCTTTGATTTCTGAATTTCTTAAGGTAAAGTAGGCTGTTTGTTATGCTCAGCAATAATCGACTTATTTCCAAAGTGGAATGTTTTGGACATTTCCGTCTCTTGCAGAATTTTTAACTACTTCTGGAGAAAATTCTCCTACTCTTCGGCACTGCAAAAGCGTAAAAAGCTTGGTTTTCTACTTTATAGAAAGTTCATACAATGAATACCCGGTTCGCATTTCGTTTTATTTAGTCCGATATTCCATCATAGCTAATATATCTTAATTTTGGAAAATACGTACTCTTTCAGCCTTTTGCAAATTTCCAGTTTGTAGCATTTTTCACAAAGTAACTTAAAATATGGGAATGTCAAACTGAAGTCCGGAAGAGAAACAAGCTTTTGTTTTCAAAGCCATACTGAAAAGTTGCATACGTATCTAAGTATAGAACCTTAAGTTTTGACAAAACATATAAAAAATAGGTTATTAACTATTGGTTTACTATAATATTATATATACTGAGGTGGGACGCAACAAACCAAACCAAGACATAAGATATAAAATACGATAATTTTTATATTTTTTAATTCGTTCAATTTAGAGTTGACTGACCACGAAAGGTAAGGGTCGGAACTACGATTGATACGAACTGTTTTTAAATAAGAGTTAATTTGGTTTGAAATAGAGCTTTTCTCTTTATCCTAACACTTCGTGTTATTTTCGTTCGCTGTTTCATCATTAAAATAGTCCCAAAAGGTGTCATGAGCTTTACGAATGGAATTATCACCTTAACGTCTCTTAACAAGCGACGAAGATGGCGACTCACATTCACTGCTAGAGCAATCATCATAGGGCATTTTTAAGAACTCCAAGAATTTTTTCTGCCGAGCTCTTTCAGCTTCGACTACCCCTACAAAGTTTGTCTTAAACCACGAAACGGGAAAGATTGCAATTAAATAATTTGAGTCTTGGCCTAAGTGGCTGAAACGCCTTTCTAATTCAGCTCTCAACGAGGAAATACATGTTTGCTTTTTTTCCTTCTCACACAGCCAATTTATTATTATCAAGCTTTTGCTAATATCAAAATATTGCCAATTTGGAGATCTTTTATTTCGCGTTGACATTTTCGTAGGTTGTTTTTACCACAAATACATTAGTTTCGCTTCCCTTTGCTTTTACTAATACAAACAAATACAAAAACACTTCAGGTTACCCACATCCGAGGCCAACAAATTTTAATGTTAACACAAAACAAATGCGTAACTGGACTACGTAAACGAGCTTGTATTCTTTTGCCAGCTATCCCCACCCCCGCGAGTATTATTCCTCCGGCGTCGCGGACGGAGATAAACATGTAGCAACACGAATTCAGAAGAAATTGCATTTAAATCCTGCCGAGTATTCGGCCGCCGGATATCCGGCTTTTGACCCAGCCAGATACCTGGTATTCGTTATCCGACAATCCGTTTCAACTCTTATTAAAAGTGTTATTATTTTTAATAAAATACACTGGCCGAAAAAAAAATCAGAATAGCATAATCTAATAGAATGGACCTATCCAAATACGAAAATGACAAATAGAAATTTGTAGCATGTAGGGTTTTTTTGTTAGAGTTGTAGAACCATATCGAATGTTACGATACTTAATATCTATAGAAAAAAATTATTTCAGAACATTCTTAACCCTGTTTATTGACTATATTTACAGTTTTCGCCTATTAAACATACCATACATTTAAGAGAAAAGCAAACGAGAAAAATATTAACTTAAAACACTAATTAAACTTTATGTTTTCCGTTTATGAGGTGTCCTATGTTCTCTCTTCAAAAACCAACAGAAGTCACCCATCATAGCTGGATCCCATCGTTCTTGGTACCGAATTTCCATTGTTCTGATAACTTGGTGAAACCTTTCACCCTACTCGTCACTAACAGCTCACAAATTTTTAGGAAAAAATGACAGATGGTAATGAAGGAAGTGAATTTTTATTGACATTCTGCCACCAAGCGCTTTATAGGCATCTAAGAGTTCATTAACTAATTGTTCATAATTTTCTTCTATATTGTTGCCTAAAAATCCTTTTACTACATTAACAAATGAATTCCATGCTCTGAGTTCCTGCCTGGTAAGCTTTTCCGTAAAATTGACATCGTCCAGCATCACTTAACTGGAGAAAGACTTGTCTTAGGTATTTAAATTTATCACCATCTTTATTCAAAGCTTTTACAAAATTTTTCATCAGCCCAAGTTTAATGTAAAGAGGAGTCAAAAGGACATTTTTGGGATCAACAAGAGGTAATTTTTTGTTACATAATGCTGATTTATTGCAGGACTGTCCCATAAACAAAGAAAACAGCAATATTTTGTAAATCCCCCCTGAAGTCCCACTAAAATCGCTATAACTTTTAAGTCCCCACATATCTGCCATTTATACCTATTGTAGTTTATTTTATCCAAAATCGTGCGCATATTTTCATAATTTTCAGTGCAACTGAATGGGCAACTGGTATAGAGGGTTTTAAATTTCCATTATGCAATAATACAGCTTTTAAGCTATATTTAGATTAGTCTATGAATAAGCGCCACTCACGGGGAGAATGCTCAATATCAAGTTCCTGAATTAAACTGTCTAGATCAGTGCACGCGCACAACGAATTTTCCATACTGTAGAATTCAGAAAACATAGCATTTCTTTTCCTGAAATTCGTAATTTTTGTTTATTTGGCCAATAGGTTCCATTCCTTAAGACAGGAACTCAGAAGTTCTGACTGTTGCTTGGATAACCCCAAATGATATACTAAATCATTTAATTCACTTTGAACAATCAAATGTGGCTCGCCGGAACTGGGACCTGTGGTAAAAGTGGGATCGGTGCTCTGTTCTTCTGAGCTGCCTGATGATGCGTTATCTCCATTATCTCCAATGCCAATTTAAAGGCGCAATCGGCATTGGCAAATTTGCATTATGAGGAACAGGTCGTATGGCAGATTGCAAATTTGAATATTCTATATTGTGCTTTCCCTTTTCGGAATAACCTTCAGTCTTTGTCAGGCAAAAATAACAATCGTCAGAATGATTGGTGGGTTCTCGCCATACCATTGGAACTGCAAAAGGCATGCTTTTTCTCTTTCCCTTCATCCACTGCACCAATGATACACTACAACTAACACAGCATACATGGGGAGCCCACCGCTTATCTTGATACCCAATTAACACACCAAAATATTTAAAGTAAACTTTTTTTTACATTTTCGGAAAATGGCCTAGCTTGTGATTTCACCAGAAATTCTCCACAAATATAATAAAATTTGTCAGGAGAAATTTTGCAACTTCGGCGCGTTTGACTCGACATTCTCGTCTTCACATACACTTGCTTATCGATACACAGAGAACCACTCAATTCGAAACTCAACAGAAGAGTGATGTTTAACGTTTATTTTATGTCTAATGTTGTAAACAATCCAGTTAGGTAATTTTTCCGTTGTAAAATGGACCCATTTTAGCCGCCCCACAATAAAATTGTTTACCTGTCAATATAAAAGGTTCTAATTAGGCTATTAAAAAATGGTACGTATTAGGACTTTCGGAATATTTTTTTTATTATTGGGAGGGTATTTCCATTGTGAAAATAATGAGCTGGCCTGGGTTAGAAAAATCTTGTCGGCCAGTGATATGTAAGACTAAGAGAAGTAAAATGTAGATATATGTTTAGTGTCGAGCTTAGTAATCTGTAATGCAATTACCTTTCATGGTAAATTAATTTGTGATTTAGTGATTACTTTTAAAGGTAATTGTGCCCAATTCTGGCAGTTAATTGTCGCATCGCATCGATATTTAAGTTATAGTGTAAAAATACCCTTGGAGCAGAGTTATTGAGACACAGAATGTAATTATAGTAAACATTTTACAAAAAATCTACATTTTGAGCATACAATGAAAAAGGTATATATAAATTAGGTTTGTCGACAGTGTATACAAACTGGGTTGACCTTATATAATAAAGAACTCGAGAGAGAAATAGGAAACAAGTCTTAAAGAAAAAATATTTACATAAATACATATACTAGAATTGGTCTAGCCTCGGGAAGTAATGCATAAATCTATACGGGCCGCTAACATTCCTGGTCGTCCTTTGGAATCAGAGTCAGCTTTAGGCCGTATATTCAAATTCAAAAGGAGAGGAAATTCCAACCCGAGAAAAAAATCTATATTTGCGATTTATTAGACAGAAAAAGTGGTTATGGGGTGTCGATATGCTACAAATAATATGTTTATATACAGTTAAACAAACTCGATGATTGGTTGAGAAAGGCATTTTTTGTTTAATAATATATACAAACTCGAGTAAATACCGTACTTATTTTAATATTTACATGCAAATCACTTATTCATTTAATAAATCTAATAGGGTTTTCATCGATATCATCATTCGTTTATCTGCTTTCAGAGTTGAACATACAATTGCTTACATTTTTTGAGTTTCTGTGACAAGTGCTGTTGGTTGCAGACCTCTTAGGATCATCTGTTCGATGGGTTTTCGGTTATATTTTAAACGGGGTCTACACACTTGATTCTTAAAGGTGAACCGCCAGAATTTGCTAAAAAGATTAACAAATGACAATTGCAAGTTAAATAATTGTGCATCAACTTTGTTATTTTAAATGAGACACCCAGTATATTTTTAATTTGCTGGTAGGAACTTTTTTTTTTTATTTCAAAAATATATACTTTGTTTGTATTCAAACTAACGGTTATCGCATAAATTCGATCTAAAACCTGGAAAAATCAGATGCTCTGGCTCATAGTAAATTTAACATAGGCGGCTTTGATTTCAATTGTTTTTATGTTAACATGGCCAATTTGTCACTGGTTTTGGGCACCTGATTTACTTAATTTCTTAATTATGAGGTATTCTGACGAAGAAAAAGCAAATATCTTGAAAATATATTTTCGAGTAAATAATTACCGTGAAACACGAAACCAATATACACTACGCATCAAAATTAACGCACCACTATAAATTGCACAGCGTTTCAATGTGGATTTCCTTGCGAACCGCTGAACGGATTTTGATGAATTTATGTAGAATGGCGTATCCTAATTTAGTTGCTCCATCAACAACTGCAATATATTATCTTGTGAAAAATTTTAAAAACAGACAAGACTGTGCCAAGAAAGAGTCGAATAGTCACTAGAAATTTTTGGGGGCCTATAGTCATACATGGTTCTTTAAATGGCCAAAGATATTTAAATTTATTACGAAATGAGATAGAACAAGCTCTAGAGGAGTTACCTCTCTAGCTTTATAATAATATTATTTTTTACCACGATGGGGCCGCTTGTCGTAATATTATTAAAGTTACAAAATACCTTAATAATAAATAAAATAAAATAATCCAGAGTTTATATTTCAAGCCATTACTGGTAGATTTAGAGACAACTTTGCCACCAATATTGTTATTATTGTTATTTTTAAGTTGTTAAATTGTTAAAATAAACTAGTGCCCTTTAATCTTTTGCTCTGTATTTCATTTAAAAATAGAGATATTGACATTAAACAAAAACCAAATTGTTAAGAAAACATGGGGCTATAATTTGCATCAAGCGTATACCCGCTGTTTCAAATATTCTAGAGAAAAATTACCCTCTTGGTTTGCCCCTGTATATGCTCAAAACTAAAATTTTAATAAAAACTCACATCGCGGCGTCTTTAGCGAAAAACAAGTCTACATTTAAAAAAAAACTCATCAAAATCCGTTCAGTGGTTCGGAAGAAAATCGACATTGAAATGCTGTGCAATTTATAGTGGTGCGTTAATTTTGATGCCTAGTGTAGAATGGCGTATCCTAATTTAGTTGCTCCATCAACAACTGCAATATATTATCTTGTGAAAATTTTTAAAAACAGACAAGACTGTGCCAAGAAAGAGTCGAATAGTCACTAGAAATTTTTGGGGGCCTATAGTCATACATGGTTCTTTAAATGGCCAAAGATATTTAAATTTATTACGAAATGAGATAGAACAAGCTCTAGAGGAGTTACCTCTCTAGCTTTATAATAATATTATTTTTTACCACGATGGGGCCGCTTGTCGTAATATTATTAAAGTTACAAAATACCTTAATAATAAATAAAATAAAATAATCCAGAGTTTATATTTCAAGCCATTACTGGTAGATTTAGAGACAACTTTGCCACCAATATTGTTATTATTGTTATTTTTAAGTTGTTAAATTGTTAAAATAAACTAGTGCCCTTTAATCTTTTGCTCTGTATTTCATTTAAAAATAGAGATATTGACATTAAACAAAAACCAAATTGTTAAGAAAACATGGGGCTATAATTTGCATCAAGCGTATACCCGCTGTTTCAAATATTCTAGAGAAAAATTACCCTCTTGGTTTGCCCCTGTATATGCTCAAAACTAAAATTTTAATAAAAACTCACATCGCGGCGTCTTTAGCGAAAAACAAGTCTACATTTAAAAAAAAACTCATCAAAATCCGTTCAGTGGTTCGGAAGAAAATCGACATTGAAATGCTGTGCAATTTATAGTGGTGCGTTAATTTTGATGCCTAGTGTAGAATGGCGTATCCTAATTTAGTTGCTCCATCAACAACTGCAATATATTATCTTATGAAAAATTTTAAAAACAGACAAGACTGTGCCAAGAAAGAGTCGAATAGTCACTAGAAATTTTTGGGGGCCTATAGTCATACATGGTTCTTTAAATGGCCAAAGATATTTAAATTTATTACGAAATGAGATAGAACAAGCTGTGGAAGAGTTACCTCTCCAGCTTTATAATAATATTATTTTTTACCACGATGCGGCCGCTTGTCGTAATATTATTAAAGTTACAAAATACCTTAATAATAAATAAAATAAAATAATCCAGAGTTTATATTTCAAGCCATTACTGGTAGATTTAGAGACAACTTTGCCACCAATATTGTTATTATTGTTATTTTTAAGTTGTTAAATTGTTAAAATAAACTAGTGCCCTTTAATCTTTTGCTCTGTATTTCATTTAAAAATAGAGATATTGACATTAAACAAAAACCAAATTGTTAAGAAAACATGGGGCTATAATTTGCATCAAGCGTATACCCGCTGTTTCAAATATTCTAGAGAAAAATTACCCTCTTGGTTTGCCCCTGTATATGCTCAAAACTAAAATTTTAATAAAAACTCACATCGCGGCGTCTTTAGCGAAAAACAAGTCTACATTTAAAAAAAAACTCATCAAAATCCGTTCAGTGGTTCGGAAGAAAATCGACATTGAAATGCTGTGCAATTTATAGTGGTGCGTTAATTTTGATGCCTAGTGTAGAATGGCGTATCCTAATTTAGTTGCTCCATCAACAACTGCAATATATTATCTTGTGAAAAATTTTAAAAACAGACAAGACTGTGCCAAGAAAGAGTCGAATAGTCACTAGAAATTTTTGGGGGCCTATAGTCATACATGATTCTTTAAATGGCCAAAGATATTTAAATTTATTACGAAATGAGATAGAACAAGCTGTGGAAGAGTTACCTCTCCAGCTTTATAATAATATTATTTTTTACCACGATGCGGCCGCTTGTCGTAATATTATTAAAGTTACAAAATCCCTTAATAATAAATAAAATAAAATAATCCAGACTTTATATTTCAAGCCATTACTGGTAGATTTAGAGACAACTTTGCCACCAATATTGTTATTATTGTTATTTTTAAGTTGTTAAATTGTTAAAATAAACTAGTGCCCTTTAATCTTTTGCTCTGTATTTCATTTAAAAATAGAGATATTGACATTAAACAAAAACCAAATTGTTAAGAGAACATGGGGCTATAATTTGCATCAAGCGTATACCCGCTGTTTCAAATATTCTAGAGAAAAATTACCCTCTTGGTTTGCCCCTGTATATGCTCAAAACTAAAATTTTAATAAAAACTCACATCGCGGCGTTTTTAGCGAAAAACAAGTCTACATTTAAAAAAAAATTCATCAAAATCCGTTCAGTGGTTCGGAAGAAAATCGACATTGAAATGCTGTGCAATTTATAGTGGTGCGTTAATTTTGATGCCTAGTGTAGAATGGCGTATCCTAATTTAGTTGCTCCATCAACATCTGCAATATATTATCTTGTGAAAATTTTTAAAAACAGACAAGACTGTGCCAAGAAAGAGGCAAATAGTCACTAGAAATTTTTGGGGGCCTGTGGTCATACATGGTTCTTGAAATGGCCAAAGATATTTAAATTTATTACGACATGAGATAGAACAAGCTCTGGAAGAGTTACCTCTCCAGCTTTATAATAAAATTATTTTTTACCACGATGGGACCGCTTGTCATAATATTATTAAAGTTACAAAATACCTTAATAATATATATGATTTATAGATAGGGAGACACGGTGTCATAACTTGGCCTGCGAATAGCCCAGACCTTTCGCCTCTGGATTTCTTTCTTTAAGGATACCTTAAAAATAAAGTTTACTATAATACACAACCAACGATTCGGGAATTGACTTCAAATTGTTAGGCGAAATAAAAAGTTTAAACGAAAATAATCCAGAGTTTATATTTCAAGCCATTACTGGTAGATTTAGAGACAACTTAGAAAAGTGTCTCAGAAATAACGGGGGTTGGATAGACTAAATAAAATCTATTCCATAAATAATATTGTTTCTGTTTATTCATTGTTATTTTAAATTTAATATCCTTGTTTTAAAATATTTAAATAAAAAAAATGTATCTTCATTTACTTCCCGGTATCAATATTAAGACATCTATTATTATTCAGATAATTGTTCCATACAAATAACTCCTTAAAGTCTCGGACAAAATAAACAGTAAATATGTGTTTAAGTATAAACATTTAGAAATGATTTTCAAAGATTTTATTGTTGTTATTTATTACTAAATAAATTAAAATTAAATTAAATTATGTCTATGCAGTAAAATAATTGCTTTTCTTTATCACTATAGCCCATAACTAAGAAATTAAGTAAATCAGGTGTCAAAAACCAGTGACAAAATGACCATGTTAAAATAAAAACATTTGAAATCAAAGCCGCCCATATTAAATTTACTATGAGCCAGAGCACTTGATTTTTACAGGTTTTAGACCAAATTTATGCCATAACCGTTAGTCTGAACATAGACAAAACATATTTTTTTGAAATCAGAAAAAATGTTGTTTGCATCCAATTAAAAATATACAGGGTGTCTTATTTAAGATAACAAAGTCGATGCTCAATTTTTTAATTTGCAATTGTATTTGTTAATCTTTTTAGCAAATTCTGGCGACTCAGATAGAACCCAAAAACTTTCGAATTAACATTTATCTCTATCTCTAAAAATAAAGCTTGTAACTGTAGACCCGTTCAAAATATGACCGAAAACCCGAATACAACGGTTACATTTTTAACATACCTCAATTACGGAAATTTAAGAGAAATTTGTCATTAACACTTGTGTTCCTGTTACGCGCCCTAGCGGCCAACTTTCGAACTTGAAATTAATTTACAGCGATTTCTCTTGGTAGATTTACATACAGCTGTACATACAGCTATATTGCTTTTTTATTTTTCCTTAAAAGAAACTAAAGTTGAGTTTGTATAATTCTTTATACAAAAAATGCATCAAACTTATGTAGCTAATCCCATTAAAAATAAAAGATATGATAACTATGTTATATTAAGAAAAAAGTAAAAGTATGTGCTATTTTACCACCTAAAAGTTTATTTTAAGTTTTGGCATAGTTAACAGCTTTGGAATAAACTTTATAACACTAAACTTGACAACAGTCAAATATCGCTTGTTTAACCATCGCATCCTGGATAATTTAATGTAAAGGCAATGTTTGCCAGACAAGCAGATTTTATTAAGTTATAAATACTTCTTCCGCGACCCTATTTAAATTTTCTTCCCACAAATAATAACTCAATTAGACCAAGTAAAACGCGTTCCATTTTTGCAGTTGTTTTCATAAGGAAAATAAACGAGTCGAATTCATTTGCAAGACAAAATACAGAAGATTACATACATTATAAAACAACATTTATAGACAGGCATAGTGACTTAAGTAAATGAACTTACCCGAGGTCTTTCAAAACAATTAAATTTGTTTATGTCTTTGGATTTAGTCGAGGCCACCAATAGACGTCTAAGAAGCTATTTAATGAGTTTTGTATATTTTGAAAACGACTTGAAAGTAAGCTAAAAATAATTTCATTCATATCTTTGAATATTTATGTATACAATGGATATACATTATTTAATTTTGTTGAAAATAAACATAAATAATTTGAAATAGGTCGATGTAATATTATTATGCAATGCATTTATAGAAAATGAAAAATATATTACAATTACCAAGAACCTATTAAGAAATCATGGTTCTTGAGATAAGATGGTGTCAAATTGGAATTACTATCCGACGTTTCGATTTCGATTGTTCGAGGCATCTTCAGGGATCTTTACTCCACTAGACCTGAATGAACCCGAATGAGCTCGAAGATATTCAGGTAGGCTTTTATACCCGACTTGTACTAGCCGAACCGTGACCTTGTCTTAAGATCTATTTCCACGTATGATGTAGACCGTAACCCGTATCTCTACTGAATTTATTTGTATGTTTAAATGATTCCCCAATTTTTCGTTTATAAAATCCCGGAACAGATGCTAGAACCTTGGTTTACTTTACATTTATAATATGGCGAGTGGTATGCTGGTGTTCAGCTTCAGCAGATGAAAAAAATTGCTTAAGTCTAGTTGATATTGAGCGTCCTGTTTCTCCCACATGCACTTCTCCACAGGAGCAAAGAATTTATATACTCCTTCTGCTTGGAAAGTTATAATATGTTTTGGGGATCGGAAGCATTGTCCAATATTCTTATGTGTTTTTGAAAACTGTACGTATGTTGGACTGCAGAAGTAATCGTGTTATTTTCTCTGTAGTGCCATGTATGTAGGGAAGAACAACATTATCTAACGGTTCCGGTTCCTTATCATTCTCCTTTGGCGTAGTATGATTACTATATCTTTTAATTAAATGCGTCATATCTCCAGTGCAATAGCTATTCCCTCTGAGAGCATCAGTTAGTTTCGATGTTTCCGATGTTAAAGAATCTTGATCAGAAATCGAAATAGCTCTGAATACTAGTGAATTAAAAAACTAACAGTTTTTTTTCTATTCTGGATGGTGATGGGAATTTGCATTTAAGTATCTATATATATGATGCCTCGGTTTTCTATACACAGAATGTCCTAATGCATCATTTTCCTTCCTTTGAACACAAACATCTAGGAAGGGAATTGTTTCATTAGATTCAAATTTCATTGTGAACTTGATATTATCATTTGTTGATTAAAGTGGCCCAGAAATATGAGGAGATTATCCTGTCCATAAGGCCAAATAACAAAAGTATCATCTACATATCTGAACCAAAGTTTTGATTTTAGTGAAGCAGATGTTAGAGCAATATCCTCAAAGGCTTTCATAAAGATATTTGCTACCACAGGTGACAGAGGAGACCCCATAGCTACCCCTGAAGTTTATTCATAAAAAGTTTCTTGAACAATGAAATAGCTAGATAAGCTTCCACTAGGTCTATTAAGTTCTTATCAAGATTAATATGATCCAATATGTCTGATATAATGGAAATTGAAACGTGAACTGAAAGATTTAAGTATAGTAATTCTAGATCGAAACTAACCAAAATATATTCGGGATCCAATTGGGTTGCCTTAAGTTTTTCCACGAAATGTGCACGGTTTTTGATAAAAGAATCTGTTTTTCCAGTAAATGGATTAAGAAAATTTACCTAGTTTGTATGTGGGCGAGTCTATTGCACTGATGATCGGTCGAAGTGGCACATTCTTCTTATAAATCTTTGGATGACCGTAGAACTTGGGAGTTTTGGAGCTGCTTGATTTTAAAGATTTCTTCTCCCGTGGTCGTAGACTGGATGCGTTAATCAGATTATTGATGCGTCTTTCTATTCTACCTATAGGGTGTGCCTGCATAACCTTATAAGTGTTGTTGTCCAAAAGTTGACTTATCTTTTCCACGTATTCCGTTCTGTTCATGACGATTGTGGCGTTGCCTTTATCTGCTGGAAGTACCAGAATAGTTACGTCTTCATTTAAGGTCTTCATTCCTTTTTTTTCGGCTGTGTAAATATTCGACTTCAGTGGTTCATACTTGACTTCATCGGCTTGTACCTCTGGTAATTTTCTGATTGCTGCTTCAATAGAGGAGGGAATGCTACTCGGTGCTATTGCGAAATTTTGGCCTTTGGAAAGGACGGAATATTCAGCCTCGGTTAACGGCTTCGACGACAAGTGGATTACTGTAGTCTGCGGTGGTTTCACTGGATTTTTTCTGTTCAGGAAGGCTTGAAACTTGTTTTGTTGCTTAAGTGTAACTTCTTGATGGATTTTTTCTGTCTGTGCGTTTGGTGATGTTGTGCAAAGTTGTAAATATGATTCTTTCTATTCTAGAAGCTAATTTCAGATGAATTTTCTATAGTTTACGGGCATTTAAATCTAAAGTTCTAGAAATATTGTGACATCTCACCTGTAGTGATTTCGGTTCTACCTGCATCTCTTCAAGCTCATTCAGTGTTCAAATCCCGTGGAGTAAAGATCCCTGAAGATACTTCGTGCAATCGAAGGCGAAAAGTCGGATAGTAATTCCATTTTGTCACGGTCTAATCCCAAGAACCATGATTTATTAATTGACCAGAGCTATGAAAGCTTCCGTTCCACTAAGAACTAATGACATTTTCATGTCTTCTATTTTTATTTTATTAAACTTCACTCTAATATTTAAAAAATTACTTAGAATGTCTTGTATAACTGATTGCCACTAGCGGGTGCCAAGAATTTGATTCAACAGACTGCAAAAAAAGCGACTAATGGCTGCTAAGACTCTGCAAGTCTTAATGGTGATGATCAAACTGCTTCAGATACATTAAGTTTCTTACTACAATTAAAGTGGAGTTAATCTATCTAACGTTTTCGTAAAAAAACTGCTCTTCCTCTCAGGTTTTTTTTTAAATGTAAATCTGTTAATGGGATCACAGACGAAAGAAATTCTGAATTTTTGCGTTGGACGATAACCGGAAGCTATTTTTTTGTCTTTTTGAGGAATATTGACTTTTTGACATTTTTTTATCAAGCATATAGATATTAGAGGTTTCTGTTGGTCCGACTGGAATAACAAAAAAACTTAATTGTCATATTTTCGACAAAACTGCGCTGATTTTAGTAACAAAAACTCTATGACAACAAACTTTCGAATTTTTTTTTTATTGATATTTGTGTTTGATTTAAAGAAAGATACTTCTAGTGATAACTTATAAGCATACCAAATTTTAGATCTTTCTAATAGAGTGGATCAAAACCGTAAGTAGTTTTTGTGCAACCCTGCCAAATTGAATGCTTTACCTTTTTAAATGTAAACTTAATTTTTTTAAATAGATAACCCTATATTTTGTTAATTTTTGGATAGAGCTCATTTTGATCTTCTCAAAAACGTTTAATATGTCTATATTTGGTACAGCCGTTTTCGCTCTATATTGCTTTAAAGATCCTGAAATAAGGATTATTTTATGTGTTTTTAATCATAGTAGCCATAGACCAAAATCGCAGGTTGCTGCGTTTACTTTGTAAACTTCGATAACACAAAGTGTTCTAGGTAGCCATGGAAAAAAGAAAACAAAAAAACATTTGTCAAAAATTAAATTATTTGTTCATCATGGTTTATAATAACAAAGAAAAATTAGAAATAACTCGATTATTTTATAAAAATATTAATGTTTCGGATGCACAAGCCGAGTACCGGCAACTTCACCCTGAGATGCAAGGAAAATCACTAACCAAAATTCAAAATACTTTATAGAAATACAAATATCATCCACATAAGTTAACGCCTTTCCAGGAGTTTATTATAAGTCAAAAACATTTAATATTAAACTTCTGCCAACAAATGATTTTTCACAAAAAATGAGGATCACGATTTTTCTAATAAAATCCTGTGAAATGATGGGGCAACCTTTACAGCTGTCGAAATGTATAATCGAAAAAATACGCATTTGTGGGCACCTGAAAACCCACACGCATATATTGAAATTAAACGACAAGGTCATGAGTCCCTTAATGTTTGGCGTGGTTGCTGAGAAATAAGTTGATTGGTCCCATAATTTTTGAAAGTGCTCTACATGCCCATATATACTTAAGGTTTTTGCAAATAAAATTGAGAATTTTTGGAAAACGTACCCCTGCAAAGTTATTTTAATCTTATATGGCAGCAAGATAGGACACCATTACACCCCTGTAAGCGAGTTTTTAAACGCTATGATATGTGGATTGGCCGAAACGGGATTATTTATTGGCCACTAAATAGCCCAGATCTAACTCCGTTTGATAATTTTTTATGGAAATATTTAAAAAACGAGATATATAAAGAAAGAAGCCGAAAGTTGGAAGATTTAAGAAGAGGAAAAATCGCGGAAAGCATATGTATTTTAAACACTAATCATTTTAAGTTTATTTCAAATTCGACTAATACATTGAAAGAGGATTATAAAAAATGTATAGAAAATATTGGTGGTCATATCCAACATTTATAAAATGTATAGCTCATTTGTTTAATAGTTGTTAAATGTTTTTTCTTCTTAGTTTGCAAAAAAAATGAAATTAAATAAAGTACGGAACACAAAATAAAACCTGGCGGAGTCAATCGGTTTAGAAAGGTTGGCCAAGAAATCTCTTTAAACCAGTGGTGTCCCGTCGTTTTTTAAATAATATGGCACACCTTTTTGACTATACGCACTTCAGATATTTAAAAATGTAACTATACTTAATAAAACTTTATCTATATTTATCTGTTTTCTTTCGTGTACAGCAATTCTATATCTCTTTTGTGTTGCAAAAACGGCGAACTTTCGAATTTTAGAATGATTTAATTTTGATTTTTCTAGATCGATTTACCTATAAATATATTTTTTCTAGAGGTCTGTCATTAACGGTTCCCGGGCTACTGTCTACGTCCACTATTATTGGACCACCCAGTATAGTGATACACGATTTACAAGTCCAGATTTTATAAGGGCAGCCAGCATCAGATCCAGTGAACGAGAATTATCAAAATTTTAATTTATGCAGTTCGACTTTGGGCTACTCGGGTATGCCAAAAGTGGCCGTTTATCTCCGTTTGTCATATTACTTTATACAAGGGCCGTCATTGTGAAGTACTATACAGAGCGGTTCCGAATTGCGTGCTGATGTTAAAGGGGGTGTTTTTATGTCCTAAAAGTCTTAACTTTTGAGATACAGGATGGTAAAGTTTAATTCTGATGCTATTGTAGATAACTGCATGAAATTTTATACACGTTTTCTATGCATTAAGGAGCATACGGATTTACCCAGGTTAATTACATATGAACACCGCTGGTAGAAATTTCAAAAATTGATTGTTAATAAAAAATGCCCTTTTATGCATAAAAGACGTGTATCAAATTTCACACAGTTATTTATCTATAATGGCATCAGAATTAGGATTTAAAAAAACGTTTTTTAAAACCCTGTATCTCCAAAGTTCATATTAAACTTTTTTCTTAAAAAGGTCCAAGAATCACCCCCCTTTAACATTAGCACGCAATTAGGAAACGCTCCGTATAGTACTTCACAATGACGCCCCCTGTACAAAGTGATATGACAGACGGAGACAAACGGTCACTTTTGGCATACCCGAATAGCCCAAAATCGAACTGCATAAGTTAAAATTTTGATAAATCTTCTGGAAAAATATGAGTTCTGTAGTTTTTCAAATATTAATTGCGATATTAAATATTTTTTGACACCCGGTATTGAACAGAAAATTAATTATTTTGAAGCAGTTTTTTGACAGCAACTTTGTGAACAATTTTACAAAATGTATGAAAAAAAACTAAGCCATTTTTGAGGTTGACTGCTGTGATTCTAATGGTTCGGTTCCTTCTAAATCGTTGTCTTCCTCTGAAAATGATGAGGTTTCGTCGTCACTACTTGAAGATCCCAGTGTGATAACTAAATCATCAATAACCGTTTCAACTTTGCCATCTACTTCCCTTTATCTTCAATAGAACGAACATGTTTAACATACTATTTCCAATTTTCAGCCGATATTGAGTCAATCGCTTCTAACGTTATTTTATTTAAATCTTTAATTGAAAGTTCACTGGCGTTGCGCTCTCGAATATATTTTTTTACTCCTGCCCTTGCAAGTTCAATAGGGTTGAGGTCGCACATGTATGGAGGCAGCCTTAAAGATGTATGACCGTTGTTACGCAAAAGACCGTCAATTTTATACTTTTTTTCTCTAGGCTTGTTGGCTGATATTACTTCATATAATTGATATATTCTCCATGTTCGATTACATACAAGATTTTTCGAGTTAAGCCACGATATCATATGAGCTTTTGTAGAGTATTTAGTTGGCACTTTATCTTCTACGTGAGAATGATAAGACGCATTATCCATTACCACGACTGATTTGGGAGGAATGTTAGGTTCTCGAGAAACCACTTTTCAAAATTATCTCTATTCATCTGTCCATGATAGTCTCCAGTTGTTAGTCCCGAGCGAAAAACTAAAGCAGCACCTGGAATAAATCCGGCTTCTGAATCAGCATCAACTATAATAAAGCGACTGCTAGAGCGGATTCCCTGAACAACACCTGTAACACTTTCACTTTGCCAGCATTTGTTTAATGTCATATCATTATCTGCCCAGGTTTCGTCTAGATACATAATATTGCGTCCTTCTTGCTTATATTGCCTTACAGTTCATAGATATTTCACCCGCCAGTGAAAAATATTTGGTCTCTCAATGAGCAATTTTCGTTTATTGTGGCACTTGCGCCAAACAAAACCATTTGATCGTAAAAGTCTATTTAAGGTTTTATACTCGTACGGAAAATCTATGTTGTTCTTTACAGCACGAAGTAAGGGTTTGCAGGTTGAAACCTTCTTCAAGTTTATATAAAAATCCTCTATTGTTCGTCGAATTACTTGATGATAATCGGGGTCTTTTTTTACCAGGAGATTTTAAAGGTGAAGTAGAACATGAGCGATTATTATGTTCTCTTTGAATTTTTCTTAGACTACTTTCCGAAACACCAGTGTAAAATGCAGCGCTTTCTGTTCGATTTTGACTTGGAATAGTCAAACTATTATTTTCAGCTTCTCTAGTACAGACCTCTATAACGCTCGCAATAACTTCACGTGCACCGCTTCGAATTGTTTTTCAGATTCAACGCAACGCATTTATATAGAAATGCAAACAAATGCCCGAAATGTATACGCGCCACTGGAAATAGCTAGAACCTTCTAGCAGCAAGTACATGGAGACTCTAGGCACATCCCAATTACAGTGCGAAATTTACTACATCCTCGACTAATTTTCCGTACCGCTTAGCTGGAGCACTTTATAGGTGAAGCGGCAAACTATTACAACAAATAAAATAACATAAAATTTATTTGCGAACACAAATTTTACTTTTCCGCTTGCTTAAGACTATGAACCTTTATTTTAAGGACCGCCCGGTTTTCTTTCGTGTCCTGCACTTTACTTGTTATATTATAAAATTAAATCTTAAATTCTAAAATATAAAATCGTTTTACATAATTTTGTTTATTAAAATTTTATCAGGAACAGCAGGGTAATAAAATAGAAATAATAGTCGTTTTCCAATCATTTCGTGATCTTAATGCTAAATGATTATAGTGATTTATAGTAAAAACGGCAGGACCGAGAAAAATGATTTTGTTTTGTTTTAGCCATTAATCATGGCTACTATGATTAAAAGCATATAAAATAAAACTTATTTCAGGATTTTATCAGCCAAAATATTGGTTGGTGGCAGTAACCGCATTGTTGGAGCACCCTGTATACGAAAAAAAATTTCCCGGCGGGTCATCTCAAACCCAACAACTTTTGAGTTTAGAGTTTTTTTGTATCTGTTTAAATAAAATAGCAAAAATTGTTAAATTATAAAAATACACCGGGTACTTCAGGCATCGGTGTTTAACAATAAACTTTAGCTACTGCAATCATTGTGTGAAATATTATTTCAGGTACTATCATAGAAAAAATTATTTATTGAATAAAAAATTTGGTTTTTTATGTTTTAAGTATTTGTTTTTATAATAAGATATAGAGGAAAATCGATAATACTCCAAATGAAAGCGACAAACTTACAAAAGCTTATTTTTAAACCAAAGAGGAATTAAAATTATTGTTATATTATTTTATTTTTAAATAACTTTTTTAATTTGTAACAATGTATCTTTTTTACTGAGGATAATAAAATTTTCTTTACATTTAATTATTATGATAATTATTTCAAAGATAAAAAACAAACTTTGTTAAAATATATATTTTTTTTAATTAGAAAACTAAAAAGAATTTCTTATCTAGAAATAATTTTTATTGCCATTTTAAAAGAGAGTAAGAAAACCTATATTTAAAATATAAAACATCCAATTTGGCAGATTAGCACAAAAACTACAGACGTTCCAACTTTAAAATTTAATTGCAGTTTTTCTCCGTTGCTCTCAAAATGCATTAAGCACAAGAAATATCGAAGACCTAAGTTGCTAAAGGGCCCATGTATCGAAAACGTAGTTCTGAGATAATTGAGTTTGATGTTTCTTATTTTCACAGGAGTATATCGGCCCGTTATCCATATTGAACTTTTTTGTCATTTTAAGAGAAGGATATGGGTTATATTGGAAGAATTATAGGTACGTAAAAACCTTCATTTATGTCAAAGTTTAAGAAGGAATAAAAATGTTACATCCACTTGTGCTATGAATTATGTAGATAATTCGAAAATAAATAATGTGGTTTTTGTTATTTTGTAGTTAATGATTGTATGTACCAGTCAGGCCTATAGAAGCAGCTATTCATAGGTCATATAATCAAATTGTTAATTTTTCAAGATGGAGTAATTTTATTTCAATCATTCGCCATTCACTCTATAAAATGATGTTACATTAGGTATATCAGAAAAAAAGATATATTTAATTGATTACGTGAATGTTAGATAGAAAATATTTTAATATTGTTTTTAAACATTAAGAACATGAGTTAAGGAGTGCTATACTATATGTTTTGAAAAAGCAATTCTGTCAATGTCTCTTCTGTCCAGTGATAAAAGTTAAATTAAAAATCTTACAGTTTTGTAGTCCTTAGTACTAGTTTCTTTGTAGATTGCAGTACTGGTTCAAAAACAATTATTCTGTATAATAGTACACAATGGGGTCCACACATCTGGGAGCTTAGAGCTGTAAAATGGGCTGGCAGGTTAACAACAAAACAGGATTGCCGATCACTTGACCTGGCAACATTTGCAGGGGCGTAAGGAAATGAAAGTAACTTCCTCTATCAGAAAAATAAAACTAAGCGGGAAAATTCGCCACAAAACAACACAGATTCACTATGCAAGCCTATGCAGTCAGCACCTGTATCGTTCAAAAGCGCTGAGCGTCCATTTGCTTTTTTTAGAGGGGGTTAGTGACGTAAAAAAACCAAGTCGTATATGAAGAATAGGTAAGTTCATTAGGATCAAAGCGGATGTTATGCAGGACTTAGCATTTTTGACCGGGGCAAATATTTAATGTAAAAATGAAGTTATTTTATTTCCCTGTTCATGAAGCGTATGTCCCAAAAATCTAGGAAAATAACGCTTTTCTATTGATTTTAAAAACATGAAGAAAAATTTCAAGAAATCAAAGTAGTGGGATTTCGCTAAGACATCAATCGTAATAATAACAATCTAACGACTATATTAATAGTAATAATATTAATAACAATAAAGAGCCCCATACTATTTATAAATGTTTTAGCTACGCAAAACTTTAAAAAATTGGTACATTATCTGACACTTCAAATTTATAAATTGTCTATTTCAATTTTCTTACAGGAAATGGATGAAAAGAATATGATACATATTTAATGTATGAAATACCTAAACATATTATATACCTACACAATAAATACTTACTATGCTTGCTATTTAGCCAGTGTAAAAATAAATTACTTTAAATATTTTACTTCGCTAAACCCTACATTTTTCTTGGGACATATAAAAGGATCTGACAAATTATCATACTTAAAATTTTAATAAAACGCCAAGTTTAATCTGCCCCATTAAAATCATTACGGTCCAACTTTAAATCTGCATCAGAAGTATCTAGAAATTGGCCTTTGTTAGATGTAAAAAAGTGCATTGCTATGTAAAGCCATATTTAGTTAAAACTTCCTTTTGTGGTAACAACTTTTTTGTGCATTAATACCCCATTTTAATTCTTAACTGACTTATACGCAACACTAATATTACCAGAGATTACCAAAGCAGATTGGTACCAAAGCTAAGGTAATATCGGGATCACTGTTACAACCGGCTGCACAGATTTGTACTTACGTGCACTTAAGTGGCGCTTGGTGTACCATTATCATGAAAATTGGTAACAACAATAATTAAATTACGAGCATCAGTTCTAAAACTGTCAGGCTATTCAAGGAAGAATTTTTTTTCTTTGACATTTTACCAAACGAGCTTTTAGAATTAAATTTTAAATTTTCAATTTTTCCACCTGAAATTGTGTAAGGTGTAACAATCTTATTTTAACATTAAGTATATTTTCAATAATTTAATTTATTACTATATATACAGTGTGTCCCAGATTTCCTACTCTATATCGGCTCCTATTATACCTACAGCAAAGATTAACTGAGAAAAGTTTTATAAGATTTACGATCGGTCAAATGGTTTTGGAAATATCGGCGAAAAACCGAAAATGGCGGAATTCGTTTTTCGCGAGTAAATCCAAAATTTTTAAATTTGACAGCTGTCAAAAAGTGACGTTATTCGAACACTTTTTTGAGACAAATAAGATGGGGTATACGACATGTCTCCATCGTCTTTTTGTTACCCCGCAACCCGCCTCAACTTTATTTTTTCGTATAGCCGCCATATTGGATTTATCGATTTTTGGAAAAAGCGTAAATTTTCCAGTCTATTTATGTCTCAGAAGTGAATAAAAGATTTGAATATCATCGAAATATCACACTTCCTAAAGTTAGGTCTCAATTTTTTCTAAGTAGGCCATGATTTATTTGTCACAAGATTACATTAATAAGTAATGTATTGCATTTGCATGCATTGAATTTTCAATACAATATGAACGTAAATAACGACAAAAAAAACCAAAATAGGTTATTAACTATTTCGTACCTGGGATACATTAATTTATCGATTTACAAAATGACGTCCATTTGAATCGAGATACTATTGACAATTGGTGATTGTATTTCGTTCAACCCTGGCAAGTGTATTTCCGTTAATATTTGTAAATATGTCCAAAGCTCTTTGTCTCAGGGCTTCTATAGTCGCAGGGGATCAAGTTCAGAGATCTTATTTTCCGTGTGATCCCAGAGGTAGAAATCCAAGGGCGAGAGGTCGGAGTATCTAAGAGGCCCCGATATTGGTCCATTTATGGAAATAATTCTTTCGTCAAACTGCTCTCTTAAGAAGTTCCTGACTTGAATGGTGTTGTGAGTTGGACATCCATCCTATTGAAACCAGGTTCTTCTAAACTCATATTCCGTTAGAGTAGTTCGTAAAGTGCGGGGGGGGGGAATTTATAAATAGGTGCCTAATTAAAAATTAGATTAAATTACCAATGACCCCACACCAAACGTTACTTCCAAATCTGATCTGTAGACGTCTCTCTGCTACCTCGTTAGGGTTTTCCACAGCCCAATGACAGTTGTGCATATTAAAAACTCTACAATTCGTAAACCTACTCTCATTGGATCGTTGATTTTAGTACATACATTTCCTGTTCTACAGTTGTTATCGATACACTAGGGTTTTCGTTGATAGCTTGTAAAATATTCCTGTCGCAATTTTCATTGTCAATATTGTCTACCCTTCTAGATTGTTCGAAGGCCCCATGGTTTAACTACGATTTCGTCGTTCGTGGTACATCTCCAAATACCTTGCTGAAGTAATGTCGGCGTTTCTGTGTGACTGCAAGTATAGCGCTAACATGTCAAACTTTTTTTCATTTTAATAGCGAATACCAGACATTTGCAATAGGTCTCGACAATTTGTTTGTCAGGTTTACGATTTTATTGAGGGAAAAGCATACTATTTATTACAACACAACTTTGATACTATAAAATCAAGGCCTCCTTAAAAAAAATTGAGAGCTAACTTTACGAAGTGTGATATTTCGATGATATTCAAATCTTCTATGCACATGTAATACAACACTAGACTGGAAATTTTACGATCTTTCCAAAAACCGAAAAAACCCAATATGATGGATATAAGAAGAATGAAAGTTGAGCCGATTGTTAACAAAGTTGGTAGCACAGCACATTTAGAACCGAATAAGATATCAATTTTGTACTGTCTATTTTTATTTGGGAAAAAAAGAAAAAATGAAAAATGCACAATGAATGTTAAGGTGATTTAGTGTTTTAATATTTCACAGACTAAATAAGTAATACATTTTCGGTCTTCATCTTACGTATGTTCTTCCTTTTTCCACTGTTATGTGTCCAAATATTATGCCTCTGATGCAAAAATATAAAAAAAACATTAGTATACCATAATAAATTATTTTAGATTAAGGGGAAACACAAACAACAAAGAAAGAAGACGGTTAGCAGTTTTACAAAAGAGATAACTGTATGATGGTCATTTTTTTTAACAATTAATTCCTTATATAGTAGCGTACATAATTAAATATAATTAAATATTATATCTACCTTACCAACATTTAAAAACCGGATCACAAAATTAAAAATAATAACGCATTCAGTTCTTCAGCTCAACTGAGTATTATTGGTTGTAGATACTATACAGAGTGATTCAGAAATAAGTACCGAAACAGGCAAGCATATAATACAAACAAACAAACAAAAGTATGCTTTATTGCCGCAGAAAAATTTTACAATTTTATGGACAAAGCAAAATATACCTAAAAATAAGACATATCAAAACATTAATCGAAAATAATTTCGACAGGTCAGTGCTTTTTTTTAAAAATGTAAATTATCAATTTACCAAATCGTAAAACACACGTTAGAATATAACATAACATTGCAAACAGTAAATGAATCATGATAACCTTATAAAAGTAAACAAACACACATGTACGAGGTGAATAATTTCGATGACATTGAAATCAAAATTGCAACTATGCGACCTTAAACTCTATGTTATTATAGTTATACAAATAATTGTGATGTTAAACAGAAGGTATATTGAACTAGTGTAGAATGTAGTATACAAAAAGAATTAAATTGTTTTTAATCCAATACCTAACAAAAATAATTAAGTTTTAAGTGAATGTTCGACAGTTCTTTTCCATATATAATGATTTACAAAATTCTATGCTACGAGTTAGGACATGACTCACAAAAGATTTAAGTAAACAAGCGAGTTTAGTGACAATTTAAAGAGACTTACTCACTGAAAAAAAAAATCATTAACGCTGTAAAATGGTCTCTCAATGAGGTATGCTTTGGTGTTTTTTCGAAATTGTGCAAGCATAGGGATAGATTTTAAATGTACTGGCAGATTGTTGTAAAGTTTTATGGAGTTGTAAATAATTGATTTTTTTATTAATTCTGTGGAAGGAATGGGAAGATAAATATCATGCCTAGAGTTTCTGGTAGGGTATACATGTTGTGGCCTTTCTGGGAGGGTGTTTATATGTTTTCTCAGCAAACATACCGTTTCCAAAATAATTAATGCAGGAAGTGTTAATATTTCATGTTTTTTGAAATAGTATTGGCAGTGAGCTCTATTATTTAGACCAAACAAATAACGAATGGCTCTCTTTTGAAGCATAAAAATACTACGAAATTGCTCGGTGGTACAGCAGCCCCAAAAGGGAAGGCCATAGCGGAGGTGGGATTCAAATAAAGAGAAATAAGTAAGTCTGGCAGAAGGAACGTCTAGTTCTTTTGAAACTGATCGAATGGCGAAGCAGGCGGTAGAAAGTTTTTTAGTTAAGGTGTCAATATGATTAGACCATTTTAGGTTGTTATTTATATTGAAACCCAGGAATTTAACCGACTCTACGTATTCAATATTGCTGTTATGTACCTGAAGTGGTTGTAAAGTTCCCTTATAAGATAACGCCACCGTTTTATCGACGTTAAAACAAAGCATATTGGAATCGGACCAAGCCTTAATTATAACCAAGTCTTTGGAGATACTAGAGTGTAAAGACGTTGTATCAAAATCACTCCATGTTATGCTTGTGTCATCAGCAAAAAGGGAGATTCTTCCATTAATTTTAAGGTTCGTGATATCATTAATGTATTAGGTTGAACCTTGAGGGACTCCACTTGTAATCAACTTACAATCAGAATCGGAACCATTAGCCCTTACAAGTTGTTGCCTTTTTCCAAGATAAGATTTGAACCAATTTAAAGAAGTACCACGAATTTCATAAAAATTTAGTTTGTTTATCAGAATTTCATGACTAACACAATCAAAGGCTTTCGCATAGTCACAAAAAACTGAGGCAGTTGGGTGGTTGTTATTGAGAGATAAGTAGACGCCTTAAGCAACGTGAACATGGCGTCACTGGTGCACTTGTTGGGTAGAAATCCGAACTGCTCCGGGGATATTATCTGATGTTTAAGGAGAAATGGCATAAGACGGTTCTTCAGTAGCCTTTCGATGATTTTTGATAGCACTGGTAGTAGTGCAATTGGGCGATAATTGCAAGAGTTAGTTTTTTCGCCGCCTTTATGAATGCTTCACGAAATATGAAAAAAAGTTTTATACAATTTTTCTCTAAGCCTCACCGTTTAGAATATACAGGACATTAAACATGTGTGATAAAAGGACAATTTATTATGTAATATCTGTTCGGAGCGAGATATCAATTTCAATTTTGGAATATGTTATTACTATATAAAGTCCCATTAACTCAACAAACGACAATCATATGGATCACCTCAGAGGCGTAGAACAGTGGTATATGCCTTGTATTTAAAGTCATATTTTTTTACCACTCGGTATATTACATATTTTTATAAAAAATATTTATAACTTGGCTTCCTTACTAAAAATTATTACTCTTGGATTATTTTTATACGAGCTATCATTTCAGAGTTTTATTCCAGTTAATGCGTCAAGACCCTTTACAGGCAAGTAATAGAGCAGAAATGTATTGATTTTGTGACAAAAGTACTACCTGAAAACTAAGTGTGCCATCACTTAACACACATTTTACTGATTCATGCTGATGTTTTTTTTTTCTATTCGTAACTATTATTTATTAATTTGTTATAAACAATTTAGTGTTAAAAAATGGCAGTCCATAGAAAATCCGGAAAAGACGGAAAATTCACCATTTTTTCAAAAATTCATAAGTCGACCATTTTTTAAGTTGTAGCGTGGATCTTCTGGGAAATGGTAGTCAATAATCTGAACTTTATGCAAGCACATTTTTTGCACCAAATTTTTTATAACAAATAACTAAAGAATAGTTATGAGGAGAAAAAACACAGCAGAATGTGTTTTAAATCTCAAGTGTGTTTTTGTTACAATATTATAAATTTCTGCTCTATTGGTTGCTCCGAGATGATAGGTTGTATGAAAAAATTCTGAGAGTAATAATTTTTAGTAAAGAAGCCAAGCTATAAATATTTTTAATGGAAATAGTCAATATACCGAGTGGTAAAAAAATATGACCATAAATGCAGAGCATATATTTCTGTTTTACGCTTCTGAATTGACCCATATGGTTGTTGTTTGTTGGGTTAATGGGTCTTTATGTAGTGATATCATGTTCCAAAATTAAAATGATAGCTCACTCCTAACTGATACTAAATAATAAAATCTCCTTTTTATCACACATGTTTAATGCCCTGTATATTCTAAGCGGAGAGGCTTAGATAAAATTGTATAAAACTTTTTTTCATATTTCGTGTAGGTTTATATGCCTGTAAATTTTTGGTACTTATTTATATAAGTTAAGTCAGTGACCACACACTGCTAAACTTCAGATTCAGTCTGAAGCTAATTACTGATTATTAACTGGGCATTTTTTGAAATAATCACTTATTTTAATAGTCAAACGTGCCTTCCAAAGTGGTTTTATTATTTACTAAAGTACAGAAGTTTGAATTTGTAAGTAGATGTTGGTCAGCTATAATTTAGAACATTTTTAGACTTTTGTCTAAAAAAATCAGAAGGAGAAATTAGAAATTTTTGTTTTTGTTGTTTGAATTATTTAAATTTTAATTTTCCTTATTATCTACTCACCTAGTTATTAATACAGCCATGAAAAATAAGTAGTATTTTTCGAGATAGATTTTGACATAACCGCAGGTTCAAACCTCCAACAAGGAGGACAAAGTTGAATAATTAGGACAATTTTCCACCTATTATCCCTAATTTGCCGATACCATTCCTAAAGCATAATTCAATTCGGCCAGTCTGCAAATTAAACGGCGCGAAAAGGGAAAGAATAATCACGTTAACACGGACGTTATGGACGGCTAAACCAATAAAGAATGCCCCCAACTTAAATTCGCCAGTAAAATATGAGATTTAATAAACGGTTTCCGCATAAATTCAACTTATTTTTGGGGAGAGGCAGCCAACCGCCCGAAACGCATGTAGGGAACAGCCGCTTAGAGAATTATTCTACGTCTGTATTTTATGTCCTACAAGTGTGCCGTGTCATCTGAAAATTTTAAAATTAGGACCCTTTTCCCGAAACTGATGGCCGTAATTTTTTTTCTGAAACTTGCTGAGTGTTCCAGCCCGAAGTAGGCGTTTGCTTGGTCGTAATATGCATGTCAAAATGAGGGAGAAAATATACTGAAATAACATACCGGGCGATATTCGACTAAGGGAATTATTCTAGGTCTGTACTTTATGTCCCATAAACGTGCCGCATCCTCTGAATATTTTAAAATAAGGATCCTTTGTTGCAGTGTGTTCTTAAACTCCTTCCCCTTCGCAAGTTGTTATTTGATTGCCGTGGCTTAATTGTTTACGGGAAATTTAAAACATCCCGACAGTTCTTAAAACGTTTTTGTGGATTTGGCTTAAAATGTAATAAAATAAAGAAAAAATCTATAATTTTCTATTTATCCACCCTCGAGTCTCGATCCGAACAGATTGTAGCAACCATTTTATGCTTGTTAGAACTTATTTGCAAATTTAATCATTTTATCTTAAAAAGAAATTAAATTATTATAGATATTATTTTCCCTCTCCCTGTATTCTAAGCAATCTACTTTGACACTGCTTTGACGTAAGTGAAAGTTACTCAATAAGGTATTGGTTGTCCTTAACGACAGGATGTAAGTCAACTTATATCCCTAGGGAAATAATAATCTAAAATTATTATAAGCATTTTTAATTTTTGATAATTTTTGATTTCACTGTTGAAGAACTGCAACAGACTTCTGGCTGAGTCTTACTGTATAAAATTTTATTCGCTACTTCCTTTTTATTATTAAGGTTCTCAGCTACGTAACTTTTCGCAATAGTAGTGAATCCTCATCCCACATGTCGCTTGATAGCTAATCCATCAACTCCAGTATTTGCTAATAAAGTTGCCGACGTTCTTCTAAAAGAGTGTTCAGTATAAATTTTGAAGTTCTCAAACTTTAAAAATTTAGCAATTTTACTTGGAATTGTCAAAAACGTATGTTTCCCGACAGGCTGGTTTAACAGTTTCCATTTTGATATCGCATAAAGAAGCGAGGATTAATAGTCGTCATGTGGGATCTTGTATCAACGTACTTTTGAAATATTTTGAAATGACAAACCTGAGTGTCGTGACTTTTTGTCACTGTAAATGTACGTGACATTCCGTTTTTGGAGTCAGGAATGGTCACAATTATGACTTCTTGACTTATTTTAACATTGTCCATTTTCATTTCACAGAGTTCATTAGAACGGCACGCTTCAGCAACTCCCATTACCATTACGACCTTCATCAATAAGTATATATCATCGGGGGCTTCAAGCATGAACTTATTCACATCTTCCCTGTTAAACACATTCGATTTTTTGGGTCTATAACTATCATTTTTTCTTTCAAAAATGCTCGAAGTTTTGGATATTTAGAAAAATCTATCTATCTATCTTCAACATCGAATACTCACACCATAAGCTTGATGGGGACTTCAATATAGCACTTTTTTCGTAGAAATACGCCAAAAATAAGGTTTCTGAGACTGCAGTAGCCGTCTTGCTTTGGCACCAATTCTTAAAGATTTATATGCTGCTTCATACCTTTTTTTCGACTTTTCCGGTATGTAGTAGAAATAAACAACCAATATTCGCTGATTCTTCTATGTCTGAAACATCCATTTTGTCCACACAGAATCAAATAATTCGACTTTTTGAATCTTTTCGCTATGAATTGTCAACTTGACGTTGTTGATAAAATAAAAACTGCTTAAGTTGCTCTGGCAACGGATCACGGCTGCCTTCATAATTTAATGAGAATGCTATCCAATGTAATGATAATGAAAATTCAAAAATGTATCCAGCATTTTCTTGTAAACATACAATTTAGGGAGGAGGAAAATGTTATATACTATGTGGAGAGTTGGGAAATATCTTGTTATATTTTTGTGGCTTTTTAATTTTATTTATTTTCGCCGGCCGATCGATCGTCCTCTTTTCCTTAAATTTTGGCTTGAGCAATTGAGACATTTTTTTGTGATTTTATGCCATATGAGGTGTCGGATTAGTTCACAAGTAATAATGATCTAGTTTTAATCTTCTGTATATGGAAGGAATGCAGTCAGAAGTTCATCTACCTGAAGTATAAACCAGAACAACAGGTAAAATATTCTTCACAGGACGCCATTTTGTGCAGGTGTAGCTAACATGTGATTTTTCTGTGTTTCAGACTTTTATTCTACAAATTTTTATCCTACGATTTTTAATTCCCGAATGAATATGAAAATTAATTTCCGAACTTCTTTTTAATGTCATCAATCAAAATTCTTTTAATTTTAAAACTTCCGGTTTTTAATTTTGGATGATGCAAGATTTTAATTAATTACTTTGAAGATTTCTTTATTTATATTTGTATTAACTCAAGGATTTAAAAGTACAGAATCTATCATGACCAATTTACGTAAATTATCTTGGATTGGAACTGTATCTGAAGAAAGCTGATGAGTCTACAGTGCAATTGTTTTTTTTTACTCCATCTCCCAGAGTTGCAGAGTACTCCGGAGAAGATTTTTTGGCTGCTTAAGAGAATCTGGGATAGTTTTTCTTCTGCAGTGTGGTGATTTGCTGTTCTCCTAGAAAATTGCAACTTAAAAGAAGAATATTTTTTCCTGGTAATTTATTATTTGATTATTTTTCACTTTTGCTTAATTTTATATATTCTTAGTTTTTTGTGTAAAATGACTTATTGAGTTATTATTGAGGGTATTTAGATCAGATGAGTTGTCTGATAAATACTCTAATTTTCATATTCAAGGAATAATAGCACAGCTGGGCAAAATTTGTAGTACTGCTAATACTTTTCATTAACCTACATAACATAACCACCGATCGTTACTCGAGTTTTAATTTTTTATTAGCCTATGCATTCATTCGTTTTATATATCCATGATGTAACTTGCTTATTTTTTTTAGTTCAAAAACCACCGGTTTTAAGTTGTTGTTTGCATTTGGCGTTCAAATAAATTAAATATAGATTTCTTACAGTTTAAAAGTTTTACACTAATTTCACTGACCGACAAAAAAAAATTTTTGTTGTAACAGAAATCAGAATAGCATAATCTAATAGAATGGACCTATTCAAATACGAAAATCACAAATAGAAAGTTGTAGCACGTAGGGTTATCTTGTTAGAGTTGTAGAACCATATTGAATGTTACGATACTTAATCTATAAAAAAAATTATTTCCGAAAATTTTTAACCCTATTCGCTGAATATGTTTAAAGTTTTCGCCTATTAAACATACCGTACATCTAAGAGAAAAGCAAACGAGAAAAATATTAACTTAAAACACTAATTAGACTTTATTTTTTCCCATTATGAGGTGTCCTATTTTCTCTATTCAAAAACCAACAGTAGTCACCCATCATGGCTGGATCCCATCGTCCTTGGTACCGAATTTCCATTGTTCTGATATCTCGGTGAAACCTTTCACCCTGCTGGTCACTAACAGCTCCCAAATTTTTAGGAAAAAATGACAGATGGGAATAGAGGAAGTGAATTTTTAATGACATTCTGGCACCAAGCGCTTTATAGGCATCTAAGAGTTCATTAACTAATTGTTCATAATTTTCATCCATATTGTTGCCTAAAAATCCTTTTACTACATAACAAATGAATTCCATGCTATGAGTTCCTGCCTGGTAAGCTTTTCCATAAAATGATTTGTGGCCCTATAAAAACGCCTTCTTTTAACTTGGCATCTCTTAACTGGGGAAAGACTTGTCTTAGGTATTTAAATCCATCACCATCTTTATTCAAAGCCTTCACAAAGTTTTTCATCAGCCCAAGTTTAATGTGAAGAGGAGGCAAAAGGTCATTTTTGGGATCAACAAGAGGTATAAATTTAACATTTTGAGATCCCGGTTGAAATTCGCTTCTTTCTGGCCAAATTTTTGTTATATAATGCTGATTTATTGCACGACTGTCCCATAAACAAAGAAAACAGCAATATTTTGTAAATCCCCCCTGAAGTCCCACTAAAATCGTAATAACTTTTAAGTCCCCACATATCTGCCATTTATACCTATTGTAGTTTATTTTATCCAAAATCGTGCGCATATTTTCATAATTTACTTTCATTGCAACTGAATGGGCAACTGGTATAGATGGTTTTAAATTTCCATTATGCAATATCACAGCTATATTTAGATAAGTCTATGAATAACCACCACTCACGGGGAGAATGTTCAATATCAGGTTCCTGCATTAAACTGTCTATATCGGTACACGCGTACAATGAATTAGAATTCAGAGAACATAGCATTTCTTTTTCTGAAATTAGTAATTTTTGTTTCTTTGGCCAATAGGTTCCATTCCCTAAGACGTGAACCCACAAGTTCTGACTTGCTTGGATAGCCCCAAATCACGTACTAATTCATTTAATTCACTTTGAACAATCAAATGTGGCTCGCAGGAACTGGGACCTGTGGTAAAAGTAGGATCGGTGCACTGTTCCTTTGAGCTGCCTGATGATGCGTTATCTCCAGTATCTCCCAAATCAATAGCTTGCCAATTTAAAGGCGCAATCGGCACTGGCAAATTTGCACTGTGAGGAACAGGTCGTACGGCAGATTGCAAATTTGGATATTCTATATTGTGCTTTCACTTTTTGGAAAAACGTTCAGTCTTTGTCAGGTAAAAATAACAATCGTCAGAATGATTTGTTTATTCTCGCCATACCATTGGAACTGCAAAAGGCATCTTTTTCTCTTTCCCTTCATCCACTGCACCTAGGATACACTACAACTAACACAGCACACATGGGGAGTTATCTTGATCCCCAATTAACACACCAAAATATTTAAAGTAGACTTTTTTTACATTTTCCGAAAATGGCCTGGCTTGTGATTTCACCAGAAATTCTCCACAAATATAACAAAATTTATCAGGAGAAATTTTGCAACTTTGGTGCGTTTGACTCGATATTCTCGTCATCACATACACTTGCTTATCGATACACAGGAAACCACTCAATTCGAACTCAACAAAAGAGTGATTAACGTTTATTTTATGTCTAATCTTGTAAACAACCCATTCTAGGTAATTTTTTCGCTGTAAATTGAACACATTTTACCCGCCCCACATTAAAATTATTTACCTGCCAATATAAAAGGTCTAATTAGGCTATTAAAAAATTGTATGTATTAGGGCTTTCCGAATTATTTTTTTATTATTGGGAGGGTATTTCCATTGTGAAAATAATGAGCTGGCCTGTGTTAGAAAAATCTTGTCGGCCAGTGTTTTTAGTGCAGAATCAACAGAATATATATTGGGTTTAAAGTTATTATTAGCCTTTGGCATTCAAATAAATTAAATTATAGACTCCTAACAGCTTAAAAGTTTTACTAGTATTTAGTAAAAAATTAACCGAACATTTATTGAGTCCTAAGTTGTTATTAGCCATTTGGCATACATATTGTAATTTTTCATATAATGTTATTCTGTTTTATGGAGTTACATAATTAACCTCTATCTAACTGGTTATATTTTTTAAAGCTGAGTGCTTACAAATTTTGTTAATTTCATTATTGTCATTCTGTTTCTTAAAGTTATATAATTTATCTCTATGTAACTGGTTATTTTTTTATAGCTGAATGCTTACAAATTTTTGTTTATTCCATTATAGTCATTTCTGCTTCAAATAGTTTCATAATTAACCTTAATGTAACTGTGGATATTTATTAGCTTAAGGCTTACAAAATTTGTTTATTCCACTAATGAGCTACATAAGATAAGGCCTTGTCCTTTAGATCTATGCTAAATTTTGATTAAAATTTCATTAAGTGCATAAATTACAGACATAAATTTAGTTTCTGTATATTTGGAAAATAAGTAACCAAATACTGGTTTATTTCCATTTTTGGGTTAAAAATAGTGATATTTATTTTTTTATGTAACATACTTTGATACACCTTCACTTTTGGGTTACAAATTGTAGTATTTACTATTTATGTAACATATTTAGATTTTTTGGATATTTCAATTAAATTGATTTTCTTATATAAAATCAGACCTATGACATATTTTGAAAGTAGGATTGAATACTTTCACTATTTGATCGGGTAAATTTAAAATTGGTATAGCTAGAACCTTTTGTCTTGTGATTCATTCTGTCACTGTTGAAATGTCATGTCTTTAGATAATGTACATTCACAGATAATAAAGTGATGTGTTTATAAAATTGTCTTTGTTTCTTTGTGTTTATTTTTTTGACTTTTCAGGTTATGTTAATATTATAATTAAAGCCTAAATTATCTTTGATCCATAGAACTTTATACAGAACGGTGTATTGGTCTATTATATTTTCTTTTTCTTTTTTACGTTTAACTACTATAGTTAGTGGCGCCCATATTAGTCTGAATATCTTTAAGAACCTACGAATCGCCTCCGACTAACCTAACTGAGTAGGCGTGGTAACCAATGTAATAAATTAATAATTCATTATCAAATCTTAACAACAAATAAAATAAAATAACATCAAAATAAATAACAATCATTATTATTTTTATTTTTTAATTTATTACAAGATTTTTATTTATTATTTTTGATTAGATTTGCCTTGGAGCGCAATGTTTTAATTCAGATTAGAAACACTATAGCGGCCCTGTTATTACGGATGTACTACATCCTGTTAAACTTATAATTGAATGTTAAAAATTGAATATACCATGAAATTTAATTTAACATAATTTGAAAAGTTAACACGGAAATGCTCTAGTTTTACGAAATTAATAGAATATTCGTTTAAAATTAGGAAATACCGAAGTATAGAAAATGTTTGTTCTCTATCTCTTGGAATCGGCTTTAATTAATTTTAATTGGAGGCGAGGAACTATTTATGAATATTTTGAAGCCAAGTTTTTGTATAATAATATCAAAATAATACTAGAATCGAGTTATATTTTCGTTAAAGGCAAATAAGCGCTGATTCCCGAAACTTTTTTTAATTCGTTTTGCATAGGCTCCTAGGCAGCTTTTAAATAATCAAATTTATTATTACACTCAAATATAAAGTGTATCTTAATTATGTGTTGATTGAAAATTCATGTTTTTTTGGGATTAAAAAAAAAGCAGATATCATATTTTCTTAATTGAAGAAAGCCGCTAATGCCTCCATTAACAATATCCAATTTCACTGCTAATATTTCTTTTTTTTTTAAATATTTTTCCAAACAGTTAAAACAAAATACCTACAATATACAATATTATTTAAAAATTTCAACTTAATGTTGTTGGCTTTATCACACGAAATATACCATATTGTCATTTCCTTATAGTAAGAATAAAAATAGAGTTCATTATTTACATATTTAGCCACTGCCAAGATTACCTCAAAGTATAAGGTTGATCGTACAACGATGCCAAGCCTAGCCAGGAACTCCATTGTTTATATTAGTTAGATATGGCAACCCCGATCGACAACTCCACGTATTAGGCCATCCCACTTTCATTGACAAGGAATGCTTATAGTAAAATAGTATAATAGTCTACAGTAAAGATTGTTAAAGGGTCGTGGGACCGGCGCTGGCGTGGCTTTAAAACAAATAGGAACTACAATAAACTTTAACATTAAAAAAATTTATTTGCTAAAAATATTTTAACCCAGATATTAATTCAATTAAAATTGTCGTTAGGTACCAAGCTTATCTTAGCTTCCTACTACACGTGTTTTAATGTATTATTGTGTATTTGTTGATATGGCTCAAATCTTCTAATTATATGTTGCCTTACTTCAAGAAGCAGCGTTCTAAAGGTGCGATGACATTAGAAGAATATTGATTTTTAAATATTTAATAAATAAGTTTTATTTACTTTATCTTGGAGATTGCGAAACTAGGAGTTTTAGTTGACCTAACTATGGTAGGGCAATGTGAGTTTGTAAAAAATGGTCGTTTAAGCTTGGATTTGTCTTTTAATCACTAAGCAAACAGCTAGATTTGTTTTTCCAGGGGACTGGTTATGTCTAATGGAACATACCTTATTCACTTATTTTGGGTCACATGACGTATTGACCAATCCGGTTCAGTATAATAGAACGTTTATTTCGCCGGAGGTCATGTGAGATCCTTAGAAGCAAAATGATACAAGAAAGTCTCTGAGGCGATTTTTTTAACGATTACAATAGTTTTTCCTATCAGAGAATTAAAATAATTATAGAACATATCTTTACTATATTAAAATAGTCAAAGGGCGTCTCACGCTCAAAAAAATGTACTGCAATTTCGAAAATCACTAGATTTTGGATGAAATCTGGGAAAATAATAAGGTGTCGGATGATTTCGCGCCTTTTTTAATTTTCACTTAAGTTGGTTTTTTTATATAAGAGTTGTGAGGTAAAGGAATTTAAATGGTGATTTTTTAGATAACTAAAAGTAAAAATGTGTTCGTAAACATGTTCTAAACTGGTTAGAATTTAAGATTTAGAATGTTGAAAATTAAAAAAAAATCTTTCATTTTTTAAATTTAGCTATTAACATGGAATAAAAATATGACGATTGGCTATTCTATTTTTATCTTATAGTGCTCGCTTTTTTTCACTTTCCCCGCAAGATGAAAGTATTCTAGTTGCAAAAAAGCATGTTTTCTCAGTTCCGTCGGTTAGACTGTATGTTTAAACAAAGCTCAAGAACTGCTTATCCTATTTACTTCAAGTTTTGGTTAAAAATTAAAGATCATATGATGATAACGTGGTAACATTTTGCTAAAAATCTGATATGGTAGAACAAAATGGCGGCCTATTGAAATGAAAATTATTACTAAAAAACTGCTTATCCATTTTATCCAAATTTTGCAGAAAAATTAGGTGTGACATGACCATCAACTGGTAAGTTTTACTACAAATCCAAAATGGCGGCCTAATAAAATGTTATAGAACAAACAACTGCATCGATTATGTTCAAATTTTGCTCAAAAATCACATATTATATAGGTATGAACTGGTAAAAGTGTTGAGACAAATTCAAAATGGGGGAACAAAACGGTGGCCTAATTAAATGTTTAAACATAACTGGCGAATTAAGTGTTTTAAGTACCATGGCAACTAGACCTGGTTTAACTGTTAAACCTCTCGTGAATACGGGGGTAAAAGTTTAATAACATATAAATAACTAATTTCCTTTTAAACTTTCCTTACTTAATGGTTTGATTTTAGATAGTGAAGTAGGGAACGATTATTTCTGTGAAATTTGTAAAAATACCTATTTGCCTCATTAAGAAATTGGTAAGAATCCTTCCTTGTATCAACGATAATGAAACATGGCCCATTTCTTCATTTTCTTACTTCAAATATTTTAACAGGTCGTTATTTTGTTTCGCCATATTGAATTCATACCAATATTTGACCAGTGAAAAGTAAATAAAATTACCGACCGACCGACAGTAATGGAAAAGCATGAAGATCTGTAAAAACCCAGAACGATGATTTTTTCACGATTAATGATATTTCCTTATGTGGGAAGTAAAAACTCGCGCCGCCACTGGCATTCGTCAACAAATGGCCACGGCTTGCACACAGGCCATCCCCACTTCTTGTTTTATCCTAAACATTGGTCGATAGAACGTGAAAAATATGCGAATCATGTTGGCACATACTCCGAACGTGATTTATGAATGAATTATGATCTCTTCTTTAATTCTTACTCTAAGATCATTTCTCATTTTTTTACCGATTAATTTCTACCTAGCATTTGCTTTTGAGCCAAATTTGAAGTTAATCGTTAGTAGTTTTTAAGCTATGCCGTGAACTTACAGACATATAGACAGACCGATGGAATTATATTTGGCATTTAAGAGCGCTAAAAGATGAAGATATGTATAAGAGTGATTTTTTTTGCTATTACAAACATTTCATTTGGCCGCCATTTCGTTCCGCCATCTTCAATTCGTACCACGATTTTAACATTCATTTCTATACCACAATTAATTATTGCACAAAATTTTAAATCAATCCATTAAGTAGTTTTTTCAGTCTAAATTTTTAAATATTTGATTAAACCGCCATTTTGTTTGGCCATCTTGCATTCGTATCAAAATTTTGCGAGTCAATTCCTACATAGCACTTGATTTTTGTGCAAACTTGGAAGGAAATTGGATAAGTAATTATTGATCAATAATTTTTGTAACATTTCATTTGGCCATTCGTCATTAGATTTTTGCCAAAATTTTATCAGCTCCCTTAATTTTAACCGAAATTTGTCAAACAGGTAGGTAAATTTATAGTTATGCTGCGAACAGAAAGACCGACAGACAGACATTCCGACGGAATTGAGAAAATATGTTTTTCGGTAACTAGGGACCCTGAAACGTGAAGATTTGAAAAAATCTCGGAGGGTGATTATTTCACGATTACAATAATTCCCTTTTACGATGGAGATACCAAAAAGCTCAACTAAAACCAATATTCAAATTTGTTTAAAAATTTTATTGGTTGAAAGAATGGATTTTAAGAAAAACACAGATACAATTAATAGTCCCTAGGTAAGGTTGTTAATTTTTTCGTTCTTTGGAAGTCACATTGCAACATATTGATATTTCTGTATGTTATAACATCCATAGAGAAAAAAAACAATCATAAATGCATTATTGTAACTTTTATTTTCCATTGCATATCTGTAATGTTTCTAATTTTAATCGAATAATGTCACATATTTTTAGTTAATCGAAAATCAATTTAATTAGATTGTATTGTATTCATTGAATATTTGCTTTAAAGACGTGAACGATCGTAATCAAATATTGTAGTTATATTCAATATAAAATATCTTTGACAATTTCCATTTTGTTTTGTTGAAATTACTGACGCTCATCATTTAAATATGGTGATACGTGTAATAAATAGGATATATATGTGAATTTATTTGTTTGGTCTGGTTTACGAGTTGTTTTAATATTTAGAACAATAGTATGTTTTAAATATTAGAAAGACTGAATGAAATATATGAGAGTATTAGCCGACTTTTAAAAACGAAGAGATTTTCAATTCGATTCTAGGATTTTTTTATGTATGTATTTTGATGAGTTTTTGAAAAGGTGCGCTGAAACACTGCTCGACTGAAGTGAACATAATGAAGAAAAAATAAAATGGCAGGCTGGCGCTATTTTGAATTTGTTCTGAGAGATTTTCCGTAATGTTTTTAAAATGCTTTAACATGTTCAATTTTGGTGTAAAGCCAATCAAAAAAATACGTGAAATAAAAAGGCCATATACGTGAAATTATTTATTTTGTCTAATTCACGAGTTGTTTGAACATTTGGAACAATAGTATGTTTTAAATATCAAAAAAACTAAATGAAAATAATATATTAGGGTATTAGTTTTTAACCGACTTTTAAAAATGAAGAGATTTTCAATTCGATTTTAGGATTTTTTTATATATGTAAGTACACCGATTTTTTCGTGATGATTTAGAATATAATAGAACAGAATGGAATAAAATTTTTATTTCCTTAAAAAAGATCACACAATTGTACAAAGTTATATACATACACATACATACAATGGAGATATAGGAATCGTCACAATTAAAATGCAACATAATATTTTAAAATTATACTTAAGAAGCATTCAAAAAATAGTTACAGGCCAAAAAACAGAAGATCCTAAATAACTTAACTATGGTTTACAGTGTCTCATCAGCAAAGAAATCATTTATGTTGTAGTACGGTCTTATCACCAGAAAGTCCTTCAGTTTTCTTCTCTCCAAAGTTTGAATGTTTGTCGTGTGTTGTATGTATGTATTTGCTCTCTAAGACCAAATTCTTTTATGTTGCTTTTATCTATACTGAGCATTGCAGAATGTATATGATATAACCGTTAAAATTTTGTGAATAATAAAATAGGGCTTACATGATTCACGGTGGGGGATGCCTATGAGTTGGGGAATAATATTTTTTTGGGATATTAGAAGTTATTGATTGATGCTCCATGTATGCAATTGAAGCACCTTGTGTTAGCTGTATAACATTAAAAGCAGATCTTAAAGTATCTAGGATTGAAACGGATTGTCATAAAAAGTTAGTGCAGGAAATGGAAAAATCTAATGAACAACTTAACACAATCATAGATCTCTTAAATGAAAAATTAGAAAATGAGGTTAGGCATCCGAACATCGAATCAAAACAAATTCCGTCGATCAACATTTGAGGGCCCTAATCCACCACCTCGGATTCTGCTGATAAGATAGGGCAAAGTACCGCAGCACCTGCTACTAAAGCTGGCTGTCAGAACACAGCACAAGCGTCCCCACCACTCGTAGATGTACAATCGACGAAAACTGGACGCTTCAGTAGGAAACCGCAATCGATGACCAATGATGCAGGTACCTTGCAAGGTCAATCAGCTGTCTCGCGCAGTCAACAAATTATTACGACTCAAGTGATGTCCGATATTGTTTCCAAAGCTACGTCACAGTACATTCCTAATGAGTTGAACAAAACATCTGACGACGATGAAAACTCACTTCCCTGGTCAGTGGTTCAAAAAAAAAAAAAGGATATAATAGAAAAACATGAGTGAAGAATGCTATTCATCCAGGGTTATTGACCCAAGCTTATCAGATCATTAGGGACAATTTATCAATTTGAATGTTATATATAATAATAATAAAACCCAACATATTGAAAATCAGAAAAATAACAAAAAAGTCGATTCAAAATATAAAACAAGATCTTGGTGAATTAGATTGGACAAATTTTTATTTAAGTGATAACGCTGAATATATGGCATCCTTTTTGACAGGCAAAGATAATCGACTCCCAGTCCGTTGGTTTAACAACGAGCTGAAAAAAAAACGGAAGAAAATATCGACTATTAAATTTATGAGTGATGTAACTGGAAACGAAAATTATAAAAGATTATATACATTTTTGCAAAAAGATTATAAGAAATCTATTTTGGAGGCAAAAAAACAAGCTTATAGCAACTACATTGCAAAATCAAATAACAAATGTAAAAGCGTATGGAAGATCATAAATTCTGAAAGCAGTCTTAACAAGTGCAATCCTGGTGAAACACAATTAAAAGCAATTGATTTTAACAACTATTTTTTAAGTGTAGCATCCGAAATTATTCAGAAACTGTCAATCAGTGATACTTTACAAAAACAGATTTTATCTTATATACCATTACGAAATAAATCATTTGCTTTTCTCCCAATAACTGAAGATGAAGTACTCAGGGTAACTCATTCTCTTAAAAGTTCAGCATCATATGATATTTATGATATCAATGCTCTTATAATACAACACTTGGCCAGTGATATTGTCAAACCACTAACGCTTTTATTTAATTTATGCATAAATCAGGGAACTTTCCTGGTGGCTGGTGATTATAGACCCATATCTATTATTCCAATTTTTGGAAAGGTTTTTGAAATTATCATTAAAAATAATATAGCTAACTTTTTTGAATCAAATAATTTGCTTGATATGGCACAATATGGCTTTAGAGAGGGCCATTCAACAATTCAATCGGTTATTCGAATAGTACAGAACATAGTGGAGTGTCTTGAAAAAGGGGAGGACGTAGATCTCATCTTATGTGACCTCAGCAAGGCCTTCGACTGTGTTTCGCATAAACTACTCACTGAAAAATTATATCGGTATGGCATTAGAGGGAGACCTCTGAACCTTCTGGAATCTTACCTTTCATCAAGGAGGCAGTGTGTTTGCCTCGGAGACGACATATCAGATTTTGGTATTTTAGAGAGCGGAGTACCACAGGGATCCGTCCTAGGATCTCTCCTTTTCATCATATATATGAATGACCTGTTTTCATACCTATCCCCGTACAAATCTGTGTGCTATGCGGATGATACATCCTTGTTGTGTACTAAGAAAAAACGTACAATACTTAAAACACGATAGCAAACAACTGACTCTTAAAGCTGAACATTGGTTTTCGCAAAACTGTCTAAAATTAAATGAAAGTAAAACACAGGAGATTTTTTCGACAAATAGAAATATCATAGAACACAAAAGCGCTAAGGTTTTGGGTATAACAGTCGACGATACTCTTAGTTGGAGTCCCCATGTAGAATCCCTACGCAGTAAATTATCTTCTGCAATCTTTGTGATAAGAAAATTAAAACCAGCACTAGACCAAGAAGCAGTTCTTAATATCTATAATGCACTTTTTCATGCACACATCTGTTATGGTATAATTCTATGGGGAGGTGCGAGTGCCTCTACTCACATATTTAAAATTCAAAAGAGGGTCATTCGGGCGATTGTGGGATTAAGTAATTGCGATTACTGCAGACCTCACTTCAAAAGATTAAAAATTTTAACTTTACCAGCGTTATATATAATGCATCAGTTAATAGAAATTCGCAAGAACGTAAATCTATTTCTACGAAACTCTGATATACATAATTATGGCACAAGATCGGCAAGTTCAATTAGACCGAAAAGATACAGATTAAATAAATCTATAAAAAATTCTTTGAATTTTGAATTGTACAATGTCTTACCATTAAACACCAAAGAACTTCCAAATTACAAATTTAAAATTGCAATAAAAAAATATCTCACGTCGCATGCGTTTTACAATATTTCGGAATATTTTGAAATCACTAAGAATCCATTGACTGGTTTTTTTTTAAAGCTAATTATTTGTTTGTTACTTATGTTGTGTAGGTATTTATGAATGTGTTATTTCTATTTTATATTGAATGTTTATATTTTAACTTACATAGTGTACCTGACTTGCTACAATTGTATTTTACTTTTATTTAAAAGTAGTTAAATAAACTTATGTCTATGTCTATGTCTATGTCTATTTTATAAATGAGGCATTGCCCCAACATATTATTCCATAGCAGAGTTTTGTGTAGACCTGGCCATAATATAGGGTCAGTAGTATATCTTGACCAACGACAGACCTTAAGTGTCGAAATAAAGTGATAAAGAGTTTAATCTATTAGAGACAAGTTCTATATGCTTGCTCCAAGTTAGTTTATAGTCAACGTTTATTTCTAGGAATTTTATATCATTGATACGTTGTATGCTTTTCCCATCTGAAGTTTTAATAAAGATGCTTTTAGTTACTATGTTGTTTTTAGGAAACCAACGTGACATTATCTCTACAGTCTCGTTATATATACGTGCAGCGTCTGTATTCTCCGTATTTATAATAAACCAACGGACGAATTTTTTTAAAATCATTTAGGGCACTGCTGGATTGGCCTCGTAGTAAGCATATAAAAAAAAATAAAATGGCAGACTGGCGCTATTCTGAATCTTTTTCAGAGAGATTTTCTGCAAACATTTTAAAATGCTTTACATATTAAATTTTGTTGTAAAGTTATTTAAAAAGTCATTTGGGCGTAACTTGAGGACCATGTATTACGCTTACGAAAAGTGACCATTCGTTGATCCTTATTCAGGGAGATAGTCCCCCATTTTTATCAGTCATTTTATCATTTAACATCCCCATTTGGTTTAAATAGTAATTAACATTAAATATCTTATTATAAAGAGATTATTTTTTTAACGTAATGTTTAATTGGTATGCATTTTTAATCATTATACTCACAAAAACAAACATCATAGCTAAATATTTATAGGGGAGATGAAAATAAACAATGGCGTTCTATTTTACTTTTACTTTTAGGTTGGCTGCATTTCTTTATTGAGAAAATTACTTAACATCAAGTATCTACGACTGCTCCCATACGCTTTTATAGTTTTCTTTAAATACGCAACTGTCACTTATACCCAATTACATTGAAATCTTGAACACTAAGCTGGTACGAATAAAATTATCTACAAAGTTCCCATTAAGCCTATTCTGTATATTATTACCAAGTGGTTACGATTTGGGAACATTACGCCGGTTCACTAGTCACTACTATAATTTTGCCATCTATAATAACCATAAACTATATGTATGAACAAGGCCACAACCCTTTCTTTCGTTTTTATTTTTTGTTTCCTTAATATAAGGCTTTAGATTGTTTTGTTCAGGTATGACATAACCAAGTTGTGATATTTTTAATTTTCTATCAAATGTGGCTGAGTGACGAAAGCTACTTTTTTTTCTTATGGCATGTGAAGCCATTGTGAATCATTTTAACTTGTTACTCGTAGACGATAACACAACACATACATACACAACTAATTAATAGCTGTAGACCGAATTACAATGACTTTAAAAGGACATTGGCGACAATAGAAGCTCACCCGCCGGATTGATGCAGAATTTCTAAAGGTTAAGGACTAAATTAATCTACTTTTATATTGACAGCCTCTGTCAGCTCCAATTGTAAATGTAGGGTTATGTTAATGATTTACTTTAATAATTCATTCGAACTATCTAGTACAAACTTACTTTTCCATTTAGATTTTTAACAAATAACAATGATTGCGCAAGCGATTAATGACAGCTGCCTGCCAAGTGAATTTAGTAATTTAATATGTACTGAAGAAGTCCCACAAAATAAAATTTCTTTTATGCTAATCTTAGAGAGCTTCTACGTCAAATTGAGGTGCTGAATGAAGTAAAACATACACTAAGACATGAAACAATATTGTCTTTTACAGCAAAATAAAACCAAAATATAATAATGAGCAATATTTAACAACTTTTTTTGGAGCAAGTAAACTTAAACTTAAGACAATTATGGTCATAGTCATTAACACATTCATCACAAACACTTTATAATTACAAGCCAAAAACAGGTAAACCAGGCTTAAACACATTTCTCCATATGGCCAATGGCTGAGAAATTCTTGTTTAAATCAATATTCATTTTGAATAATCACAAAAACTAATAAAATGAGACACTAAAACAACAAACCTCATAAGAAACCTACGTAGGCGAAAAATAAACAAAACGATTTTAGCAGCAATATGGCCGAACCAATCAAAAATTGGTTACTCTGTTGTTGCAACTGTCCTTATAAAATCACCGACTGAATCTCGGACCAACGCACCTTATCTCCGGAACCTCAAGTATAAGAAGTAGTACTTTACTTGTAGTACATAATTATTGTAATTCTTACTTCTAAGTTACAATAGAAGAATAACGACTGGTAATAGCCAGTCCAGTACCAGTAGACGATAACTTTTTCTACTCTGCGACGACTCATTTTAGTTAATATTAATCCGTTATAAGAGTGTATTTGAACGTAATGGAGTAGTCTCTGCAAAGTTCAAGAAGTTACTGATACTTAAAAGTTCTAATTTAGAAACAGTAACTTTGAATAATTACTATTATGTCACGGAAAAGAAATGACGACTTTGGAGTCAATTCTTTAAGTAGTTGCTTGGCAGCAGTTATTATATAATTACTTTACATAGCAAATTACTATAAAGAATTATTCGTAGTAACAAATACATACATAATACTTAAAAACTTGTAACCCCAAGCGTTTGTTGATATATAGTAGAATTATTAGTAATAAATACGTAAAAACTTTTAAAAAGTAGTAGTGGAAACAGTTGTAGCTACTTTATGCTAGCTGTTGGGTCACGCTTCACTATTTCTAATAAAAGGAAAGATTCATAATAAGGGAAGTTTCGGATAAAGGAAGTTTATCGATTTTTTTAGTTTTAGTTTATTACATACTTCCTTATGTTCTTTTGTTTTTGTGACGAAGTACTAGCTGAAGTCCTGATACGACATTTTATCTACACCATCAATAGTTTGGTTGCAAAAATCTTGTTAAAAGGAATATGCCAGCAGCAAATTATTAATTTTTTTTTTAATATATTTCATTAGGTAAATCACTAGTTGCGTAATAAAATCATTAAATCACTAGTGATGTAATGGTGTGCATGACATAACACAAGCAACTTGAAAAAAGTGATATAACACAGTTTTATTTTTCGTGTCATAGATAAACTATAATTTTGCTATTTCTACAAAATAACTCAGCATGAAAAGAATTAACTGTTAGATTTAAATACGTTTTGTTTTTTCAGGTATGTATTACAATCTTCAACAAAATTGTTCCCAAGCAGTATTATGGTAAGTAGAACATGATAATTTACAGGCATATTAGGGTGAAGTCCGGAGAGATGCCACACTTTTCGAAAAAAAATCATAAAACGTGAAATTTTAATTTTTATTCGCTAAAAAAAAATTACAAAGTACTTTGGATGATAAACAACAAGATATAAACGTTTTTACAAGAAAAAGTTTTTTGTAATAAAGTATAAAAAATAACAAAAAAAGTAATTTCTGTGGCATCTCTCCTACCGGGTGTGGGAGAGATGCCATGGCAGGTCCGGAGAGATGCCTTATTGGAACTTCCATTAGGGACAGATGCCTCATTGTTGAAAATTCTTTTTTTTCAATTCCTCTCTCTTACAAATGTTACACAAGTTTAGGTACATGGTACAGGTCTCATGTCACCATTTTTCACATTTTATGCAGCATATCCAATCAACAGTTTTTTTTGTACGGTTGTATTCTTCGAAACATTCTACACAGTAGCACTGCGCATTGTTATATGTAGACTTATCTTCACAGCTTTCGATATCCGGCGTGGGTTTATTTATCTTTTTGGTTAAGATAGCCATCATCACTTTCATCATCTGACTCTTTTATATTTTTTGTAGCTTTGGTTTTTTTAAGTTCTTTCTCCTTTTTCTGTTTTTTTTTAATTTTGATTTCTTTTGGTTTTCTTTTTTTCCCTGCAAGTGTTTACTTTTCTTTATCTTAATGTTCTCAGGTGAAGTAAGTACGGTAGCTGACAGTTTTCTTTTATTTAGTGGTACAGGAATTTTTGGAATTGGTCTCATATCTTGTAAAAATTTACTTGGTGTTATGTCATCGTCATCTGAATGGTATTCAGAGGTACTTGGTTGGGGTCTGTCATCAAGTCATCTGCTGATCTTGATTTCTTAGGTGTATGAATTAAGGCAACTGTTTCTTCTTGAACGGGAGCATTTGCATTATCATTATTTGTATTCTGTTGAGATCGCATAAAAATGTTCTGGTATTGCATTTTGGTCAAGGGGGCATATGCCAGTGACTTGAAACCCCGATATTGCATTTGACGCAGTAGCAGCACGGATCCATGATCTAAGAACTTTTCCCACTTGATACCTGGTTAGATTTCTGTTGGGATGATTAAGCATCCATGTTCTGGCTTCTTGATTCCAACAGCACTTAAGAGGGCCGAAGAAACCTCGGTCTAAGGGTTGCATGGCCTGGGTGCAGTGGCTAGGTAGGCACAATAAAATAATTTCATTTTGGTCTGCAATTTCTAGCATTTCAACATCCGAGCAATGTGATGAATGCCCATCCATAATCAATACAGTTTTCCCTGCAGGCTTTCTCGGGATAAAATGTTCAGTAAGCCATTTTAAAAAAATGTCTGAGTTTATAAAGGACGACTTTTTATTCATGAAAACAGAGGAGCCTGCTGGCAAACCATCGGAAAATTCTGATTTCTTGTTAACTCCTTTAATAATGAGGACCGGTGGAAGAAACACTCCTTCAACATTGCAACAGCCGATAACCGTGACATTTTCTCTTCATTTGCTCTTTTGGGAGCAATAACCTTGGAAGGCTTATTTATGATTTGGATTCCTGCTTCATCCATGTTGGAAATATTGGATGGGCGATTAATTAAGTTATTTTCATTTAAAACGTTGGTTAATAGATGAAAGAAGTTAGCAACTTCTGACCTAGTCATTCCTTGGGCTCTTGATAACGATAGTCCTTCCGACTGTCGAACGGATAGGTCCGGATTTCTTTCCAAGAAAGATCTAAGCCTCTGCTTTCCAGCTTTCCCATTCTGTATTGAGAATGTGTGTTTTACTTTGAGCTTTTCTGCAAAATTATATGTTAATGTTTGAACTGTTTTTCGATCCGGCTCAAATCCAGCAGCGCAGAGAGTTTTTTGATATGAGTTACCAGCCTTCTTTCGTTCTCATGTCCCAAACCACTTTCAAATAAAAAAAATATTATTCTCTTATTTGAAACTAGTAGAAACCCCTAAAATTATGTTTTATTATTTATTTATTTTATACTGCTCGATAAAAAAATGCACCGTTTAGAGCAATCATTGAGAGCATGTTGCAGAAGTTACAATTAAAACTAACAATAATTATTTACCTCCTGGGCCAAGAGGGCCTTTGTAACTTTTCCAGATTTTATTCTCCTGTCTATGGTGCGCGCCGGCACTCCATATCTTCTCTCAGCTTCTCGCTTAGAAATTTCTCCACTTTTGACTTTTTCTATAGCAGTACCCAATTGTTCATCCGTATAATTACCCCTTAATTTGGCTGTGGGCTTTCGGATATATTTTCTCGGCATTGTTAATCTACAAAAACTTACGAGTTAGTATGCAGTGTCTTTTCATATGTTCCCCGAAATCCCTAAAATATTATAAAATGTTGAAAAACCTGCGAATAATATGCGGCAACTCTCCCACCCAAAAAGGGGCGGAGTCTATCATTTTAGGTACGGAGAAATGCCGCACCTGATTCCATGAGGCGGAAAAAAAAAACTTTACTTTAACTATACACAAAACTCTTTAAAATGGCCTACATAATGGGATAAATAGAAATAAACTCCAATTTTTTATCAAATATGTACGGCTAATGAAGCGTGAAAGTCTGGCTGTAAAATTTTTACCTTAAAAAATTGCCACTAGCAATTTCTAACGTGTCAGTTTAAAGGAAGTCACTGCCGACACTGCTGATTCATCAAGTATAATCACACTACTAACCGAACTGCTTCTAATTTTAACGGCGGCGCTAGTTGAGCGCCGAAACAGCAAGTACCACGTGATCTGCGGCATCTCTCCGGACTTTACCCTACAAACTTCTTCCATTACATAAAAATAACGTCACAACTGTTATGACTATTTATTAAACTAAAAATTGAGAGTGGACGAAAACTGCAATTTATTTTTATACAGGCTGTTTGGTAAACGAATATGAAGTTTTTAGGGGTTTAGTAGGTGAGGTAATTCCGAAACTTTATGACCATATATACCTCTATACAAAGTGTTGCGGATTTTGAGTTATTGTTAAGTGTGTGCTTTTTAGGATAATTCTTGTTTTTTACTGCTTAAGATCATTCAAATATTTCAATTTGATTAGTTGACTTACCCTCTAGAGAAGGTCACTCAAGCAAAATTTTCCTACATAATTTTGCAGAACAGAAATAGTGATTCTTCAACTCAAACATAACTTAAAAATAAACTAACCATTTCCATATTTAGAGTCATTTACTTTGAAATTTTTTCTTCTAAAATATCCGTTCAAACGGCTTAAACGAAAGCCTTGCTTTATACTCGTTCGAATTGTACATCAAAAGTAAAAAATAAATACAACTATTATTAGGAAGAGACTATAATATGATATTGCATAGGTGTACATCAGCCATGTCAAACATGCGGCATAGTGAGCATTTTTCTGCGGCCCAAATCAGTTTTGAAAACAGCCAGATAATGCGGCCCGGGAACAAGTTGAAAACCGTTTTTGAAAGCGCGCGCCGCTGCAACAACGATATAATAAAATCTACAATTGTACATAGTGCCATCTATGTTTAGGAGGATGAACTACACATACTCAACCTAAAACCTAAAGCCTAACGTTATCTGGCTTGTTCCATCAAATTCTATCACGCAAAAACACAGATGACTCTATCTGAACATTCTGGAAAGAACTCGAGAAATCACAATCCGTTCGGCTCTTCATATTGGAGATCGTTCTCGATATATTCGTTCAGCAGCGGCAGCATTTCTTTCAACTCCTCCGTGTATAAAGATACTTCGGCATTTGAAAAAAAGTCATAAAAGAAAAAGTCAAAAAACACAAAACTGATAAATCTACACCGATTTACAGATAATATTATTGTGGCAACTCAGCAGCAAGCGACTAGTTTATGACAGTTATGACGTAATTCCAACTAAAACAAAATAAGCACGGCCGCCTAGGAAAAAGTAGAATTATATGTAATAATTGTACAGGGTGGTCCACTTAAGATGCTCCTATACTTTATCTCAATAAATAAGACACTGAGAAAAAAAAAGGTAAATACAAAAAGTATTTGACCCTAAGTATATTTTTTTATTTATAATATTTTTATGTATACAGGGTGTTCCATTGTGCCAGGACAGTAACCAACTTTTTTTCTTTTTAATCAAAATGGTATGAATATTTTTAGAAATTCTAATTCTACGCTTGATTTTGAGCATTTTTTGTCATCATAGCATACGAAATTTTGAGTAGTTTTTGAGAAAAATTAACTTTTCTAATTTTTTTCGGAAAAACAGGTTTTTGGAAAAATTTTTTCACACCTGAAGACTAAAATTGTAAATTTTGGTTATGGATCCATGGGAGTGGTAAATATTTAATATTCTGACCTATCAAGAGCGAAAATCCATTATACAGGGTGGTCACAAATGACCATAAAAAAATGTTTTTGTAACTAAAAAAACTTAAATTTTTTTAAATGGAACACCCTGTATTTAGCACTTTTATTGTGTTTAGTATTTATTTCTGCATCATTCCATATATATATAGTCTATATTCCAAAAATTAGTAGGTTAGAAGTTATGGCCAATTTTCTATAATAATTCGGGTATTTTTGTTAAAAATCTAACTAAACCTAAATAATATCCTATTCGAAGTTTCTTTTTAATATTATAATTAAATCAACAAGTAATGCAAGAAAGAAAGTAACTAATTACTTATTACAAAACATTTTTGACATAACCCCCGTCTTTGGCAATACAAGTAGTATACATGGTTTCAATTCTCGCGATAGCATTTCTAACCGCGTCTTTTGTATTAAGTCTGTCTACCTCTCGCCTAATTCTCCCTTTTAAATCTTAAACAGTATTACACCTATTTTTATACACCTCGTTTTTTAGGTTGTCCCATAAAAAAATCCAGTAATGAGTATTTTTTCGGTTGAACATGCCGGCCGTATTGAAAATTGCCTCATCGGTAAATAAAATATTTTTAAAAATGTCAGTTTCAAAATGGTGGTTCATCATGAGAGAACAATAAAAAATCCTTATTTGAAAGTTCTGTTGGGATAATTCCTGAACTGGTAAAAATTTGAACGGATGGTAGTTATTATCAAATAAAGTCCTTTGAACACTAGTCTCACTAATTCCCGGTAGATCTCTTTGCGAATTTTCGTTGTTTTCTTCAAAATACAGGAGAATTTTTAATTACTTTTCTTCTGTTAGGACAATTTTTGGGAGCCGTTTTTGTTTATTGATTACCACTCCACGTTCAAGATCACGAACAATTTATAAAAAAATATGTTTCGTGGGTACCCGTCTTGCAGAATACAATAACCGATACTCCTGCAGGGCTAATGCTGGACCTTTATTATCTCTTATGCAACATTAATGAAGAATTAAACGCTCTAGGACACTGTATAAAGCCATTTTTCCTTTAAAAAGAGTTAAACTAAATGTCAAATAAAAACTGTGTATTTATTGGTGTCCAGGCAACAATTTTACTAGTTTTATTTTTCCATGAATATCTTGTAAAATTAAGATGCGTTTAGAAATGCTATTATTGCGAAAATTAAAACCGTAACCGTAATATTATACTACTTGCATTGCCAAAGACGGGGGTTATGTCGAAAATGTTTTGTAATAAGTAATTAGTTACTTTCTTTCTTGCATTACTGGTTGATTTAATGTTAAATTTAATTATAATGTAAAAAAAAACTTATAATAGGATATTATTTAGGTATAGTTAGATTTTTAACAAAAATACCTGAATTACTATAGAAAATTGATCATAACTTCTAAACTACTAATTTTTGGAATATAAACTATATATATGGAATGATGCAGAATTAAATCCTTAACACAATGAAATTGCTAAATACAGGATGTTTTATTTAAAAAAATTAAGTGCTTTTAGTTACAAAAACATTTTTTTTGATGGTCATTTGTGACCACCCTGTATAATGAGTATCGAATATTAACCACTCCCATGGATCCATAACCAAAATTCACAATTTTAGTCTTCAGGTGTGAAAAAATCTAATTTTTTCCAAAAACCTGTTTTTCCGAAAAAAAAAATAGAAAAGTTAATTTTTCTCAAAAACTACTCAAGATTTCGTATGCTATGATGACAAAAAATACTCAAAATCAAGCGTAGAATTAGAATTTCTAAAAATAATTTAAATTTAGCTATAAATCTCTTTATAAACGAATTTTTAGAAAAAAATTATCCCCCTTTATAATTAATTCTCATTTCTCATTACGACATTCCAAATTGCCAACGGATAATTAAAATCCCTGGGTAGACGCCATCAAATAAAAATAAATACGATGTCGAAGCACTCAGTAACAAGTTTCTTCTTAGTGCTCAAAAAAAAAAGCTAAAAGAGACCGAAAACCCATCAAATATTTACAAAAAGAACTCATACATTGGAGTTTTTATTTCCCTTGAGAGTTTGATGAGAAGCGCCGATTTTTTGTAAATAAAATCCCATCTAAATATTAGAGAAAATAATATTGTAGACCACTTAGCCAGGCCCTGATATGGACACAAATACAATTTTAAGTGATTTTTTTTCAAAAATTAAGAAAAACACCTTTAGCAAATAGAAACAAATTTTGCATCAATACATTCAAAAGAAAAATATACATTATGCATTAGTTCAGCCAAATATCCCATCAAATTTTTGTTATCTATGTATCTCCTAATTCCACGGTATGTGATGCAATTTACTTTTTATTTCACTTCAGACAACTTACATATAAAACTCCAAACTCTCTAATTCAAATGGAATTCTCTTTGCCAGATAATTTAGTATCTAAAAATGTAGATTCATTCAAGTAAGGTAAGGTGGGGCAAGGGTGGACTGACTGTTAATAGTGAAGTTGAGCTACTTTTTTAAACTTCAACTTCTAATCAAGTGAAGTATGCGTATGCATTCAAAAAAGTATGCTCTTTTTAACTATACTATAATAAAAAGTTTCTAATAAGGCCAAAAAGTTGCCAGTAAATATTTGTTTAATGTCGAGTGTTCACATGTCCCATATTAGTGGGAAACAGTGAACACACCTGACACCTAGTTGTATTTTTATTGAATTCTTTATTAGCAAAGAATGGCCTTTTTCATAAAAAACACAAACAAAGCATTTGCGATCGACAAGAAATCTGAAACTAAAACTGCAAACTTAGAAATGGAAGTAGAAATATCAAATTGAAATATTTAATAACCACTGAAATCTATTCTAAACATATTTGTCCCAACGGTCTACTTCTGGTTTAGGCAAGCCACGTTCAATGTCCTCCTCTATATTGGCTATATTGTCTAATTTTGGCCATCAAAATTTAATTGTGTTCCCTTTGTCTTTTCTCAAAAACTTTACTTCTAGACCTTCATCGAGTTGTTACATTGGTTTGAGAGGCTCTTCATTTTCTATGTCATCAACAAAATCGTTTTTGTCAGGAATCTTGATATATGATATTAAATTAAAATATTGATCTTCCCAATATTAAATGATCACAAGATCTCGTTAATAAAAACTGTATTTAAATTTTACTGACCAAAACTGAAATATGTTGGTGGATTCACTCTTGCCTTTTGTGGGCTATGGTAGTCTTATTATTATCTTAATTTGACTAACAATACTTTTATGAAAAAACCGTTTACTCACGGTACTTGTTGGATAACATGGACGAGGGCTTTTAGGTGGACGCTGTCTATACCGACTTCAGCAAGTCGTTTGACAAAATTGATCACAATATTCTGATAAGCAAATTTGCTGGGGTCGGTGTTTACAGAAGTCTACTTAAATGGTTTACATGTTATATCTTATATTAGTAATAATAAACAAAGCCAGTAAAATTGGTATGTTTATGTCAGCTTCAACAGAGATTAGTTCACGAGTGCCTTAGGGGTCTCACCTGGGACCGCTCATATTTAATATATGCATTAATGATATTGCCAGTTGTTTTAAATTTTTGAATTTCTTATTGTACGCTGGCGACCTAAAGGTTTTTCATAGACTTTCTAACTCATCTGATACGTCGTTCATAAAACATGACCTAAACAATCTGAAAAAATGTAACACAAATAAAATTCTTTTAAATTATACAATCAACAACATACTACTAGCAAGGGTTTCTATTATAAAAAATATATGTATACATTTTGATAGCAAAATGTTATTTGATTATCACATTCAATACATAATCACAAAAGCTAAAAAATGTCTTGGTTGTTTTATTAATAGAGCTTGCAAACATTTCAAACGGTTAAAATTCATTGATATGCAGTATATGGTGTATTATATACATTTTATAGTTAGTTCCTATGTAATGAAAATTAAATTATTGCTATTTGCCTACAGTATTAACGCTAAAACTAGTATTTAAGACTTGCCATTTACTAACAAAATGGCGAATTTTCGGAGTGTAAATCAGGGCACAGAGGCGAAATAATAGAAAACTGCTTAAAAAATGCGTTTTTTTGAATGTTGCCAATATCTGGGCCGCTGCCAACTATTGGGTACTTTACCCTAGTGGATCTCTCTTTGATAATAAACGGCAAATCTTTCGGTTTATTTCAATATTATTTCGAAACATATTATATGCGAGTTGGATTCCTTCTTTAGTTCTTTAGTTTCTGCTGGTACAGCATATACTTCGGATTTTAAATATTCCCAAATACAAAAATCATAAGAATTTAGATCCGGGGCCATAGATGGCCTTGTCATTTATAAATAGGTATTCCAAGTTTAATAACTTTATCTTAAAAGGCAACCAAGAAAATCATACTAAACTTATATTCTCTCGCTTTCTTGTTTTTGGAGTTTTTATCAATATTCTCGGTTGTCTTTAAAGCTAACGGTTTTCATCCTGGCCAACTTATCATCGATAATAAGAAACCCATTTAGTGACACTATATTATACATGGTGTTCCATTTAATGACACTATATTATACATGGTGTTCCATTTAATATAACAAAGTCAATTTTTTTTTACTTTCAAACTAAATAATAGGAATTCCTTACCTTTTTTAAAAAAGATTTCCACACAGAGCAAGATTGAACAATGGTCCTTCAAAGAGCTTCACAGTCGTTACCGCTATAAACTGGTGAAGAAATCAATCGATATAAACGCCTCACTGGAGTGGCTGATGAGAGGAACACTGTTATAGGAGTCAGAAGATGTATGCTAAGAATATATTAGATTAGGCAATTACCGACAGAAGCCATAGCCAACATCCTTAAAGAACAGAGACACCAACAGATCTGTGTAGGAGACGCAACAACCATCAAGAGACTATCAAGCATATTATTATCTGATGCCTAAGCCTCGCTGCATCTAAATATTTCAAAAGACACAATAAAGTAGCCAAAATAACATATCCTGAAACCCTGAAGTTTTATAAGATTAATCTTGGAGACCAGGAACCAGGTTTAAGACACCACAGGTTGTAGAAAATCGCGACATTACAATCTGCTGGGACAAAAGTCTTATAACAAATCGGACAGCAGAAAACAATAAATTTGATATTACTGTTATCAACAAAAAAGGAAAAAAGCCAACAATAATAACACCGACCTGAAACATAACGAAAAACTAACAAAGTTTACTAACTAACATGTGAGGTTGAGTAGGTATAAAGATTCCAGATGCTCCAAATATAGCACGGTCATTCCTAGAATGAGATAGAAGAAATAAAAGTGTGGATTCTGCTCTGATAGGGCAGATATAAAATAAAAACGTTCATTACTCTTAATAGTAGAATCTTAGATACACTAAGAACATAAATAACAATAAGTTACTCTAAAAGATCATTTTTGCTGGTTCCTAGATAGAAAAATCTAAATGCTGTTGGGCTTGAACAATAAAATTAGCACTAAATAACACTATGTTACACATTTTTTTGTTCCTGTTAAACCAATGTTTTATCCTAATTATGTATGCCCAAACCCCCATGAAAACTGTATTTTTTTATTCATAACTTTGCTTTTGTGGACAGGACATTGACATTTTAAAAAAGGTAGTGTAGTCAGTAATTTTTGTATATTGGGTACTTTACCCTGTAAAGTGAAAAAAAGAATACGAATATATGGAAATATTCATTTATTCTAGATTTTCGATTATATTGTAAATCACTTTCACATATGAGCCCCCAAACATAGCCTCCCATCATATTTTCGTCATATTGTCCTTGGTAGCGATGCTCAAAGTGTAGTATATCCTGGTGGAAGCGCTCGCCTTGCTCCTCAGAGTATGCCCCCATATTCTCCTTGAATTAATCAAGGTGACTATCAAGTATATGAACCTTAAGGGACATCCTACATCCCATGTCACTATAGGACTTTACGAGATTTTCAACCAGCTGTACAGGGTGTCCCATTTTCGTAGGTTTTACGGGGTTTCCAGCTTATGAGTAGAGATAGAGAGATGCGGTTTTCGCGACACCGTGCTACTTTTCGATGAAACTAAAGAGGCCGCAAACAGATTTGCCCTAACCATTTTAGTTTCCGTGCTACAGGGTGATTTTGAAAATTTGTCATTTTCGGACACCCCCTGTAACTCAGCTATCGTAAAATATATTTAAAATGTTTCAACTGGTATTTATAGATTTTTTCACGTAGAATTCAGTGGCGTACTCAGATTTTTGCTGAGAGTCATAGTTTTTGACATATTGGCATAACCTACTATTTTTTAAATGGGATACCCTATATATTATTTTTTCATCTTATTCTTCGTGTCGAGAGCTTTTCAAAAACATACCATAAGTCATATTTATTTTCATAAATAACATGAAAAAATGCATTTTTCTTTAAACGGATTTATGGCATAGCAGATCAATCGAAATAAGAGAAGGTGGCTGTGGAGCCATGGAAAAAGTTAACAAATATTTATTAAAGAAATAACAAAGTAACAGCATCAGAAAAAATTAGGAAGTAGGTAAAAGGTAATAATTATAATTTCATTAAAACTACAAATATTGTTCAAATTGTAGACCATTATGTGTCCTACAAGTGTGACAAACTTTAAAAATTCTTTTTAATGCATTTTCTATTGTAAATGACTGTCTTTGTAACTCTGCAAAAGCGTTTTCGGTGGCCATTCTTAGTTGTTCTAAGTTTTCGTATCGCCTTACATAAACCTTGTTTTCTAAATAACCCCACAAAAAGAAATCTAAAACTGAGAGGTCAGGGGATCGTGGTGGCCATCGAACAGGTCCGTGTGTTCCTATCCATCTTCCAGGAAAATGGTCGTTAAGCCAGTTTTGACTTATTCTGGCATTGTGGGCTGGAGCTCCGTTTTGCTATAAATAAATCCTATTTAGTTGAGCCAAGGGAACATCATCCAAAATTCCTAATGCGTCTTCTAGGATTCGCACGTAACCAATCGAATTCAGATTTCCTTCATATATTTGGTAAACTATTTTTCGGTTGAAAATAAAACAGGAGACATTGAATCCAAATCTGCCCTGACGCTCCCTAGGAAAAATAACATGGTTGTTTTCTTGACTCCAAAATCGCGTGTTGTGTCTATTTAAAATCCCTGAACTAGTAAAATGTGCCTCGTCTGACCAAATAATCTTTTTTTCAAAATCGATATCTTCTGCCTTCATATTTATAAACCAATTGCAGAACTCCAATCTGCGCTCTGCATCACCAGGATGCAGATGATGCACAAGTTTGTATTTATAGGGTTTGAATTTGTGCTTTTTCAAAATTTTCTGCACTTTGGTTTTCGGTACACCCGCCTCTTCGTCTATTTTCCTGCAAGATGTTTCAGGAGCTGTCTGAACGAGGGCTAAAACGTTGACCTCAGATTCTTCGTTGTCTTTATTGTAAGTTCGCGATCGAGGCTTGTTAAAAGATCCATATTGGCAAAGATTATTTTTTGAAAAATTCTTTTTTCTGGTTGTCTTCTCTCGGGATATCTAAGATAAAATAAAGCGAACCAATAAAGTCAAAATGCAGGAAGATAAAAAAGAACTAACCTGTTCAGATAAAGCTCTGCCGCCTGATCTGCATCTTCATTAGACAATATAAAACACGCGTTCATATCATATTTCTCAAAATATTCAAATTTTTGATTCTGAGCCATATTAAAAACAATAATTATAATAGACGTCAAGAAAAATTTAAACGCAATAATGCCAAAAATGACAGCAGTAATGGCTGCCTGATCATATTTTTGTTGGCGTTGCCATGGCTACCACAGCCACTTTCTCTTATTTCGATTGATCTGCTATGCCATAAATCCGTTTAAAGAAAAATGCATTTTTTCATGTTATTTATGAAAATAAATATGACTTATGGTATGTTTTTGAAAAGCTCTCGACACGAAGAATAAGATGAAAAAATAATATATAGGGTCTCCCATTTAAAAAATAGTAGGTTATGCCAATATGTCAAAAACTATGACTCTCAGCAAAAATCTGAGTATGCCACTGAATTCTACGTGAAAAAATCTATAAATACCAGTTGAAACATTTTAAATATATTTTACGATAGCTGAGTTACAGGGAGTGTCCGAAAATGACAAATTTTCAAAATCACCCTGTAGCACGGAAACTAAAATGGTTAGGGCAAATCTGTTTGCGGCCTCTTTAGTTTTATCGAAAAGTAGCACGGTGTCGCGAAAACCGCATCTCTCTATCTCTACTCATAAGCTGGAAACCCCGTAAAACCTACGAAAATGGGACACCCTGTACATAGTTTTCGTCTTTGTGTTTACCCAAGAAACCTCTTACCACGGCTAAAAAGTTGTTTCAAGCCAATTTTTCGGTTGAATTAAACATTTTGGGAAATTCCTGACACTTCATGATTTTTCTTATTTGCAGGCCGATAAAAACTGCAGCTTTAACCTTTGCCTCAGACAGCTTTGGGAAAAATCCTTGTAAGTACTTAGATGCTGATGATTCTGTATCTAAGGCTTTGACAAATTCCTTAATAATACCCAATTTGATGTGCAGTGATAGTATTAACACTTTTTTGGGGTCCATCAATGGTTCCCACTTGACATTATGTTTCCCCACAGAGAACTCCGTCTGTTGGGTCCAATCTTTTTTGTAGTAATGAGCTTTAGAATCCCTGCTGTCCCAGAGACATAAGTAACATGGAAACTCGGTAAAGCCTCGTTGGAGACCCATTCAAAATCCCACCAATTTAAAGTCTCCAATAACATCCCAAGCATATTCTTCATACTTTAAGACTTCTAGCAAAATCTTGACGATGGTATAATCCTCTTTAAGGTAAACGGAATGTGCCAGTGGAAGAGATGGATACTTGTTGCCATTATTAACACAGCTTTGAGACTTCTCGATGGGCTATCGATAAGAGGCGCCACTCGTTCGGATTGCAGGGAATTCCAATTTCCTCGAACAGACCGATCACATTATGACAAAAGCAAAGCTTTTCTTGACATGTAAAAAAGCTGGCCAAAGATCGGTGGCGCTTTCTTTCATCTAATAAGTTCTATTGTTTTGGTAGGACCAAGGTCTTTTATTAGATCGTTCAGGTCTTCTTGATTGGAATAGTATGGCTTTCTTTCCTGTGAATCAGCTTCTAACTTGTACTCTGGATCTTCAACCTCGTCGTCTTCGGATTGGCTACTTTCTTCTGAAGAGAATAGAATTCTCGGGGGAGGTTTGGGCACAGGGAGCTCAGGAGAATGAGGTACTGGTGGTGTAGACGATGGAATATCTGGATATATAATAGCGGATGCGTTTTTACCAGTTCGGCGTTTGGAAGGATCTACCATGCAAAAATGAGAGTTGAGATCAGTGGGTTCCCGCAAATCCTTGGAACAGCAAATTTTAAGGCTCTTTTTTCTCCTCTAAACCACCCTGCAAAAAAATCAAAGTTGTTAATCTAATTTTATTGAAAAAATATTTTTACAATGACATATTACATTCACAGAGTACTTGAAACTCTTGCGACATATTTTTATTGTGCACGCACGTGACTTTAGTAACTGAAAATAAACAATAAACTTTAGTAACTAAAAATAAACAAAAACTGATCTCAAAAGCAAAGTTTCTGTAGAAAACTAAAGTTTTTTTATATTTGTGAGTTAAAATAAATCGGGAAAACACATGTTGAACCCAGGAACAACATTTTTGAAAAAACATGTTACATAGTGTAATAATAAAATGCTATAATTTACACGAACAATACATTTAAAAAAAAATTAACAATTTAAAAACTGCTAATTCCATGGTTTTCTACCATTTAAACATATTGTATCGTTGTTCGTTCGTCCAGCTGCCAGCGACTGGTTACCATCACACTCAGGGTACACAATTAACATTGCTACTAGTGCCATTAATTTATAAATGACGTAAGCAACATATTCACCGGCCCTCCGACTAAATGCATTGGCCCTCACCAATCAAAAATAAGAAGCCTGTTCATCAAAATTTGTTACCGGTTTCTATCAGGTTAACATAATGTTCATACTTCAAAATAAAAGCTTATACAAAGTCTATAAGGTGATAATAGGAAGGACAGCTCTCATTTATAAACTTTCGAGCTTTTGGTCCAATCAAATGTGAATAATCTCCTCGAAAAGCCAAAATTATATCGAAGTAAATAGGTCGGTGGTTTAATTAATTCTGAAGTATGTATTAAAACATCTGTGCAGGGGTTCATTAAAAAATAAATTGCTTGTCTGAGCCTTCATTTTTTCAAAATGAGACAAATTACGGCTTTCTTCTATAATGTTTTGTTGGGATTAATGTTGCGCTTTGAATGAAATTTTAGCGTTATGATTATCAATGAAGTCGCTGACGGAATAATGCCCTTTTACTTAATTATTATTTTGGTCATTTTGGAATTTGTTTTTAAAAAGGTTATACAGAGCCTTTGAAGATTAAAATATCAGTAAATTACATCTCACCGGAACTTTGCCCATTATAAAGCCTTTAGTTTGTTAGGGATAGGGAGGTATTATGAACAGAGTAATCTAAACGGCAGCAAAAACGATTTATATGATGATATATGATGATATATTGTTATAAAGAGAATTATAAAGGTAACAAGGGAAAAAGTAATAGAGCTTTAGATATAAAGACAAAACAAATGTAAAAAAAATATTTAAAAAAAAGCGGTGATTTCAACGTCATGCTTTCCAGATTATTGGAAAGCATCACGTATTTGTCTGGTTTTTAAGAAGGGCCAACGCAGAGATGTAGATAATTATAGACCAGTGGTTATTGTGTGCAATTTCAGCAAGCTGTTCGAGATCGTGTTGCATAAATATATGGCCGCGCACACCTCGGGCATGATGTCTGATAAACAGTACGGTTTTGTGCCCGATAAATCAATAGTTGTGTGTGCTATCCAGTAAATCTCTGAGAAGCTTGACAAATAAAGTCAGGTAGATGTAATCTACACAGATTTTTCTAAAGCTTGTGACATGGAATTTTACTAAAGAAACTCTTAGCATTTGGTATTTTAGACCCGTTGGTTCAATTAATAAAATCGTATTTATCAAATAGCTTATAAAACGTATAGTTCCGTGGATTCAGGTCTGAGAGATTTGTATAGTTATCGGGGGTACCGCAAGGGTCAGTGCTTGGACCACTTATCTTTAATATGTTCATTAATGACATTGTCTCTGGATTGGAAATCGAAAGTTTGCTGTATGCGAACGACCTTAAAATATTTTGTGAGGTTCGCTCTCCTGACGATGCTTATAGACTACACAACTATTTAGACTTGGTTGGTAGGTGGGTGTACTGAAAATAAACTTTCGTTAAATCCTTTAAAGTGTAACGTCATGTTTTTCGAGAAAATCACAACCAATTGAGCATAATTATGCCCTAGATAACGTTGTGCTACTAAGATGTACTGCGATTAAGGACCTTAGAGTAATAAATACATTAATTAATCATATTGAAGACCCAGTGATAAATGCATCAAAAGGAATGGGCTTTATTTTGCATAATTCAAGGGAGTTTCAACAGCCCGCTACACTGCTTTCTCTTTACTCGATCTTTGTAAGATCACGTTTTGACTATGCATTTATAGTATGGTGTCCAATATACCAGACTGATATTTCTAGCCTTGAGAAAATTCAGCGTAAATTCCTTAAAACTGCATGCTTCATATCGGACGGCTGTTGGATTGTTGGATGTCCTCATGAAGAATTACTGGCTCAATATACAACTCAGTTATATTTTTGTATAAATTATTAAACAATAAGATTAATAATCTGCCCGATTGTATTACAGTTAAGGTGCCTAGATTGGAAGCAAGATGCTTGAGCTTTATTCAAACCCTAGCTCCACGAACAAACATTCTTGTATCTTCTCCAGTATACCTAAACCTATACTACTAAAATTGAAAATAGTATTGATATTTTACACTGCAACATTCAGCAAATTAGAAGGATGTTTGTTTAACTACATTTTTAATTTTCATTGTCCAGCCCCTTTTTTTTATTTATATTCTAATTTTAACCATAACTGTTTCTTGTCCAAAAGGTGTAAATTTTGTCTTTACGTTTTATTGTTGTTATATGTTTTATATTGCATGTTATGTTTAGTATGTATATCTTTTTCCTTATCCTGTAATTGGCTAGCCTGTTGGCTATTGTATCTTAAATAAATAAATAAATATAAATATAAAATTTGAATATTTTCTTAAAAGCTTGAGACGTAAGACTTCATCATATTTGAAATAAAGTTTCCAGATTTTAAAAAAAATTTCAAATTTCTAAAAGGTCTGTGTTTATGTATGTTTAATTATTTTTTACTTTTCAGTTAAATAGTTAATAAATAAAAGCGTTTTTCTTTTATATTTTTTTTTACATTTATTTTATTATGTATATTTTAGCATTATTTTTTACACATCCTGTATTAGATATTCACAGTTGGATAAGACAATATTGTAATGTTATTAAGTTTATTTATCAAATAGCTTATAATAAAGTCAGGTAGATGTTCATCAGTTCCGATAACGGAAACTGTTTTGTATATTTTAGCATTATTTTTACGCACCTTGTATACTATATTTACGATTGGGCACCATAGTATTGTATTGTCATTAGGTTTACATATCTAACACCTAACACACTAACAAGTGAAGCTAAATAAGGATTTTTCATATATATGACAAAACTGTCTAAATATTTCATATTTTATTTTTAAATATACAGATGATTTAATAAATATTTAGAGCATACGAAAAAAGTAAGCAAATTATATATAATATGTTATAATATAAAAATAAAACCCTTTTCCAGATAACTAAAAAAAATATCCAATTTTCCTTTGCTTTAAACACCTGTCATGGAAATTCCTTACCTAATAGAAACAAACGAAACTAATGTTCCTATCCTACAACTGCCGCCGGAATAACTTCCTTTTGCTTCATTATTATTTTGGTCAATTTGGAATTTGTTTTTAAAACCGCTAAAACATATAGAACCTTTTAAGATAAAAATATCAGGAAATTAAATATCTTCCGAATTTTGCCCGTTATAAATCCTGTAGTTAATTGGGGATAGGGAGGTAATCCAAACGGCGCCGGCGATAAAAATTTTGTGTAAGTCAATTAACTCATATGGCCGCAACCATTTATTAGGTAACACGCACTGAAAAAACAAGGAAGCTGGCAATATATTAAAAACAATTTAATCAATAACTTATAACTTAAAACTTTAAATTTTGACTTATTCTAAACTTTAAAGTGTGCTTTTTGTTACTTTTATTCAAGCAAATTACAATTGCATAAATAAATCATGGTTCAGACGTTTCGCCTTCGATTGCACGAGGCATCCTCAGGGATCTCTACTTCAAGTGATCAGATCGCAAGACCTTGGCCGAGGCCGAACCGTGACCCCGGTGTAACGATCGGTTTTTCACAATTAAGGGCAATCCGTTCTCTCCAAAGGCCAGAACTTTGCCTTTAGATATCCGTTGAAGCGATAATTGGAAAACTTCCAGCAGAAGAAGCTGACGTGATAAGGTATGAAACAGCGAAGATCCACAAAAATTCTAAGCAGCTAAGTCGAATCTATTATCTGCAGAAGGAACGGCCATAAAAAGATAAAACAACAGTATAAATATTATGGTGCTTCCAGCAGACAAGGGAAATGTCGCTGTCGTCATGGACAAGTCAGATTACGTAGAGAAAATGGAACTACTTTTGAACGTCAAAACCTACAGAATAATTTAACCAACCTTTTAAACGCATCCAACCTGCCAGCAGATGAGAAGAAGATGTAAGTTCTAACAAGATCCCGCGGTTCTACGCACTACCTAAAACACACATGGTTAATGTATCACTTCGACTTATCGTTAGTGCAATAGGATCGCCCATTTACAAAATCGGTAAATATCTTTCAAATATTCTTAATAATTTTATAGGAAAACATATTTATATATTAGAAACTCTACGACTTTTGTAAAGGAACTAAAAGCAATCCAATCATATCTATTAGATATCTTAATTACTTTCAATGTAGAATCGCTACATACGAATGTACCTAATAAATGATTCAAGTTCGATCATATCAGACTTATTTTACCATAATAATATTGACAATTTACTTTTAGATCTGATTAAAGCATATCTCACGTCAACATATTTTGTTTTTCAAGAAACTTTTTATGAGCAACCTCGGGAGCCCCCATGGGACCTCCGCCGTCATATCTTCATGGAAGTTTTCGAGGAGGAAGTCTTAGAGTCGCCTTTATTAAAGCCAAAATCGTGGATTGGATATATGGACGACACTTTTGTAATATGACCGTTTGTTTCTTTATCATCTGAAACAACAACATCCTAATATAAAAATTAAAGTGCGGGACACGAAAGAAAACCGGGCGGTCCTTAAAATAAAGGTTCATAGTCTTAAGCAAGCGGAAAAGTAAAATTTGTGTACGCAAATAAATTTTATGATATTTTATTTGTTGTAATAGTTTGCCGCTTCACCTATAAAGTGCGCCAGCTAAGCGGTTCGGAAAATTAATCGAGGATTTAGTAAATTTTGCACTGGTCCACTTGTAATTGAGATGTGCCTAGAGTCTCCATGCACTTGCCGCTAGAAGGTTCTAGCTATTTCCAGTGGCGCCTATACATTTCGAGCATTTGTTTTCATTTCTATATAAATGCGTTGTGTTGAATTTGAATTATTATTTCGAAGTAACGATGGCGAGTAAAAGAGGAAAAACTATTCGAAGCGGTGCACGTGAAGTTATTGTGAGCGTTATAGAGGCCTGTACTAGAGAAGCTGAAAATAGTTATAGTTTGACTATTCCAATTCAAAATCGAACAGAATGCGCTGCATTTTACAGTGGTGTTTCGGAAAATAGTGTAAGAAAAATTCAAAGAGAACATAATTATTGCTCATGTTCTACTTCACCTTTAAAATCTTCTGGTAAAAAAAGACCCCGATTTTCACACAAAGATAAAATTGACGCTACTTCTGTAAAGAACAAAATAGATTTTCCGTACGGGTATAAAACCTTAAATCGGTTTTTAAGATCAAATGGTTTTGTTTGACGGAAGTGCCAAAATAAACGAAAATTGCTCATTGAGAGACCAAATATTTTTCACTGGCGGGTGAAATATCTATGAACTGTAAGGCAATATAGGCAAGAAGGACGCAATATTGTGTATCTAGACCAAACCTGGGTAGATAATGATATAACAGTGAACAAATGCTGGCAAAGTGAAAGTGTTACAGGTGTTGTCCAGGAAATCCACTCTACTAGTCGCTTTATTATAGTTCATGCTGGTTCAGAAGCCGGATTTGAACTTGCATGGGTAGGAGTAAAAAAATATATTAGAGAGCGCAATACCGGTGAGGTTTCAATTAAAGATTTAAATAAAATAACATTAGAAGCGATTGACTCAATATCGGCTGAAAATTGGAAATCGTATGTTAAACATGTTCGTTCTATTGAAGATAAATACCGGGAAGTAGATGGCAAAATTGTAACGGTTATTGATGATTTAGTTATCACACTGGGATCTTCAAGTAGTGACGACGAAATCTCATCATTTTCAGAGAAAGACAACGATTTAGAAGGAATCGAACCATTAGAATCACAGCCGTCACAATGGCTTAGTTTTTTTTCACATATTTTGTAAAATTGTTCATAAAGTAGCTGTCAATAAACTGCTTCAAAATAATTAATTTTCTGTTCAATACCGGGTGTCAAAAAATATCTCATATTGCAATTAATATTTGAAAAACTACAGAACTCATATTTTTCCAAAATTAACACATCAATGTAGTTATAGTAGGGGGCCAGCACTGATTCTATTGAACAAGATTTATGGAAATTTTATCTTATGCGGTTCGACTTTGGGCTATTCGGGTACGCCAAAAGTGACCGTTGTTTCCGTCTGTCGTATTACTTTGTACAGGGAGCGTCATTGTGAAGTACTATACTGGGCGTTTCCTAATTGCATGCTAATGTTAAAGGGGGGTGATTCTTGGACCTTTTTAAAAAAAAAGTTTAATATGAATCTAAAAGTCTTAACTTTGGAGATAAAAAGTTTTAAAAAAACATTTTTTTAAAATCCTAATTCTGATGCTATTATAGATAAATAACTGTGTGAAATTTGATATACGTCTTTTATGCACAAAAGGGCATTTTTTATTAACAAAGAATTTTTGAAATTTCTACCAGTGGAGTGCATAATTAATTAACCTGGGTAAATACATATGCTCCTTAACGCATAGAAGACATGTATCAAATTTCGTGCAGTTATCTACGATAGCATCAGAATTGGGATGAAAAAAAATGTTTTCTTTTTAAACTTTACCATCCTATATCTCAAAAGTTAAAACTTTTAGGACATAAAAACATCCCCTTTAACATCAGCACGCAATTAAGAAACGCCCTGTATAGTACTTCACAATGACGGCCCCTGTATAAAGTAATATGACAGACGGAGACACACGGCCACTTTTGGCATACCCGAGTAGCCCAAAGTCGAACTGCATAAATTAAAATTTTGATAAATCTCGTTCACTGGATCTGATGCTGGCTGCCCTTGTAAAATCTGGACTTGTAAATCGTGTATCACTATACTGGATGGTCCAATAATAGTGGAAGTAGGCAGTAGCCCGGGAACCGTTAATGACAGAACTCAAGAAAAAATATATTTATAGGTAAATCGATCAAGAAAAATGAAAATTAAATGATTTTAAAATTCGAAAGTTCGCCGTTTTTCCAGTACAAAAGAGATATAGAAGTTCGGTACGCGAAAGAAAACAGACAAATATAGATAAAAGTTCATTAAGCATAGTTACATTTTTTAATTATCTGAAGTGCGCATAGTCAAGAAGAAGTGTCATATTATTTAAAGAACGACGGGACAGCTCTGGTTTAAAGAGATTTCTTGGCCGACCTTCCTAAACCCATTGACTCCGCCCGGTTTTTTTCGTGTCCTGCACTTTACAATGGAAACTGAATTAGAAGGCGCCATTTCATATCTAGATGTTCTTGTACAAGGGAAAGGGGGTGGTCTCTTAGGACACTCTGTATACAGAAAATCAACATATACGAATATGTACTTAAATACAAATTCTCATCATCATCCGGCACATAACCAATCAGTTATTAATTCTTTGAGAGAATTCTCGCGATTTGTGACCAAAATTCTTTACAATGGGAAACAGCGAAACTGACTCAAGCGTTAAAAGGAAATGGATATTGCACTGAGGAGTATATTAGAAGGTCAATTAGAAAGTATAATAATCCTACTCCGCGAAACGAAATTAATAAATGTAGTAGTTCCATTTATACGCGGATCCACAGAAAAAATTGCAACATCCGTACAACCTTCAATGCACACTTAAGAATATTGGACAATTACTGCGAACGCCAGAGGACATTATTCCTTTCCAAACGGAAGGAGTATATGCAATTCCTTGTACCTGTGGCTATGTCTATACTGGAGAAACTGGACGATCCATATGATCTGAACATCAACATTCCACTGGACATATCATAAACGTAAAATCTTGCATAGGATTCGGGACGGATAATTATCGAAAACTAGTCGTTACACCGCGTCACGATTCGATGAACAAGGTGGATATTAAATAGCCGACCTCTTATACTATAAAACAAAGGATAGACTCAACATTTCATTCATAAATAATTTGAAAAGTTGGGTCTATTATTGTTTTTCGCATACTATGGGTGCGAGGGAAAACGTATATATTCCTCTGCATCGCCGGTCCCAAAAATGGCAACCTTTTTGGCTCTTACTATAGACTGAACAGCGGCTCGTTTCTCTTTAATTTAATATATATTTATAGCAAGCAATTTAATGTGTTTTTGAATCTGTCAGGCGCGTAGTCAAAAAATCGGACTAGGAGGTTCAAAATCAAAAAGCAGTGTTCCGAATTCGTGAAATAAAGATACATGAAGATGGAGGGCGAAATCGAAGGCGAAACGTCGGAAATTTTGACACGGTTTAATCTCAAGAACCATGATTTCTTAATTGATCACAACCGTGTACGCGTTCCTTTTATGTTGAAAATCCCATTATTTTTAGCGACCCAAATAAACAAAATTTTAGAATTGTTTTTAAAACCTCGTAACGAGCACGTCTTACGGCTCTTTTAAATTATAAATATCACGTACTCTGCGGCTGAATTTAGACGATAAATTTTCATGCTTGTATCTTTAAAGAATAAATCTATCTTTTTCTTCTCTAGATTTATCAGTATATTTCTATTGATCTTTAAAAATACGAACTCTCATTGTTTAGAATGGGAAGGTTGCTTGATGCATAAAATATTAGTGCTTTTATAAAGTCTGAGTCAAATCTGTATTAAATAAATACAGGGTATTCGGAAACGACGTCAGGAAACTTAAGGCTGTGATTCTACAGGAAATAATAATGGTAGCAAGTCATTTAAGAAAATGTCAAAATCTCAATGGCTGATCAAAGTTGCATTCTTAATTTTGAAAATATTCAATTTATCTCTTTACGGATCAACTTGATATTTGACACATAAATTTAAGATAATAGATGCTCTTATCTAAAGGTAAAAATGTTTATTTAAGTGGCCACCAGAGGGCACTTTACCTACAATTGAAAACTTATTTCCATGAAAACTTCTTTATTTTGGAAGAATTTATTAAAATTGAGTTGCCATTTTTAAGCCGATGGAATGTGTTTCAAATAATGTACAGGGTGTCCGCATTTGGTTGCAAAAACCGGGTATCTCGCTTATTTTTAAAGATAGAACCTTGCGGTTTTCATGAACCTGAGCTAATTTTTGTGAAACTCTGTGAAGGGCGAAATAGAAAATTTTGCATTTTGGGACCCCCTCGTATCTCTGTTATCCTTTAACTTAACGCAAAGGAAAAAATTGCTGCTTATGCAGTTTTTTACGCTGGGTCCAGTGGCGTAGTCATATTTTTCATTTGAGTTGTTATTTTTTAGATATGACCCAAAGTTATGTTTTTTTAAGACGGACACCCTGTATATTTCTCCAGAAATTGATATGTCTTTTTAAAAGCTTCTCAAAAATATATAATAGTATGGGTCTATTTTAATAAACAAGAACAAGAATCCTAATTTTTATAATTATCATCCCAAATTTTGCAGTAGGCCATGCAAAACGATGCCGTTTTCTTTTGTTTTCTTGGAAGCAAATGACATTTTCCAATTTTGTACGCGTATATAAAATATAGCGCTAGTTTTTTGTATTTATTTATTGTGTAAAAATATATTTGTATTATTATGGAAGAAAATCAAACTTTCGAACACTATGAAAAGTACGATATGTTAGCTTGTTTTATATTAAGTAATGAAAATGTTGAAGCTGCTTCTGAGATGTATTTTAACAGGTAAATAGTTAATTTTTATGTATGTTGAAATACTATTGCTTAATTTTTATTTAGTTATCCAGAAAGGAGGCAACCTAATATATCCACTTTTTATCGGATAAAAAAGAATTTACTTAATCACGGATCATTTATCAAACCTCGTACGAAAACATATAATAAAGAAAATCGGGAGGCTGAGGAAATTACGGTTTTGGCTAATGCAGAAGCTTACCCTACAAACTCTTGTAGGGCCAGTGAAAAGAGCATAGGGATTCCAAAAACTAGAGTTCAAGAAATTCTAAAAAAGCACAAATACTACCCATACAAATTTAGGCTCGTGCAGCACTTACAGCCAGGGGATGCAGAGCGTCGGGTAGTCTTCTGCAGTTGGTTTCGAGAAAGATGCGATATGGTTAGAGATTTTGAAAGGAAGGTTATATGGTCAGACGAAGCACATTTCAGTAATTCTGGTATACTCAATAGGCACAATAGTAGATTCTGGTCCCAGGAAAATCAACACCAAATATTTCCCAGAAGACATCAGGGCAGGTTTGGTCTAAATGTGTCCTGCTTCATATTAGGAACACATATAAAATTTTACATATTTGAGGGAAATCTAACAGCCAATCGCTATATAAAAATTTTAGAGGCAGCTATACCTGAATTACTTGACGATGTTCCTCTAGCGCAAATTAACGAAATTTATTTTCAACAGGACGGTGCTCCTGCACACAATTCTGGAATGACGAGATTATTTCTGGACAATAATTTTACCAATCAATGGATCGGAACAAATGGACCTATAAGATGGCCCCCTAGGTCCCCAGATTTGTCGATTTTAGATTTCTTTCTATGGGGATATCTGGAAAATAGAATTTACAAAGACCACTATGATAATGTCCAAGATTTAGGAAGTGCAATAAGAGAAAATTTTCGCTATTTACAAAATCATCCCGTTATTTTGCTTAATTCCCTAAAACGAATACGAAAATTGTGCGAAGCATGCATAGAGCAAAACGGAAATCAGTTTGAACAGTTCTTTTGATTTCTTTGGTTACTGTAGTTCTTATACGACAGTTGATTTTTGCTGAAAGGCTTGTTACATAATAATTTATTACTGTTTTGTTCTTGTGTTACATAAATCTAGGTAGGTGGTACTTTTTTGGTGCGAAATTATCAATACATAATTTGATAAATAGATTTAATTACATATTAATTATGATTTATTGTTAGGATGTAGATAAAGTTAACGACTTTAAATAAAAGGCAGCATTGTTTTGCATGGCCTACTGCAAAATTTGGGATGATAATTATAAAAATTAGGATTTTTGTTGTTGTTTATTAAAATAGACCCATACTATTATATATTTTTGAGAAGCTTTTAAAAGGACAAATCAATTTCTGGACAAATATATAGGGTGTCCCATTTAAAAAACACAACTTTGGGTCATATCTAAAACTGAAAAGTAGACTAAATGTCAAATTTCATTTCTAGTGGTATTAATAGAAGTATCTTGACTACGACATTTATATCATAATTTAATTGAGGAAAACTTTAATATCGATTCGCGGCTAAACGATATGATTTATCGATTTGTAGTAACAGTACATTATTTGAAGCACATTCCATCGGCTTAAAGGGTCAACTCAATTTTGACAATTTCTGCCAAAATAAAATAGTTTTCTCGGAAATAAGTTTTCAGTTGTAGGTGGCAGCTTAAAAGTTTTTTTTACCTTTGGATAAGAGTGTCTATTATCTTAAACGTATTTGTGAAATATCAAGTTGATCCGTAAAGAAATAAATTAAATATTCTCAAAATTTAAAATTAAAAATGCAACTTTGATCAGCTATTACTAGGAAACCATTGAGATTTTAACATTTTGCTAAATGACGTGCTACCATTATTTTTTCATATAGAATAAGGCAAGTAAAAGTAGTCTTTTTGAAAAAAAACATATTCTATTTAGATGCACGCCTCTGGCAGCTATGATCCACTTTTAGTTGGAGTCAGAATTGCTGAAAAACTTATATTATTGTCTTGTTTTCAACTTTGCCACCCTTCATCTCAAAAATAGAACATTTTGGCTACCACACCGGAGAGAGCTGAACTTATCAAGAGATCATCATCTTGTGAGTAAAACCTATAATTTACTTGAATATAGGAGTTACGGAGATAGAATTCCAATTGATCCATCACAACCTCCAGAGGCAACGTCGTTCTTTCAAAGAGTGTGTAGTCTTCCCACAACTGTTGCGCAATTATGTTTAATGATTCATATATAGGAACATAATAAAAGCTTTCTGAAAAATAAGATTGATTTAAAATAAGAATGCCATTTTATATACAGGGTACGAAATAAATACAAAAAAAAATTGGAATTATGATACAATTAAATTAAAGAGATTGCAAAAAGGTAAATAACTTAAGACATTTTTTGATAATAGTTTTAGTTTTTAACAAAATTAATGATTAATATGTCAAAAAATGCATCACTTTTACAGGTTCAATGATAATTTTCTGAAAAGTCTATTATCAAAGAATTTCTAAACGCTTTTTGACTTGCTTTTTTGGTCTTTAATATAGCTGTCTCAAAAGTTGGATTTTAATTTTTTTTTGTTTTGCAAACTTCTATTTATATCTTAATTCATACTACGTACATATAAAATGATACTCTTTTTAAAATCAATTTTGTTTTTCAGATAAACATTTTTTACTTTTTATGAAAGCAAAACTGTTTCACGTAAAATAACAAATAAAAAAATTGGCTATAGGTTGCCCAAATCCACGCACATTCTATTTATAGGGAAATACCATCACCAGTTATATACATTTTAACTAGAATTTCATAAGAGAACTAAGAATTAAGTAAAACTCGTAGGTTCCAGTTAAAAAATTGTATTAAAACCAAGCCCAATTTTATTGACTCATCCTGTACATTAAGAATTTCCGCCAAAATATAAATGGCTGCATCCAAATACCATTTTTCAGAAATAAAAAAGAGTTACCACTTGGCTGACTCAACCGACGATTCCAAATACCCTAAAAAGTTAGCTTTCAAAGTTTGTTGCCTTTGAGAAAACCTACTATGTTTACTGTTGTTCGAATCATGATGGTTTCTAGGCAAGAACTTTTCCCTTAATTTTGAAATCAAATGTTGATGTATAATATTTCAAGTCTAAAAATATCTATCACCTGAGCATAAAAAAAACTGAAATTATTCCGGTTCTTTCAGTATACGGCGAAATAAAAAAAAGCGGCAGTTCTCTTGAAAGAATTTACCTATATATAAAAAAGCACTCTATAAAATATAAAGTTATAATAACATTAGCACAACGTTAACAATCTGAAAATCAAATAATATAAGACACCTTTTACTAGGGTAGCCAAAAGTCACGTAGAGTAAACGCGAGACCCAACTCTGATACTTTTTTCGATTGTATTCTCTTTTTTGTAACATTTTTATGCGTGTTTTTTTCTGTAGCTGATTCCCAGTGGAGACGAGGAACTGAATTACTACGTGCTCGTTAGGCTAACTTTGTTGAACTTTTGTTCGAATCACAAAATCGGTTGGTTACCAAAAAAAAAAAATGTAATATATATATATATATATATATATATATATATATATATATATATATATATATATATATATATATATATATATATATATATATATATATGTTAATTGGACTTCTTTCTTGGGTATAGGTTTATTTGCAAAATCAAACAATGGGATTAACTTGAGGTTTCGCCTATGATAGTAGGCTTTCTCAAAAATTGCTCTTTCTTTTTTTTTTTTTTGGTATGTAAGGCTTTTTTTTCCTGTCTACATTTAATTTAAAAACATTTAGTAGTCTAATCATAAAAACACATTTACAATTTTTCTCGAACTAATTTAAAATTTTATACTATTGACAAATAATTATTTGAGCAATTTTAACTAAACAAATAAACCTATACCCAAGAAAGAAGTACAATTAATATATATCGGGTTTGAGAAACATATTGAATAATATATATATATATATATATATATATATATATATATATAATTTGTTTCTTAAACCTTTTATTTATAATTACTTCGAAAATATTTCTTGGGTCTAGGTTTATGCATTGAAACAATAGTGGTTATATATATATATAGGTGCCTTAAATATAATAGATTTAAAAATAAAGCTCTGTTTTCCAAGGTAGGTTACCTATTTTTAATTAACGGCTTTAAACCAGATTGTATAAATGTTTTTGTGTTTTTTTTCGTCAATAATGTAAACAAGTTTTTTAATATTTTTTAATGTGTAAAATTGTGAAAGTCATTTTAGAAAAGTGTTCGACTGCTAAATGTTTTAGGATTAATTGAAGAAATTTTACTTTATCAGTGTTTTTATAATTGACAAAACGGCAATTTTAACAAACCAGTTTGTATCGAACTAATATTGTTTTTTTTCTTTCTCGTTTTAGTTAAAATAAATGCTCTTGAAAATGCTTTTAATCAAAAGCCAAACGTCGAGCGAAATATAACCACTATTGTTTCAATGCATAAACCTAGACCCAAGAAATATTTTCGAAGTATATATATATATATATATATATATATATATATATATATATATATATATATATATATATATATATATATATATATATATATATATATATATATATATATATATATATATATATATATATATATATATATATATATATATATATATATATATATATATATATACGTATATATATATATATATATATATATATATATGCAAGCCTGCCTGATGAGGTTAGAGATCCAAAAATCGTGAATGTAGGAGTGTACCGTGCGACGCAATTCTTCTTGTAGGTTGTTTTGCACCTGCAGAAATTATATATTTTTGCTATTCTACATATATGTTTTCCGGCCAAGAACTTTTGATAAAGATGTGTGAAAACGCATTTTTATCGATTTTAGTATCTACTCTACGCATGATGGTGCTAGTGCATACTTTGCCAAAATACCTATGGGTTTGCAGCCCTAAACCACAGGAGCCCCAATGGGTGGCGCTAAGTGTTACACTTAGCATTTAGTACTGTTCCAGTATGATTGAGGTTTCGTTTTCGATTTTGTCATATCAGGCAATCTGTTATTTTAGATCTCCCAGGGTACAAGTCTGCCTGATGAGGTTAGAGATCAAAAAATCATGAATCCAGGAGTGTACCCTGTGACGCAATTCTTCTTGTAGGTTGTTTTGCACCTGCAGATATATATATATATATATATATATATATATATATATATATATATATATATATATATATATATATATATATATATATATATATATATATATATATATATATATATATATGAGTAATGGTAACAATGTTGCCAGGTATGTTGAAAATTCAGCAGATTTGGTGATTTTTCGACCCATTTGTTGATATGGTGAAAACTTTTTAAAAAAGCCTTATTTATGGTGAATTTTTTGACATTAACCTATTTATAAATTTATAAATATATATTAAAAAAAAAACAATTATATTTTTATATTTTTCATTATTAAAAATTTTGCCATATCATCATACAAAAAGTCTTTAATTTATATATTTGGTTCGGACTGTAACGTTATATGATTTGAAAACTGGACTGCTAGAAAGGGGGGCAAAGTTTACATAATTTAATCGGTAGACTTTGACGTTTACCCGTGCTCAGTGTTGCCGCAGTGGTACATTTGTTAATTCTGCTTGATGCTTGGATAACAACATATTTGTTTGACTTACTTCATCACTAATCTGTAAAAAAACACTTTTTAAAGCATTATATTTAATTTAATTTTAATTATTGTATGTATATGGTGTAGATATATAAAAAATATAAAATCTGGTGATTTTTTACAAAATCTGGCAATTTTAAAAGAAAGTATTTGGTGATTTTCAGTTTTTTGACCTGGCAACATTGAATGGTAACAAAACTATAATTTATTATAAGTTTTCTCAAGAAGGAGATTAATTTTTAAAAAGAAATACATACAGGATGGCGCAATAATGTTACAAAGTACCATATTTCCTTCGTCGTTTTTTATAATTTAGAAAACATTTTTTTATGAAAGGTTTATAACAAAAGAAAGTCTACAATTTAAAAATATTTTTAATTATACAGGGCATTTCACAAAAGTGGGGCACCTAAGAATCAACGTTTTTTAAAAGGGACACCCTATATATTTTTAAGTATTTGGATTTTCCAAAAATTTCTCCATATAACACCATATTTGGTATAACATTTTATTTCAACGTTGCGAAATTATTTGGTATAACATTTTATATCAACGTTGCGAAATTATTCAAAAATTATCTAAATTATAGTAGAATGGAATGAAATTTCTCAAACTACAGACACCTGTTTCTGACCTAAGGTATTCGCAATACAGTCAACGAGTTGAAAGACGAGAACCACTAGCGCCAAAATGAATACATAAAACAACACCAAAGTTACCAACAGGAGCAAAAACCGACCTTTGTAATTACCAAGAGAAGAAATCTTCTCCGGATTTGACACTCTAATACCACGGAGCAGCAGATAGCCTTGTGTGATGAAAGAGTAGAAAATTAAAAGTAGGAAAATATTAGCAGTGTGGCGAAAGAGTAGTAAATCAAAAGTAGGAAAATATTAGCGCGGCAAGAACTATAATAACTATAAAGTAGAAAATAGATTTTTTTATGATCTGACCGCTAAAGCAATGGCATTTGAGCAACTATAGAGACGTGTTTCTGACTTAAGATCTTCATCAGTATAATCAACTAGTTGAAAGAGAAGTACAACTAGTGCCAAAATAAATACACAAAATAACACCAGAGTCATCCCAAAAACATTCATTTTCTACTATATACTAGTTCTTGCCGCGCTAACATTTCCCTACTATTGTGTTATGAGTTTTGCCACAAGTGGCTATATGCTGCTCCGTGATAAATAGAGTATCAAGTCCGGCGAAGATTTCGGATGTTCTCTTAGTAATCACAAATGTCGGTCTTGCTCCTGATGGTGGCTCTAATGTTTCTTTGATTTTTTAAATTGACACACCCTGTATCTAACTATCTTATCGTGTTCCGTTGTTAGTCCTCTTTCACTTTTATTAAGGTGATCTTATACCCATCTCTAAAAGTATTTGCGATATATTAATTTTTATTAATTGTGCCGTTAAAAATGCATTAAAAGATATTGATGTAATTTTTATCTAGTTAGTCATGTTTTTTTTTTAGGAAGAGACATATATCTCAAAGCAATATTGTTGATTTTCAATTTATCTGCCAGTAGTAAAAATTATTTTTGTAAACATTTTATAAAATAACTTCAACAATAATTTGATATTTATATAAAGTAAATGCACATAGTTAATTTAAATAAAAATCTAGTAACATATGACTCATGAAAATGAAAATGATTTAATACAGTTTTATTGAATACTGGGTTTAATGTTGTTCAAAATTTATATCTAAATAATATATAATAATTAAATCTTTTGTTCAGAACTACCGGTTTAAAATCCATATTTTGGGTTTCTTATCATTTAGTTACTTACACAGTGCTAAAAATTGTAATCCAAAAGCCAAGATTTTCTACCATGTTTTCTTTACGGTAGATTAAAACGACAAATGCCAAAAATTTTAATTATCTATTATTCTTTTCTCTGCCTAGCTTTTTGCTTTCATTTCCTAAATTCGTGTCTGCAATTTAATTAAGTTTTATGTCAAAGCAATAATTATCTTTTATGTACAACATAAGTCAAAGCTTTGCCATACACAAACTCTGGTTATAGCCGAATATTCAGACACTATTTTGTATCCAACTGGTTAAGATAGCTTAGGCAAAAACTTTTGGCAGAACATCTGCTGTCGTTTGTACATAATTATGAATTGAACCAAAAGTCGGAAGGCTGCGTCGGCAAGAACAGTAATTAATTTGAAAATTTCGTTTCTCAGCTAATGGAGTTAGAATTTCATAATTGTTTACTTTACCGAAAATATTTTGATTATGTTCATTGTCGAAAATTGATGTTGTTTCATATATTGTCACCTCTCGGGTTGACGGCGAGCGATTTCACTTGGGGATCAACGTAAACTCAGATGGGTTTTGATATTTCTTTTAATTAGTCTTTGCTTTGTCAATACGATATGTTTCTTTGGCAATAAAGAGTTTTAACGAATTTGAAATAACGAACAAGTTTCATAAAAATAAGGTGCGGGTATATTATTCAGAATAGTCTTATATAATTACCATAGTAATAGGATGCACGATCTCTTCACTCGAAAGAAACCCAGCCCTTTCACGTAGCCCCTGTTAATATTATTAGATAAATACAAAACAAATATTGGCAAGGAGTACCCCTTTATCTTATAAGAGCCTGATGGGCTTTAGATAATTACTATTCACTTGTTAAACCTGTAGGGTTGTAATTTAGAAGGTAAGGTGGTTTAGCCCTTAGATGTTGTAATTTAGAAAGGTAGGGTGCTTTCTCCAGACAAGGAGGTTCACTAGCCTTTAAGTTGAGACCAGATCAAGTCTGCTCTACAATGATTTGCACCGATATTTATATTAGAAAAAGTGCTCACAATCTGCAGTTTCCAGCTCAGGTTCAAGTTTAATTAGTTTGTTTAAAATAAACTGTTTATAATTTATAGTAAACATTAGTAGTATAAGCGAATAATGAATCGAATTTACTATAGTCTGGGCTGGTTGTGGCATTACCCCCTCCCCCCTTAAACGTTAAATATATTATTATATATGTATATATATATATATATATATATATATATATATATATATATATATATATATACATATACGTATGTATATATATATTTTCCCTTAAATGTATATCGGTTAAAAGGTTAAAATTATATATCCCTATAATGGTATGTATGGTGTAAAAAGCTAAATTAGAGTGCTTATATCAATTACTAGTATTTAAAAAAAAAACTGCACATGTATATTTTATCGCATATAACTTGTGCCATTTAAGAATATTCTTAATATTATAGCTAATAAATTATTCGTAGCATTAATCTGAGATCTAAAAATAATCTTATTAGTAACTTAATATTTATGAGGCCTCATTAAATTAAAAAAAACTTATTCTGCGATCTTAACGTTATCGTAATAATAAGAGCAATACTTTTTCTTAATATCAGCTCACTATCTACAGGTTTTCCTATGTCTGTATGTACAAAAAAAAAATTTTGTCGACCCCAAGTATTCGTATTTTTCTGAACTCAATCATACTTTAGTACTCCTTTTTGTCGACACACAAGTATTTAGTACTTTTCTGAATTTGATCATAGTTCGGTAGCTAAAACTTCTTTTCTGCTTTTTTACTTTTTTCCTCATATCTCCTTATAGTAAATTTTCTTGTCTTTGTCTCATTTGTGCACATAAATTTCTTTTATTCAAATGTCCTTTCTTTAAATCACTTTTCATAACCTCATTTTTTTTTCAAATCATTTTTCTTCTAGGTATGTGTAGTAGCGTCTGATAGTCAACATCTCAAATCTTTCAGGACGCCCTTATTCAATTCATGTTGCGTTATCCCATTCCATACATTTTTTCATTCTTATATTCATAAACAACTGTTGGCTAAAAACACTGCGAGTATATTTCCACCAACCAATACTTTCGACATCTGTGTCTACGTTTCATATTGAGGTGGTTTTTCCTTTTTATTCAAAAACAACTCTATTAGTCTCTCGTTACATTAATTTCCTTCCGTTTTTATGCTCTAGGGGACCCCTTTTCTTGGTTTTACAAGTAACTGCTCTGTGATGTTGGTGGGTTTCGATACTTGGAGACTTGATCTGGTCACTTCTTCTTCACTGTTTCACTTGGTTTCTGTTTTCTATCTTCTACTCTCTTCTTCAATGTCATTGAATAATTGGAGTCTTCGAATTCTTTTTGGAAGAACCATAGGTTTGCTGCACCGTCTAGGAATGTCTCGAAGTAGGCTATTTTCAAAGCATCGTCCCATCCGTTGGCGATGGCTATCCTCTAATATGACCTCATGAATTCTGTGGCACAGTTACGGCACGGGTGGAATGTTGGAGGGCTGATAAATTGTGGTACGGTGGGTTTTTTGACTATGGCTAGGGCATCTACTATTGTCGTGTTGGCCATAGCTGCAGGGTTTTCTTGGGCTTCTTCTTTTTGTTCGTCTGATGTCTCGCTGTTGGTATCACTGAAGTTGTCTTTTGGTTGGTAGTGTGATGCATGCTGGTCTGGTCCTTGCGATCTCTCGTCCTCTGCCTGATTCTGGGGGTTCTTTGGGTCCAGCATTTAATGTTTGAAAGGGCACAACAAGGACGTTTTGGAGTTGGGGTGTCATGTTTTATTTTGAGCAGCCATATAGTTTATAGAATTTTTGAATGAGGTCGTACAGCACGTAGATACCTATAAATCCTTGAGGAAGTTATTCCAGAACTGCTCGAAAATATTCCATTAGCCCAATATAATGCTCTTTACCTACAGCAAGATGGTGCCCCAAGTCACAAATCTAGGCTCTTAAGGGAATTTCTTAATAATAACTTTCCTCAAAGATGGATAGGTACCAACGGACCTCTTAGATGACCTCCACGATCTCCAAATTTCTCAATTTTAGATTTTTTTATGCGACTATATACAAAACGAAGAATATAAAACACGACATGACAGCATAGCAGAACTTCGAGATGGTTCTTACAGGAAAAGTTATATAAGAAATAGTTTTCACATTTTCGATAAGTTATCTGATAGTTGAGATACGAGGGGTGCCTGAAAATGCAACATTTTCAATTTAGCCCTGTATCTTAAAAACTAAAAGGGCTATGATAATTTTGTTAACGGCATATTCAGTTGTACGATAAAGTAGCATACTGTCGCGAAAACCGCAACTTCCTATCTATAAAAATAACACCCCGCACAAATACCCAAAATGGGACACACTGTACGTTGTGTTTAATACCGCAATTTTTTTGGATACGTTTTTGCATAGCAGCAGTATCACTAAACTGTTTTTAATAGTTGATACTGTAGTTTCCACATATTATAACCTAAATAAAAAAAAATTAAATTACCATTACTTCTAACATGCAAAAGTTATCTCTCTGTTTAGCATTGCACTATGAGCTTTGGACTATATTATATAATGACTTTCTCAACTCAAATATCAGATAACACTGCTAATATCCCTTAAACCTCAAACCCATTTTGAATCCACTCCAGTGTCCGTTTTATGTTTTGATATGTGTAATGTACCATTGTAAAATATACTTTCTGAACTTAGTTCAATAGCTGTTTGTTTCCAGAAAATAAAATTAACAACGTAGCGATGACTAGCTAGTTTAAGAGCAAATTTATCTATTATATATTTATAAATAGCCAAGAGAGATTTTATTTATTTAAAATAAAATATTTTTACTATAAAAGCCATGTGGCAAGTCATGCGTCTTTTAGGCACTTTGACATTAATTTCAGTTCCCGTCATTCCAAACTTGGTATACAGAGTTTTTAATAATTGAATTCCGATATTGACGGTGGATTATTTTAAGTTTAGAAGTTTAAATACACATGTGACCGAAAATGCCTCATTTCCGAGATACAGGGTGTTAAAACTTCATGAAAAAAATCGTTTTACCCAATATTTTCAAGATGCCTTTTGATATTTCTTTCATTTTTGGAAGATATTAAGTACGTACAAAAGTTCGTTCCATCGACCATAATGCCATTCACTTTAGTTTCCTTTGTAAAAAACAAATAAATAAGTGTTCTAGAAAAAAGTAGAATTTATTCAAGGCATTATTTTGTATTATTTACTCGTAGTTGCAGAAGTCTTGATTGGCACCAACTTCTTACTAGAGCTGATCCCTTACATGAGTTTCAGGTATTGGTTTCTAAAGTTTTCAATGACAGTTTTCCTTTGAGAGAAATTAAAGATAAGGCTAGAAAACCGTGGGTGACTAAGGGATTGAGAGTTTCTGGAAAAAACCTTAAATCACTTCATACCATCCGTAAATTTATTATTACTAATGCATTTTTGAATACATTTGATAATAAATACCGTAGAATATATAGAATTATAAGTATAGCAAAAAAGCAATATTATGTAAATCAAATAAATAATTCAAGTAACAAACAAAAAGAAAGTTGGCGAATTGTCAACCAACTTCAAGGTAAGAGGAGGGGACCGGAACTGGAGACAATATTACAACCTGAGGTATTTAATAAGTATTTCTGTTCCATAGCATCTAAACTTACTTCAACGCTTACCCCCACAATAGATCCTCTCGAATGTCTGAATCATGTACATATTTTAGACTCCTTTTACTTTACTCCTACCAATATATATGAACTTAAGACAGTGTTCAGCGAAATTAGAAATCAAAGAGCTTCTGATTGGGATGAAATCTCAATCCGAGTTTTTCATCATATGCCAGATTCGGCATTGTTGGCATTGTCAGAGGTGATAAAGTATTCATTTACCACTGGCCACTTTCCAGAATGTTTAAAACTCTCTGTTGTAATTCCAGTACACAAAAGTCGAGACAGAGCTTGAACCAATAACTTTGGATCCATAGCATTGATCCCTACTCTCGCTAAAGTAATAGAAACTTTAGTCAAAAAGAGAATGATCCCATATTTAAAAAATAATAATATATTGAATGCAAGTCAATTTGGATTTCAGAAAAATAAAAACACAACTGACGCGGTTTTCGAGTTCCTTTCCCACCTGTATCTGAACTTGAATGAGAATGAATCAGCAGCAGAAGTGTTCTGTGATCTTTCTAAGGCGTTTGACTGCGTGGATCACGGAATACTGCTGTGGAAACTCGAGAAATATGGGTTTAGGGAGACCAGTCTTAATTGGTTCACTTCGTATTTGAGAGGTCGCAAGCAGAGGGTGAGAGTGGGAGATAGGGAGTCGAGCGTTGGGGATGTGACCTCGGGAGTGCCCCAGGAGTCAGTCTTGGGGTCCATTCTCTTTCTACTGTATATTAATGATATAAGTAACACCAATATCATAGGGGCCTTCACTTTGTTTGCGGATGACACCACTATCCTTTGGCATCACCCAGATCCACCTAAGCTAAGCAAAATCATCACTGAAGACATTGAAATTATCAAAAAGTGGTGTGACTCAAATCTGCTATCCTTCAACGTGTCCAAAACAAACATCCTTCATTTTAATTGTACTTTGGATGACATAGAGCTGAAATTTAATATTATCCCGGCTTGCACCGCAACAAAGTTCTTAGGGGTATATATAGACACAAGTTTGTCGTTTAAGGAGCATATATTGCAACTGTCTCGAAAGATTGCTTCGAACTGCTATGCGCTGAGAATAATAAAAAAAGAGCTAAATCTGGCCACAGCACGAGCGGCTTATTTTGCCCTAGTGGAATCTCAACTGAGGTATGGTATTGTGTTTTGGGGAAATTCTGCACAATACCTAATTAACGCACTGTTTGTGCTTCAAAAGAGAGCTCTGAGGTGTGTGTGTGGTGTGAATGTGAGGGAGTCATGTAAACCTCTATTTCTTAAACACAAAATACTTACATTGCATTCACTATACATATTGGAAGCTGTCTGTCTCATTTATAAAAGGTACCACTATTTCTTGCTAAATCAAGTCAACTCTTATAATACGCGGCAAGAGGTACACTGCCACTGCCACTCCCCCATACATCATTAATCCGGAATTCAGTAATTTACAATGCTAAGAAGATTTTTAACCATTTGCCAAGTTGTATACGATCCAAAGAAAATATCACCACTTTTAAGAAAGCAGTCAAGGCTTTATTGCTGAGGAAAGCCTATTATTCAATAAATGAGTTCCTGCAAGATCGTATCCAAATTGTGCATTTATTGACTTAGTATTGAATATAATAATAACCTCGGCCTTGTCAGTGAGAAGAATTTTTTTTTAGAGAAACCTAGTGTATTTTGACTTGACTGACTCAGGAACGTTTTGTATACTTTCATCTTAAAGATTAATATTATCTAGTTTTACTTAATCTTTGTTCACATTTCTTATATGTTTGTGCTGCTTGTTACTTTAAATTTTATTTTTATTTTTGTATAACGTCTTGTTGGTTTTACCATGAACTTAATTTTTTTTTATTGCTGCTTTAGCTTGTATGTTGATTTACTCTAGTAGCTTAACAAGTTTATTTTGAATTATATTTGTAATTGTTTAACTTTATTTTTAGATTTGTCAATAAGATAATTTTCTTTCGACAATAAAGCATTTTTTGAATTTGAATTTTGAATTTGAATTTGAATTTTTTAAACAAACATTTTTTAGAAGCCCTCTCTAACATGCCCTTTAATATTTTTAAACGAAAAGATACGCCACTACATTTTTTCCAAAGTAAAAATTACCTTCGTAATCGTCTGTTATTTTTTAATAAAAATGACCTCTTAATTTTTTTCTGAACGATGACCGGTTATGATAAATAAAACAAAATTAATTTTGTGTGCAGAATGTCCAAACATCATTTATTCTTATTTAATAGCGAGTAAGCTTAGGTTTCTGAAATAAATTTATGAATAGATTTTCAATCTAATTAGTTCTTTTGAACATGTTAGAATAGTGTGTGTATAAGTGTCCTCCATTTACACGTATGCAAGCATCAACTCCTCGCATGGACTGACGTACATTTTCAAAGATTTCTGCATTACGACTTAGCAGGATGCTATTATACGATTTCGTCACTCTTCTTCAGTTTGGATTGGCACTGCGTAAACTAAAATTTTAGATTCCTCCAGAAAAAGTAGTCTAAGCTATTTAGATCTGGAGATCTAGGCGGCCATGACTGAGTTCCTTCTCGACCTGTTGTGATAGATGTAATTTAAAAATTTAATTTGCGAAGAAGAGTTGATGCTTGCATACGTGTACATGGTATCCGAATTTCGATAGTTTTGCGGGGTATCTCCCTTATTACTGAAGATAGAGAGATGCGGTTTTCGCAATACCGTGTTCCTTTTTTGTGAAACCAAAGAAGCCACAGACAAATTTTTCCTAGGCCTTTTCGTTTTTGAGATACAGGGTGAAATAGAAAATTTTGCGTGTTTAGGTACCTCTCGTATCTCGATGGCCTGGCAACTTACCGAAAAGGTGAAAACTAACATCGATAGAGTTTTTACGTAGAATCCAGTGGCGTAGTCAGTTTTTGGTTAGATAGTATCGTTTTCGAGGTATAGACCAAAGTTGGGTTTTTTAAATGGGATACCCTGTATATTTTTTAATATTTGGTTTCTGCTCCTTTTTAGATTCTCAAAAATATATAACACTTGATATTTATTTCAATCCGGTGCCGACAATAAAGTCAATTTAAAGAAATTTTAATCTGTTTTTCTAGTAGGCCATGAAAATTGTGTGCTAATTTTCTAAATCTGAATTATCTGTACCAAAGTTTCGATACACTGTTGCCTTCCAATTTTCCTAAAAATTAGATTAAAAAAAACACAGCATGTATGGATAGTCGATTGCATAACCTTGGATTTATCTTTGTTTTATTATAGATCCGTTTTTTTAAAACAAGACCTTAAATCCGCTGCGACTCCCACCAATTACATTAATTTAGAGAGCTCGCGTATTTCAGATCTGATTTTCAATAATTTGAAATGCGATTTTATGGCGTTAATGATAATTTATAGCTTTAACGATACTTGTATCGACAAACCTGGGCTAACCTAACGCTAACGAGACAGATCCACCTAACAGTATAAGTTTTGTTAAAAAATCATTGTTTTAATATAGACTCGCAAACCTAACCTAAACAGCATTTTTATTCTTTGTAAATTTTGTTAAAAAAGTCATCTGCCTGACCGGGATTGAACAAATGTTTGAATTATCAAAAAGTCAGTAATTATACAAAACACAATACAAAAACTGACATATTTTCTATTCAAGAATGAAACATTATATTAAACAACAAATTGAAAAAAATTACATTATTTAATACAGAATATGCAAGACTTATATTATATCTACTTTTGAAATCTGGCAACAGTGATTTCACTTAACATATGAAATGCCATCTTCTGACAGAAACAAATCATAAGTTTTTTAGGTTATTATGTATATTTTTAGGATCATTTTCATGTTTTCTTGAATTTGAGATAAAAATATGGTTTATTTTTGGTAAACTATGGTGTAATCACAAGATAAATTCATTTTTAGATTGCTATTTGTAGATGATGTCTCAACATTAATAGTAAAAACTATTTTTACTTCAAAGGAATATGTCAAAAGTGATCGACATTAGAACAATATGAATTTGTTTCCAAAGGCGACTTTTCAAAAAAAGGAAAAACATTATCCGTGAAATTTATATAGACATGTATCTTCGGAGCCTAGTAAATCAACCATTCTGCAACGTAACTACAGCTTGTATTACATTTTTTGAAGAAATATACAGGGCGTTCCAATTAAAATAACAAAGTTGCCCTATACTTGAAAGTCAGCCGTTTTGTTTTCGATATCTTCGATTGTAAAAATAAAATGACATATACTTTCAGCAAATTGAAAATACTCATATCATTTATATTGAATTATTTCAGAGCTATTTAAGTCCAAAATGGGTCAAAATATGGCTGGTCACCCTGTATACGATGAGTACGTTGAAGTCTGTTTATCTCAGTTATTATTGGTAATTTATTGGCACGTGTATTTATACTCCAGTTTTGCACCCTGGCATATTAGTATAGCTCCAGAAGATATGTGTATATTGACATATTAACTTGATGTTTAACTAATTTCTATTTGCTGTGGTATATGCCTAATAAACATGTTTCCTCAAACAAAACAAACTATGCTAACACGATGGCTATGTCCAATATTCAACCTCTCGTGATCCAGAGGATCGATATGTTATAATTAATCCTTGTTTCATGTAAAAACAATAATATTAAATATCACATTTAGTAACAGTAACAACTGCAGTTCAGTGGCGGATATTCGGAGGAAGTAGGAGAAGTGCCTCTTCCCCAAAAAAAACCTAGCAAATTATTTTTTAACACACTTTAAAAATCAATGCAATATACTAATTTACTACACATGTTGATACTCTCGACTTCTTCCCAACTTTTTTTTTAGTTACCTTCCAAACTCTGATCAAATTTCTTGACCTTCATCAGTTCTCGGATTTGGGGAAAATTTTGATAAAGAAAACTAAAAGCACTTAGAGGCCTATCAAAATTTTTCATATGACCTAATTTAATAAATGAAGGAAGTATTAAGAAATCATGGTTCCCGGAAATATTCTCCACAGGAACAAGGTATTTTATATACTCCTTCTGTTTGAAACAGTACAATATCTTTCGAGAATCGCAAGAATTGTCCAATCTTCTTACGGGATTTGTCTGTAGTGCCATGTGTGTAAGGAAGAACAATACTACCTAACGGTGGCTCCTTATCATCCTCTTTTCGCGGAGTTGGATTACTATATTTTTTAATTAAACGCGTAATATCTTCAGTGCAATAGCCATTCCTTCGGTCAGTTTTGATGTTTCCGATGTTAGAGAATTTTAATTAGAAATCAAAATGGCTCTAAATACTAGTGAGTTAACTGATTCCTTTTCTGCTGGATGGAGCTGGGAATTTGCATTTAAGTATCTATGCGTCGGTTTTCTATACAGATAATGTCCTAATATACCATTTTCCTTCCTTTGAACATATACATCTAGAAAGGGAATTGTCCCATTAGATTCAATTTCCATTGTAAACTTGATATTATGATGTAGTTAACTGAGGTGATCCAGAAATACGATGAGATTATCCTGTCCATGAGGCTATACAACAGAAGTATCATCTACATATCTGAACCAGCGTTTTGGTTTTAGTGGAGCAGATGTTAAAGCAATGTCTTCAAAGGCTTCCATAAAGATATTCGCTACTACAGGTGATAGAGGAGATCCCATAGCTGCCCCTGAAGTTTGTTCATAAAATTTCCTTGAAAAATGAAATAAGTAGATGTAAGGCAAGCTTCCACTAGGTCTATTAGGTATTTATCAAGGTTATTATGATCTAATATGTCTGATATAATGGAAATTGTGTCGTTGACAGGAATATTTGTGTATAGTGATTCTATATCGAAACTTACCAAAATATCATCGAGATCCAATTTGATTTCCTTAAGTTCTTCCACGAAATGTGTAGAGTTTTATATAAAAGAATCTGTTTTTCCAGTGAGTGGATTAAGAAAGTTTGAAAGATATTTACCTAGTTTATATGTGGGCAAGTCTATTGCACTGACATGACGATCGGTCGAAGTGGTACATTGTTCTTGTGTATCTTGAAAAGACCGTAGAACCTGGGAATCTTGGTGCTCCTTGGTTGTAATGATTTCTTCTCCGCTGGTGGTAGACTGGATGCGATAATCAGATTGGTGATGTGTCCTTCTATTCTACTTGTAGGGTCTGTCTGCATAACCTTATAGGCGTTTTTGTCTAAAAGTTGCCTTATCTGCTGGAAGAACAAGAATGTTTTCATCTTCATTTAAGGTCTTCATTGCTACTTTTGCGGCTTCGGAGAGATTCGACTTCGGTGGTTTTGAGTTTTTAATTATCTTCGCTGTCTCATATCTGACTTCATTAGCTTGCTCTACTGGTAATCTTCTGATTGCTGCTTCAACGTAGGATATTATCTCTTCTGTGGGAATGCTTCTTGGTGCTATTGCGAAATTTTGGCCTTTGGAAAGAACGGACTGTTCTGCTTCGGTTAACGGCTTCGATGACAAATTGATAACTGTATTCTGCAGAGGTTTCACTGCATTTTTTCTGTTCAGAAGTGCTTCAAACTTCTTTTGTTGCTTAAGTGTAATTTCTTGATGGATTTTTTTTGCTTATGCATTGGTGATGTTATCCAAAGTCGTGATTATGGTTCTTTCAAGTCTAAAAGCTAATTTCAGGTGAATTTCTAGAAGTTTACGGGCATTTATATCTAAATCACGACATATTGCCTTAACTCTTTCTCTAACTAATGCATTGCTGGCACGCTTATAAGTATTCTTGGCAGTTCTAGAAGTAACGTGATGCCTCACCTGTAGGATTTTCGGCGCCGCGCCACCAGAAATATTTCAAGATGACTTTAGTTGTCAAGTTGACAAAGTCACAATAATCTTTTTCGCGATATTTTTTTACATGTGCGTGTAAATATAAAAAGTCCGTGGTTGAAAGAGAAGAAGAAAGTTGGTCTATTCGTGCCCTAGCAAAGAGACACGGGAAAACTAAACCGACTATTTTAAAAATCAAAAAACGGATAGGAGTTAGAGGGAACATTAGAAAGGAAAATAGGTTCAGGATATAACAGGGTTTTCAACGCAGAACATGATATGGCCGTCATAGGTCACCTGAGACAAAATCATTTTGCAGTCTCTAGGGATGCTGTGATTGCCACAAGATTTCCTGAATCGCAGCCCACGACCAGTAGGAGGATTAGCAATTCAGAATTAAAAAAACGAGTGGATGCAAAAAAAATGTTACTGACGGAAGAGCGAAAACAGGAAGGCTAATCTTTGCCTTGAACCATGTATACTTTCAGCTACAATTTTGGAACAAGGTCGTGTTCACCGATGAAAATACTTCCACCTATAATGGCCAAATTCTTGTATACCGGCCAGACAACAGCAGATTTCAAGGAGTATTTACGAGCGACTTAGCTTTCAAAACTGGACAATTTTAGTTTAGTCAAAAAGGAGTGCCATATTATTTAAAGAACGACGGGACACCACTGGTTTAAAGAGATTTCTTGGCCGACCTACCTAAACCGATTGACTCCGCCCGGTTTTCTTTCGTGTCCTGCACTTTGTAAGACAGTGGTTTTACAATAATAATGTGGAAGTATTGCCTTGGCCTTCTTACAGTCCGGATATGAATCTGATAGACAGAACTTTTGGGGATTGATAGTGAAAAAAATATATGGGCGTAACTTTAGGCCTTAAAATTCTGATGATCAGTGCTGGGAAGAGCTTGCTCCCAATATTGTGGTAAATATAATTAACTCAGTGCTCAATTGACAGAATCAAGTCTTTTTGATTGTTCTTGCTTATTTTAGTATTTTTCTTATTCATGGTAAATTTTGTGCACAACAAAAGCAAGTGTACGGTATATTAAAATATATCGTACACTTGCTTTAAATCTCGCTAAGGCGAACGATTCTTGTGGCGGCCAAAACAGGATAAAGTTGTGTCGTTTGTTAAATTAACTATAAATTTTAAAAGCGGTTTGCTTTTTAAAAATAAATTTAGTTGTCAGAGATATTTTCTTAATTCTTGATATCAGAAAAAAAATTAGGTTGTTATTCTTCTAGAATTAAAATTAAAAAACGTTTATTGATTGATTTATCTGTACCTACATAATACATACAAGAAAATTATTTCTGAAATTGTTTATATTTGTTTCAGATACTAATTATGTTCGCAACATAGAAGAAAATATATGAGAGGATTCTATTAAATTCTGGTTTTATTTACATGTAAAAAATAAATTGTTAGTAATTCCACAAACTTTAACGTATAATAACGAAGTAATACAAGATCCGTAAACGATTGGCGACAGTTTTGCGGACTTTTTCTCTCGGGCGTTTCAGGATGGTGGCGCGTCTTTGGTTTTGGATAACTTGCTGGCGGACTCTGTCTGTCTCTGTCTGACTATTTTAACCTCTATTATGGAACAAGACACTGAAAAGGCTGGTCGTAAGTTAAAGCCTAATATGCCTAAGGGTCTTGACCTTGTTCCTGCATTCATAATTAAAGATTGTCTTTTTGTCTTTCTTAAAACACTAACTAAGATATTTAACGCGGTGATTTCAACGTAATGCTTTCCAGATTCTTGGAAAGCATCACATATTCGTCCGGTTTTGAAGAAGGGCGAGCGCAGCGATGCAGATAACTATAGACCAGTGGCTATTGTGTGCAATTTTAGCAAGCTATTCGAGATCGTGTTGCATTAATATATTACTGCGCACACCTCTGGGATGATGTCTGATGACTAGCATAGTTTTATGCCCGATAAATTAACAGTTATCAAGTAATCTTGTGTGCTACCCAATACGAAAAGTCAGGTAGATGTGATCTACACAGATTTTTCTAAATCTTTTGACAGGCTTGTTCATGGAGTTTTATTAAGGAAACTCTTAGCATTTGTTATTTGGGATCCGTTAGTTCAATTAATAATATCCTACTTAAGTGTAATGTCATGTCTTTCTCGAGAAAACCACAACCAATTGAGCATAATTATGCCATAGATAATGTTATGCTAGCAAGATCTACTGTGATTAAGGACGTTGGAGTAATTTTCGATTCAAAACTTACATTTATTAACCATATTGACGACACAGTGATAAATGCATCTAAAGGATTGAGCTTAATTTTGCATAATTCAAGGGAGTTTCAACAGCGTGCTACACTGCTTTCTCTTTACGCGACCTTTGTAAGATCTCGTTTTTACTACGCCTCTATCGTATGGCGTCCAATATACCAGTATTTCGTATTTCTAGCCTTGAAAGAACTCAGCGTAAATTCCTTAAAACTGCATGCTTTATATTGGACGGTGTGTGGCCGGCTGTTGGATGTCCTCATAAAGATTTGCTTGTTAGGTTCGGCCTTACTGAGTTAGCGGCTAGACGGTCATGCAACTCAGTTATATTTTTGTATAAATTATTATACAATAAGATTAATTCTATCCATCTGCTCGATTGTATTACATTTAGAGTGCCTAGATTGGAAGCACGACGCTTGAGCTTGATTCAAACCCCAGCTCCACGAACAAACATCCTTATATCTTCTCCAGTATACCAGATTTCAAAAAACTATAATAAAATTGAAAAAAGTATTGACATATTACACTGTAGCATTCAACAGGTTAGAAGGATGTTTGTTTAACTCCATTTATAATTTTCATTGTCCAACCCCTTTTTTTTTTAATTTATATTCTAATTTTAACCGTTACTTTTTCTTGCCCAAAAACTGTAAATTTTGTCATTTTGTGTTGTAATATTGTTGTTGTTATATATTTTATATTGCATGTTATGTTTGGTTTGTATATATTTTTCCTTATCGTGTAATTGGTTAGCCTGTTGGATATTGTATTTAAAATAAATAAATAAATAAATGGATAAACTTTATTTTTACTTTTTTACAATATCTTCAATTTCATTCACTAAATGTGAATGATTTCTTCATTAAGGGATTTAATAAATTTCTCCTTGGGGAGGAACCTAGAAAATATATTTTCAACCAAATATAAAAAAATATTATTTAGAAACAATTTTCGTAATATTCGAACATCCATCATTAAGGGCGTAAACAAATAATTTATTCTTTTTACAATCTCTTTGTAATAAATGAGTTTTTGAACGACTCTTTCGTCCATGGCTCTTAAAAATATGTATTTTAAAATCAATGTCTGAATTTTTTGAAATTCCGTTGTTAACTGGGTCAAGTGTATTTTTACCTTTTAACAATACTTCTTCAAATAAATTTGAAACAAGATTGTTAGATTCTTAAACAGTAATTTACTTTTTCTACAATATCTCATTAACTAAATGAGATTTTTAAAATGATTGAAGGGGTTAAAATAGATTATTTCAATAGATAATGCTATTTGTCGAAAGTCCATTTAAATCTAGTAGATGAACTTACAAGGTTAGGAAAATATTTCTTTTATAATTATATTAATATTAATATTAATATTTTATGTTGCCGTTACATTATATTTTTATGAATTATTGTTTTAAGAGTTAAACTTGTGTTTGTGTTTTATTCATATATAACTTAAAATTGAGTAAATTATAATACACATAGTACAAAATATGTATTTTTGTATTTTCTTAAAAAGCGGTATTCTAAATCTTGTCACAAAGGCGTCTAGACCCCTCGGATCACCCTAGCACCAATGTTTTGGATATTTAGCTTATTATAATCTCTAGCAAGTGACAACGTAAAAAACCGTCAGGTGCAAAAGCCGGTTGCAAGCAAAAGTGATGAAAATAAATCATAAGACTTGTACCACTTCTCTCTGAATAGAACTGTTCTTTTATTTCAAAAAAGGAAGTTTAACCCTCATTTACTGAACTTACAGTTTATTTTGCAGTAACACGCCAGTTAAAGATAATTGCATTTCCATAACGTTTTTCTTTGTTTTGCTTAATTACAAATACAATTGTCAAGGCAGTTGTTGTTCTAACCTCTATTACTGTGTCTTTTAGTGCAATCTGGAGCTGGATGTAAACGACAACAGATGTTCGCGGAAACTTTGCGTTTGAGCCAAAATAACCTCCGCAATAAATTCGCAACTGCAACATCTTGCTTATTTCGACGCATTAAGTTTAATAGAGTAAAAGTTGCTTCAGGAATTCACTTAAAAGTATTTGGTTTAATTGAATTTTGAGAAACCCCACATATCCGTAAATTTAACATTTCGACTTTTTTAGCTCCATATCCTTTTTTAAACCAGACGCATATTTTTAAGGAAAATCTTACGTGTCCAACCCTTTATAATGCTGTTATGCTACTTCAAAATATGTGTTTATTTGAGAAACACCACAAGTCCTGGACATCTGGTGTTTCTCCAATAAACGCCTTCTATGGCCTACGTGGCAGAATTTGTCAAGTAGGCCATGCCGATGGCATGCGTTGCATACATTTTGTGAATGAACCGTGGCGCTGCGTAGTTGTTTTAGTCTCACCAATGGCGTCGTCCAAGGAGGAACTTCTTGTGGAAATCATTCCTAGAAGACGCAAAAAGGGACTAAAACCAGTGATTTATAAAAGTAAAATTATTAAAAGTGCGCGGGTTAAAGTCAAAGAATATCTGAATTACAGAGGTATCAAAGTGAATGAACGGAAAATGGGTGAACCATGCCGGTAAGGTGAAACTATTTTGTTTTTGTCGCTTAAAATGATATTTAATTACGTTTCGTATTTTTGGTGTAAATCAAGCTGCTTTCTCAAAGTTCCTGAAGGTGATCGGCAAGAGATTTTTGATAAATTTTATACGCTAGAGATGAAAAATGAACGAAAATGAATTGCATATTTACAGGCTTTGAGTGTTCAAAAATTTCAACAAAACGACCAAGAGTAGAACAGAATATTGCAAAACCAAAAAGCAAATCATATAAATACTATGTGTCCTGTAGTTCGGAAAAGTATAGTGTCTGTAAATCTTCTTTTATCAGTATTCGTGGAATTATTGCGGACCGTGTTCGGCGCTTGGCTAATTTATTGTCATTGGGAACATCAGCTAGTGATAGAAGGGATAAAAATACTCCAGGCAATGCAAAACCTGGGGGAGGGGGGTGATAAGGTAAATAGAGAAACATATTCATTCATTTCCTGTGAAAATCTCACATTATGCCAGTCGTGACTGTTACTACGTTAGTGAAAAATTAGACGTTATGAAGATGCACGAATTATTTCCTTTGAACAATCCTGAATCATCTATAAAGTACAGCTTTCACCGCAAGATTTTCAAGGAACGTTACAGCATGTCTTTTGGTAGGCCACAGGTCGATACCTGCTGCACCTGTGAGGAACTTTCCAACAAAATCAAGTCTAAAGCTCTAAGTCACGTTGCTAAGCATGTAGCTGTGGCGGAAAAAATTATCCACCAAAGAAAGGCCAAGAAATTTTACAGCAAGATGCAGTCAATTCAGGAGTTTTACCGCGCAAATTCCGCAGTAGGAGCCATTTGCGTTGACTATATGCAAAATCTTGCCCTTCCGGTTCAAGACATATTTTACTTGCATCCACTTACTGTCAATGTTTTTAATATCCATGACCTTAAGAGAGGAAAAACCATGTTCTATGTATACGACGAAGGTATAGGAAAAAAGGACCCAATGAAATTTGCTCCTTCATTATGGATTTTATAAACAGGGAAGTTTCACTAGACATTGAACATTTCCATATTCCCTCTGATGGATGCGATGGTCAGAACAAGAACCATTCGGTCATTAGAATGTGCTTGGACCCTGCAGACTTCGGACAGTTTCAAAGTGTAAATCAGTATTTCCCCATAAGGGGACATTCCTACATGCTTGGGAGAGGGATTTTACTATGATAAAGAACAAAATAAAAAAAAGACAGGATTTTTCTACGATTACGTTTTGCTGAGTGTCAATTTAAGCACTAAGAACAATTTCTCGGTATACCTAATAGACGGAAATAACACGTTGATCAAAGACTTTAAAAGGTGGTGGCCCGTTTACTGCAAGAATAATTCGTTGTCTAACAAGTGACAACGTAACAAAACATCAGGTGCAAAAGCCAGATGCCAGCAAATGTGATGAAAACAAGTCGTAAGACTTGTACCACTTCTCTCTAAATAGAACTGTACTTTTGTTTCAAAAAAAGGAAGTTTAACCTTAATTACTTAACTTTTTATTTTGCAGCAACACGCCAGTTAAAGATAATTGCATTTCCATAACGTTTTTCTTCGTTTTGCTTAATTACAAATACAATTGTCAAGGCAGTTGTTGTTCTAACCTATATTACTGCGTCTTTTAGTGCAATCTAGAGCTGGATGTAAACGACAACAGATGTTCGCGGAAACTTTGCGTTTGAGCCAAAATAACCTCCGCAATAAATTCGCAACTGCAACATCTTGCTTATTTCGACGCATTAAGTTTAATAGAGTAAAAGTTACTTCAGGAATTCACTTAAAAGTATTTGGTTTAACTATAATTATGTCAAAGTAAGTATTTTGTTTACCGAAAATGTCAGTTATTTTTGCCTTGCCACAATAAAAGACCGTTAAAACGTGCCTGCCTTTTTAAATACAGTTATGAGGGAAATTGGCAGTTGAGATATGAAATATTTTTGGATATTTAGTTTTTGAATTTCACTTATGGTTTAACCTCAAACTACATCGGAAGGAAAATTTGAGTGCATAACGTCATGAAGTTTTAAACCAGGTCGATTGAGTTCCTTCTCCGGATATGAAAAAATTAAAAAAGATAAATATAAAAATACATATATTTTAAAAATCTGGGGAAAGATATTGATTAAAATATGATGTGGTTGCGCAAAAAAAATGTTGCTTGTGGAAACAACACTATTTTCGGTTAAACCGGAAGGGAAATTAAAAAACCGAATACAAAAAAATATTTCATGTACAGTGACGGCAAACTAATTGGAAACGATACCTTACAAAAATCAGAACCGTTGCTGGTAAGAAATTGATTTAAGATATTTCGAATATTATAATGATTGATGCTATTTTGATCAAAATACAAGAGTTCTAACCACACTACAACACAACTTGTTACGTTCTGGACGCCCGTTTCGCTAACCAAGTTAGCATCATCAGCAGATGATATAAACTAAAGTAACTTATCCTAACCAAGACTATTTATCGGTAAATGTGGTCACATTTGGTTGCACCCGACTACACCGTTGTCAAGTAAACAATATAGGGAATAGGCCCTCTGTTTTTATTTAGTGCTTTCTTACCACATTTAACTATTTCTATACTCTCTAATACATCCAATAATCTATTATTAGATATATTTTTAATCAACTTAAGATTATTTATTTCTATTCGGTGATTGTTTCCAAAACGCTTGACTTTTCTGTTCTTCCGTATCTTAAATGTGGCATGTGTTCTTTAAAACAAATGTTTATGGAGCGTTTAGTTTGCCCAACATATTTTAGATCGCAGTCATTACAGCTAATTTCATAGATGCCGCTCCCTTCCAACAAGTCGACTTTGTCTTTGGGGTTTCCAAGGAGATTTTTCAAACGTTTGTCCGTTTTGTAGGCAACTCTAAAACCTACGTTTTTAAATACTTTTTTTAGATCTCTCGTCTTTCTGGGATCATATGGGATTACTATGAACTAATTGGAAGCCTCAGGTGCTTGAAGGTTAGTGGCATCTTTTAACATTTTCTTATGCTTATGTCTATTTACTAATTTATGTACAAAATTATCATTATATCCATTAGTTTTTTTGTGTTAACGGCAATGAAATGAGTCGGATGTTATATACCTGTCAGTATTGGTAAATTTCCTATATATAACAAATTCTAATTTATCGTTATTTCTAATAACTAACGTGTCGAGAAAAGGTAATTGCCCATTGTACTCCTTTTCGTAAGTAAAAGTAATGGAAAGATATTTATTGTTTATTGTTTCTAAGAAAGTGTCCACATTTTCTGTTTTAGTATCAAAAATAGCAAATATATCGTCTACGAATCTATGCCACACACTTGGGAAACATTTGAGTTCTTTTTTAAATTGGGTTTCTAATCTGCCTAAATTATTGATTTCAAGTAGTTCTTTTAGGTACTCTAAAGCTAGTGGTATGGATACACTAGAAAACAATGAGCTTACATCAAAAGATAATTTTATTATCTTAATTTAAATTTCACCTTCTTTTAAGTGAACATTCTTAATTTTATCTAAGAATTCTAGCGAGTTAGTAACCTCAAAGTTATCATACGAGATATTTAATTTGCTGAATTCTTCTACTTACCATTTTGAAATATTGTACGTTGGTGATCCAACAGCTGAAACAATAGGTCTTATGGACTTTCCAGGTTTATGGGTTTTGGGAAGGCGATACAGTTTAGATAACTGTGGGTTACTACGGGTTAGTTTGAATTTTAGTTTTAGTTAGTAGTTAGTTTATCGGACACAAGGTTTTTACACTGTTTTTAGGTACTTCTGAATCAAATTGTATACTCTTTCGAAATAATCTGTTTTGTCCAGTATAATGATCTTATTTCCTTTGTCAGGTTTTAAATAAAAACATTCTTTTTTCTTTAGTCTCTGGATAATTTAAGTATTTTTACTAGAAACATATTTTGACTTGTTGTTAACAACGTTTTTTAAGATTTGATTTTTGCGAGCCTCTCTAATGAATGAATGAATAGTTGGTAAACTATTTTTTACTGGAGGCTCTGCAAAATTCAATCCTTTATTCAAAAGGGCGATTTCTCTATTATCAAAGGACTGAGAAGAAAGATTTTCTATAATATTCTCGACTTCCGAAGAAATTTGTTTTTGTTGTTTCAACTTTCTCAGTTTGTTTTTAAGTGAACACATTTTCTTCAAAAATTTGGCATCCGTAACTATGAACATTTTTCTTTGGAAATCTCCATTGTTCTTATTCTAAATTACTAAGCTGATAAGTGAGTTTTTTATTGTTGGATGCATTTGAGAGTATAGAAATAGCTAAATGTGGTAAAGCACGAAACAAAGACAAAGGGCCTATTCCCTATAGTCCCCTATATTGTTTACTTAACAAAGGTGCAGTCTTTGTTGGTAGTCTTAGTAGTCTCGGTTAGGATAAGTACTTTTATTTATATCATCTGCTGATGATGCTAATTTGATTAGCGAAACGCGCGTCCAGAACGTAACAAGTTGTGGTGTAGTGTGGTTAGAACTCTTGTATTTTGATCTATCTTCCACCATAGGTTCCAGTGTTAGGACAATTGTTGCTATTTTGAAAGTGTACATCTATTAATATCGCATTATATAACCCTATTAAGTTTAAAAAATAATGTATTCATTGCAAAATTTGAAGAACACTACATTTTTAAGCGGTAAACCAATTGGAAACGTATTTCTGAATCAACATTTTCTAACAACGTATAAGTTTTTGTCTCAATCGAGTACCCAGTATTTAGTTGCATATCCATTGGCCTTAATTACTTTTAAACACCTCCTAGGCATGAACTGTATTAGAAGCCTACAAGTCTCTAGTGGAATACTGGTTCAAGCTCATCTCATACCCTCGAATACTTCGTCGAAATTTTAGAAAGTTCTTGAACCTAATATCCTTTTAACTATCATCCAAAGATTTTCTATTGGGTTAAAGTGTGGACTGCAAGAAAGCCATTGTAAAACATTCACATGATTATCCTGAAGCTAGACAGTCACCCTCCTAGCAGAGTGCTTTGTACTGATACATTTTCTTCTGCATATGGTTGCATCACGTTTTCCAGAACGTTGATGTAATCATACTGATCCATAGTACCAGTTATTCTATAAAGAGGAGCAACACCATTCCAAGAGGAGCAACCATATACCATGATACAACCACCACCAAATTTCACTGTTTTCATGGTGTAGCGCGGGTCAAATTCTTTATTTCGTGGACGCCAAACAAAACGATTTCCATCAGAACCAAATTTATTTACCTTGGATTCATCTGACCACAGTATCTGCTTCTATTGTTGGACGTTCCATGGAAGGTGACTTCTAGTAAATTCCAAACGACTGCTTCGATTCACTTCAGAAAGTTGAGGCTTCTTCCTTGGTACCCTGCCAAAAAATTGTGCCTCGTCCAAACGATTACGAACACTTCGAACACTAAATTTCCTAGGAATTTCAACAAAAATGTCTTTCCAAATATCAACTGCTGATTTGTAAGGGTCAGGGGTTTTTCTGGGACGTCGCTTCCTAGGAAAAGTTATAGTAGTTCCATGAATCCTAACATTATGAACAGTGTTAAACACCTCCTTTTTGGAACGATTAACCATTTTTGCAATATTTTGATACGAATAGCCTTTCCTATAAATATTAATTATGACTTATCGCTCATTTTCGTTACAACTTGTTCGCGAACTCATATTTGCAGAAATTCGAATGAATTGTCTCTAAATTGTCGGTTTTAAAATAAGCCTTCTTGTTAGAAAACGTTTCCAATTAGTTTGCCGCTTAAAAATGTAGTGTTCTTCGAAGTTTGTAATGAATAAATTATTTTTTAAACTTGATAAGGTCATTTAATGCGATAATAATACATATACACCTTAACAATAACAACAGTGATTATAATATTCGAAATAACTTAAACCAATTTTCTACTAGCAACGGTTCAGATGTATCATTAGCTATCAAATCCACTTGTAATACATAGAGTGAATTTTTTTCAAAAGTCAGTTCTTCTTCCATTTTTTTTATTTGATTTTCAATTTTTTTTTTGATGTTATAGACCGATAGCCCGAAAAAAACATAAATAGACAAATAAATTAGATTTTTCGACTTTAATTCTAACTAAAACAAACTGGAGTAAAAGTGAATGGTCGACTTACGAGGAACACCATACCATGTACAGGGTTATAATTTTAACTTGTCCACAATTTAAAAATTTGTAATTTTTTTATTTTTTAACTTAACAAGTTGAAAAAGAAACAAGCTATAGGTCTACTTGCCTAATTTTATGAGGTGTTCAACTCGATAAGTTAAAAAATAAAAAAGTTACAAGCATTTAAAATGTGGTCAAGTTAAAATAATAACCCTTCAAGATAAAAGAACCATCTGGATTTGTTAATAAAATAAATAAAGAACAATTGGAAGGTAAAAAATTGAGCATCGACCTCGTTACTTTAAATGGAACACCCTGAATAATATTATTTCAATAAACGATGGCCTCTTCTTGCTGATTATGAAAACATCAAGTTTGATACATTTATCTTTAATGACAACCGAGAATTTTGACCAGAGCCCTGATATAAGGAGCGGTGTATTCTATTCTAATTATTTTATTTAGGTGTATGTTTTCTCTCTTTCTATTACATTGCCCCTTAAGGCAAAACTTTTGTCAATTTTCTCCGTTGTCTCTAAAGATATAGGTATCAAACATAGTATTTTCATATTCTATGTTTCAATTCATCTATTAGCTTACAAGAGGTACGTAGATGATATATGTACCGTGTGGAAAGGAAACAATCAGGAGTTGCCCGATTTTTTAAATTTTGTTAACTCCCTTCATAACAAAATAGATTTTACTCTAGAGATGGAGAATGAAGGTAGATTACCTTTCTTAGATTTAATATTAATCAGGAACAATACCAAAATAGAATTTGAAATATACAGAAAACCATCATCTACAGATAACGTTATTGAATTTAGTTCCATTTCTCCTCACTCACACAAGTTTGCAGCCTTCAACTCATTTTTCTACCGGTTGTTCAAAATACCTCTTTCCAGAGAAGCTTTCAATCAGGAATTGCAGGTTATAAAACAAATTGCTTTCAACAACGGTTTTCCTATCCACTCCATCAGTAGACTTTATTTTAAGTTTTTCAATAAATACAAACTTTCCTTTAATATTATTCACTCTAAACCAACACTTAAAAATGCTTCAAAGGTTTAACATTTTTTGGTAATATTTCAATGCAGGTGGCTAAGTTTTTCAAACATTTAGATGTCTCAATTGCTTTTAAAACAGTGAACTCACTTAAGAGACATCTAGTAACGACCAAAGATAAGACCGAACATCAGGGGTGTACTCATTAGGCTGTGGAGATTGTTCTGCAGTATATGTCGGACAATCAGGGAGAAGGATTTCCACTAGGGTCCGGGAACATTTTAGCCTTTTCGATAAATATAAAAACACTGATATCACCGAGACAAAGTCGGCTTTTGCTAACCACTTGCTAACAACTGGACACCATTTTTCTATACCAAACAATGTTAAGATACTACACGAGTGTCCAAAGAGTAAAAAACTGGATTTGTTAGAGAAGATGGAAATTACAAGGGCTAACAGAAGCCCAGTTTTACATTGTTTTAATGATGTCTTCAATTTCAAACCTCAACTAATTTTTAATAATCTTGGTACTAATAATTAATCGCGGGAAGATAATATATAGACTTTTTATTGGACCTGCTGGTAGAGTGGTGGCCAGTATCTCGGTGTGTCACGCCGGAGGCTCAGGTTCGGTTCGTGGGTTTATCAATATCCTTTTTTTATACTTTTTATTTATATACTTTTTTACCTTTTATTTGGTTCAACTTTTATCTGCGCGTGTCAATACCTTAGTTTCTTAACCTCATCTCAGTGTGTGTTTTAACATGTGACGTTATAGTCGTTTGATTTGTTCTTGTGATTTTATTTAATGTCAAAGGTTTGTTTGAATTTTGTATATTTATAGTAATAGTTTTTGATTGTTATATTAATTGTAGGTCTGATGATGCCTGGAAAGGCGAAACACGTGTAACCGCATTATACTCTTTTTGACTGAGACCGAGACTGTGTGTCTTATTTCTAGTTTAGTCATTTGAAAATTGGTCTCTTAGAGAATATGGACGCTTTCTTGCAGTTAGTTGTTGTTTTGCTCGTAATATGTTAAATCTTCGGGATATGTTTAGAGGGAAGTTACATTTTGTCGGTAAGTTTTGCTTCATATCGCTTTTGAGGTTATGTGATTTTCAATAACTTCAGTCATTATAAACGCCAGTTACTCGAACCAAACTTTCGTCTGTTCAAAGTAAGTGGGCCTTTTATGTGGCTTGTGTACGCAGAGCTGAAACAACATTAATTAGAACAATGGCTGACAGATTCGAGGGGGTAAAGAGATTTTTCGGTCCAAGCCTAATGCTTAAAAATTCATCACCTGTCATAAATGTGCTTTGTTATTTAGGCTTTGTCTCGCCGCCATTTTTAGTCGGTTTATTAAAAATAATCCCCGGCAGTGGCGATATAAATTTGAACCAGGCAAAAGTGAACAGGCTTATAAAGTTTTTCATTCGGTTGCTGGATTGGTCTATATGTGATTTAATTTACTTAAACCTCTATATGGCTATCTATGGGTATTATGGCGAGTATATTTGTAATAAGGCTCTTGAACAAAGCGACTTCTGTAAAAGTTTTGAGTGTACAGGGTGTTTTTTTATAATCTTCCACCCACAAAGAGCCCTTTTTTAAAGCCACAAAAAAATGTTTATATGAAAGTTTTAGGATTTTTCCTAAATATTTACACGGCGTTAAGTGACGATTGGAAAATCAAGAAATCACTACCAACTTTGTTATTTCAAACGGAACATCCTGTATTTTTTGATATTTTTGAATTCTTCTCCTTCTCCTTTTTTCAAAAATATATAATATTCTATACTGGGAACAATAGTTTTTGACTTATTCGGCTTTTAATTTGCCACATATGAGAATTCACCGTGATGCAATTTGACGATACTAATATCGCTTTATCAATGATAAAAACAAAACAGTTATTTGTAAAGAAAACATTTTCTGGACTTTACCTCAAATAATTTTTAATTAAATGCTTTTTACTAGAGAAGAAAATTTTAAAATAGTTCAGTTGTATTTCGGAAATGGGAATAACTGTTTCATATATAGTAAAAAACCATGCACAAAGAAAATCACTACTAGAGGTAGTCTAAAACTTTAATTAAAATTAATTTTAAGCAAATCCAAGAAGATCGGTTCCTGACGTCTGTTACAGTTAGATTGTCATATATGTTTGTTAGTACATAGGGCAGTAAAATTCAGTAAAATAAATCTTCGCTTGACACTTTCATTTTTTCAATATTATATCTTTTGTGATATCTAAGTCATTTTAATCTAATTTATAATTAAAAACACTCTTTTATACTATATTCAGGCTTACATTTACCATTGATACCTAAGTAACAGAAATAATGCTAGTTTCAGAAATTTCTTGTCACAAATAGCCGGAAGCAAAAGTACAAAATTAGAACCTTATGTGAATTTACTTTATTTTTGATAGAGCCAATGTAATATACTTGCATATTGTACTGGATTATTATATAATTACTGTTTTATATATAAAATTCACTTTAAGATCTTCCAATTAATAGGAATTAACATTTTTAATATGCTGTGACTCGAAGACTAGGTCAACAATCATATAAGACAAACAAATGAAGGTAAAATCTAAGTGACATATGTTTCTGATAAGATAATCTAATAAAACATTCAAAAATCTACCTGTATATAGTTTTCTTGCGTTAATATTCTAAGATTCCATTTGTTTATATCAGTTAGTTCAGAAGAATTCTGTTGTTTATGTGTCAAATAGCATGTCACATTTTGTTTGGAAATTTCACAAGCACGTAAATTTAAACACAAATGTTTTTTTAATAACTAGGTTCACTATTTTGCATTAATTAGTAAGATAAAACTGTTCATTATTATATATTTCGAAATCTACAAAATTTGCTTTGTTATTGTTTATCAGTTGACAGATTTTTACACGGGGTTATGATAGGTCAGTTCAAAACCACATGCTTTCAATCGATAGAATAATGCAGTCGAAATAAGTATAGAAATGGAAGTATTCTCTCTCTTTTTCTTTCTTATTATAAGTCCTATTGATTTGACGTATCGGCGAGCTAATATTACTAATTTAGATGGTTATTCTTTGGCTAGTTTGGCGATTTTGTCTTAATTACCTCTACGTGCCACTAACATCGGTCATCTTAATATTGGTGCTCATCAAGCAATTTTTTTTTGGTACCCTCGTAGCTACAATGAGGTAAGAATTTTGTATTATATTCTCGTATATATTGTGTGCTGTTTTGTCTGTCTGGAATTATATTCCAAACTTTGTTGTAGAGATTTTTCTACATGGGGCAATTCTTGTTTCAGGGTTTTTGTATAAAGTTGAACCTTTGAAGTTCAGTGGGATTATTTTGGAGCTTTAAAGAAAAAAGTAGTAGTATAATATTTGGAAACTTAACATATAGTACTATTTCTGTTAATCAAACTGTTTATCCTTATTAATTTAATTAATGGTGTCACCTTGTCTAAAGCATATAGCATACTATTTTGAATATGGGCAGAATTTCTGTAAGGTGAAACTCAGCCGGCTTCATAGCGCTATATAATTGCTGCTGATTTATTAGTAATATCTAAGACATTCAAATCTATGTAATAGACCTTTTATAGATATTTATTGTGCTGCCACTCAGCGTGTGGCTAATCAAAATTTATTTGTTTTTAATACTTAACCCTAATCATTATCATTGGTAACATAACTATTTGTTTTAACTAGAATTAAACTTTAATCATTTAAGGGGGGGAAAGAAATTTATTGGGATTTCAGTTAGTGTAACCTTACAATAAATTTAAACTCTTGTTAGGGAAAACTTAATTCCTTCACTTCTTGTTGGGATGCTGTTAAGCTCCCTAGTGGATAAAATTGAGTTAACAATCTTTTTTTTTGTTCAGTACATTTTCTTTTTTTTTTTGGGGATAAGTCACTGATTTTTTTTTTGTGAATTAAACAATAAAAGTCATTTGTTTCCAACGTGTTGATTTTCAATTGATCAAGATAAGTCTTTACTTAATGATAGTGGTTAGATCCAATGCAACTTTTTTTTTTCCAAGTTTTATTTAACTTAAATTAAAACTTGGTGGCGCTCAACGTAAATATTACATCTAAAGTAAGAGATTGTGATATAGAAGTATTGGTAGAGTAACGAGAAAGAAGAATCCGAACCTACCCGACTAGAGCTAGCAATAGTCATCATTAAGAGATATTATTGGTCGATATTAGGTGAGTGTATTGCGTCTGGTGACTAACATATCTTACTTATTTACCGCCTTCCATCATATTGGTGAACCATAACATTTCAATTGGGCATCCTTTAAAGGTAGAAATGTTAGACGTCTCCATAATAATAGGAAAATCTTGGTATTACAGTGAAACCTCCCTTAACGGATACCTCCGAACAATGGACACCTCTGCTGACCGGACAATTTTGAAGTCACCGCCCGTCAGTACCTATATGTATTCCTGTGTATTAAACCCTCTTGAACATTTTTAGTAAAAACAGTATAATTTACCTCCTCAGAACGGACATATGTTCAGGTAATTTTTGATGCCGGTATTTTTATTGCACATTATGTGCAATATTTAGATGTAGTTTAACAATAGGTTGGCTTATGCTCTCTGGCTTGTAGGTAAATTGCGGTGAATTGCATAATAAATAGATCACCTTATTTTTCTAAAATGTCTTCATCAATAAAATATCTTAGTTTTGATGTTACTCTGGTGCGATCAATATGTCTTCAAACAAAAGAAAGTTTTTGAGTCTTCAAGAAAAAGTTGAAATAAACCAGTACGCAGAGAAAAACAAACTTAGAGTATTAGCCGAAAAATGCTGTGTAGGAAAATCTCAATTTAGTGATATTTTGAGAAACAAGAGCGATCTTAACAAGCGATTCCCCAAGACCGGGAACATAAAAGAGAAAAAGGAGTTTATTTAACCTATTAATATATAAAATGTTAAGGGATATTGGAATCTTTTGAATGTTACCTGGAAAATGGAATCTCAAATTTTTAAAAATAAATTAACTAGTTTAAGACAAACAACACTTGATAATTTTTTTAAATGGAAACTTTTTTTAAGTAGAACTGTATAAGTTGGTCGTATAATATTTTATACTATGTAGTACACTTTTATTGTATGCATATATGTATGTAAAAGATGTTGGTGTATACGTAGTAACAATTGTATTAATAATTCGTACTAAACATATTATTTTTTTACTTAAAATTAAAATATTTTTTTTAAATAAAATTGCATTGATATTTAATTTGTTCACTCTTCACAACGGACACCTCTATATAATGGACAGTTTCTGTGGTACGGCTACTGTCCGTTGTTGAGAGGTTTCACTGTATATCCATTCGGTGCTTCAGAAACATCAGTACCGTCCGTATAAAATTAGACCGGTCAAGCTGTTAACTAGCAATCATTTAAATAAATTCTACGATGATATGCTAGGAAGATTGCGACAAGATAGGCTCTTGTTTGAAAGGATTTTATAATCATATGAAGCTTCTTTTACCACAGCCGGCATGTTCAATAGATAGAATAGACACTTTTGGGCAAAAAGAAATCCTGTTGAAATAAATAATATTCAAAATGCTATTTCAATAGCAGGTATTATTATATTGCTGCGTCTCTATAAACAAATGCCGCCTAGTAAGTATTGATAACTTTTGTTTTGAAAGCAGCAATATTCCGAGAACACATAATGTAAAGCTAATCAGCTTAAGTTTCATAAGTTTTTTTTGTAAGTTAGTCGCCTTCTTGCTTTTAAAGATCTTTGCATTTTGTATTTTCACATTTACTTTTTGTCTAATTACATTTTTATTTACTTTTCGAGAGTGTTTTATTGAAATCCAACAAATCCTCATATAAAAAAAACGAAAGAAACAAAGTCGGAAGTCGTTGCATGTGCGGTGCGGCGTTTTGAGAGGCCAAATTATCCGTCCAATTTTTATTGAGGGTATTTTAACAGGCGAATGGTATTTAAATTTAATAACTAACGAGATAAAATACCATCTGGAGCAGCTTCCCATAAATATTTATAATCAAATAATTTGGCACCAAGATGGACCACCACCTCACAACATCCGAGATGTCACAAATGTTTTAAACGAGAGTTTATGGATCAATAAACATGGTTATAGTCATTGGCCAGCCAATAGTCCGGACCTTACACCATTGGATAATTGTTTGTGGGGATATTTAAAAGATAAAGTTTACCTTAATACAACGGACAACATATACGAATTGGATCAAAAAATAGAGGACGAAATTGCAATTTTAAATACAGAATGTCCCATTGCTATCAGGAAACTGAAAAGAGTTTTCCAAAATTGCTTGGATAATGGAAGTGGGCACGTGACATGCGTTTAACTTATAAAATGGCTAATAACATTAAAATATTATGTTGCATTGATTATTTTGTTAATTATATTAATTTGTATTCTAATTTAATTTGTTTTTCATGGGTAAAGCGATTTTAGTATCTTCTAATTACATTGCGGGGGATTTGTCATATGTGGCAACTTTAAAGCCGAATGTATATTTTTTTTAAAAAGAGGAGAATGATAAGAATGCAAAAATGTCAAAAAATACAGGGTTTTTAATTTAAAATAACAAATTTGGTAGTGATTTCTTGATTTTCCAATCGTCACTTGTTTTTATATTTACCATCATTTAAATATTTAGAAAAAATCCTACAACTTTCATATAAACATTTTTTTTGTAGCTTTAAGAAAAGAGGCTTTCATGGGTGGCAAACTATAAAAAAAACCCTGTACGTATTTACAGCTTTCTACCTTTTGAAAACCGCATTGAATATCTTGCCAAAAGCTACCATCATAGAGCTTTCTTTTGTATCAATTTAGGAAAATATGCAATCTGCAAACCTTACAAAAATTGTTACTATGGCTGTAGAAAATCCCTGCTGCAATATGATTTGCTCTAATGGGAAAATAGTATAGGCATCAGTCGTATATTTATATTGCAATAGCGAAAATTAGGAACTATGTTTGGATTAAGAAAAACTGTTTCATTTCGCCAATTGTTCTTGTGCAACAAAATATTGACAGTATTTAACATTTATATCTTAGAAGTGGGTATTTATATATAAAAAAATATTGGCAAGTTTAAAAAGTATGTGACGTAAATTTAATAATCGAACATCGCGTTTTTGATTAAATTTAAAAAATAATATTTTAGTTAGTTAGTTAGTTAGAAGTAAGAACAATTTAAATTTACCAATTTTCTTCAAAACATTTTTCAGCATTTTTTAACACAGCTTTTTTTGCCTTTAAAACTGTTCTGCCATCGATAGATGTTTTATTTTATTCGCCTAATATTATGTTGAAGTTCGACTAATGTCAAATATCTCTTTTTATATACCTCTTCTTTGACATAACCCCAAAAGTAAAAGTCCAATAGAGTTTTGTTAGGGGATCTTGGTGTCCAACGAATTGGACCATTTTTTGTTCTAGGTGTATTTTGAAAAGGTCTGTCAATTGTGACTTCACCAACCATATGGGGGGAGCTCCATCTTGTTGGAAATATACTTCATTGCTTCTGCTTCTAGGTTACCATCGTCCAAAAAGTCTTTCAGTATTTCTGACAACATACCAACATATCTTCTGCCTGTCAAAGTACCCTCATAAAATATTGACTCAATTATTTTGCTGCCTATTAGACTACAACAAACATTAATACTGAATCGTATTAGCGGATTTCTGGGATGGGCGGTGAATAATTTTTTTCTTGGCAAATAGTCCATATTTTTACAATTAAACATATTTGCAAACTTGGCTTCATCATTCCAAAGAATGTGCTTTAAAATGATGTGATTTCGTCTGAAACAATTCAGTATTAATGTTTGGTGTGTTCTTCTTTGACTGGCAGAAGATATGTTGATATGTTGTCAGAAATACTGGAAGACTTTTTGGACGATGTTAACCTAGAACTACGCAATGAAATATATTTCCAAAAAGATGGAGCTCCCCCATATGGTTCATGAAGTCGCAATATTGCTTGACAGACTTTTTTCAAAATAGATGTATAATAGCAAATGGTCCGATTCGTTGGCCATCAAGATCCCCACACATAACACCATTTGACTTTTACTTTTGGGGTTATGTCAAAGAGAGGGTATATAAAAATAGATATTTGACATTAGACGAATTTCAACATAATATTAAGTGAATTGTAACATCTATCGATGGCAGAACAGTTTTGAAGGCAACAAAAGCTGTGATAAAAAATGCATTGAAGAATATGGATACATTTAAATTGTTCTTATTAAATAAAATATAGGTAAATAAAAACGTAAAATAAAATTTTATTTAAAAAAAGACATAGCCTTTTTTATCTAAAAGCAAAATACATGAATTACTAGGTTATCTTTATGAATATATAAAGATATATATATATATATATATATATATATATATATATATATATATTATATATATATATACAAATATATAATAGATAATTTATATTACTTAAGCCTACATTATTGATTCTTAGTATTAAACGATCGCTACAAAATAAAAAGCCCAATAATGTTCAAAAGTATCGCAAAGTAAAAATGTTTCCGGAAAATCGGCTTTTAAAACGTCATTCCCCGACGGTTTCATCGGGAGTCGCCCGACCCGAAACGGCAAGACGTGAAGATTATCGTTTTCTGAGAGGACCCGGGCCCAGTGAACGATTTCCAGGCCATTGTGCAGCTTTTTTATCGGTATACACTTTCCCCACTTGATTGTATTTATATACGTATTATAGTAATGAGCGAAAATATAACTCAAACTGTGATTTTTTTTATCTGTTTTGGGGTTTATTTTCATTTTTGGTTATTTATGTGCCCAATTCCAAGGACCGATTATGGAGAGGATTATTAGAAGATAAATGAAATAAAAAACGCGACTTGCTTTGTGTTTGTTGTTGATTATTTAGCTTTAAAATGATGTGATTTCGTCTGAAACAATTCAGTATTGATGTTTGGTGTGGTCTTCTTTGACTGGCAGAAGATATGTTGATATGTTGTCAGAAATACTGGAAGACTTTTTGGACGATGTTAACCTAGAACTACGCAATGAAATATATTTCCAAAAAGATGGAGCTCCCCCATATGGTTCATGAAGTCGCAATATTGCTTGACAGACTTTTTTCAAAATAGATGTATAATAGCAAATGGTCCGATTCGTTGGCCATCAAGATCCCCACACATAACACCATTTGACTTTTACTTTTGGGGTTATGTCAAAGAGAGGGTATATAAAAATAGATATTTGACATTAGACGAATTTCAACATAATATTAAGTGGATTGTAACATCTATCGATGGCAGAACAGTTTTGAAGGCAACAAAAGCTGTGATAAAAAATTCATTGAAGAATATGGATACATTTAAATTGTTCTTATTAAATAAAATATTAGGTAAATAAAAACGTAAAATAAAATTTTATTTAAAAAAAACATAGCCTTTTTTATCTAAAAGCAAAATACATGAATTACTAGGTTATCTTTATGAATATATAAAGATATATAAATATATATATATATATATATATATATATATATATATATATATATATATATATATATATATATATATACAAATATATAATAGATAATTTATATTACTTAAGCCTACATTATTGATTCTTAGTATTAAACGATCGCTATAAAATAAAAAGCCCAATAATGTTCAAAAGTATCGCAAAGTAAAAATGTTTCCGGAAAATCGGCTTTTAAAACGTCATTCCCCGACGGTTTCATCGGGAGTCGCCCGACCCGAAACGGCAAGACGTGAAGATTATCGTTTTCTGAGAGGACCCGGGCCCAGTGAACGATTTCCAGGCCATTGTGCAGCTTTTTTATCGGTATACACTTTCCCCACTTGATTGTATTTTACGTATTATAGAATGAGCGAAAATATAACTCAAACTGTGATTTTTTTTATCTGTTTTGGGGTTTATTTTCATTTTTGGTTATTTATGTGCCCAATTCCAAGGACCGATTATGGAGAGGATTATTAGAAGATAAATGAAATAAAAAACGCGACTTGCTTTGTGTTTGTTGTTGATTATTTAGCTTTAAAATGATGTGATTTCGTCTGAAACAATTCAGTATTGATGTTTGGTGTGGTCTTCTTTGACTGGCAGAAGATATGTTGATATGTTGTCAGAAATACTGGAAGACTTTTTGGACGATGTTAACCTAGAACTACGCAATGAAATATATTTCCAAAAAGATGGAGCTCCCCCATATGGTTCATGAAGTCGCAATATTGCTTGACAGACTTTTTTCAAAATAGATGTATAATAGCAAATGGTCCGATTCGTTGGCCATCAAGATCCCCACACATAACACCATTTGACTTTTACTTTTGGGGTTATGTCAAAGAGGGGGTATATAAAAATAGATATTTGACATTAGACGAATTTCAACATAATATTAAGTGAATTGTAACATCTATCGATGGCAGAACAGTTTTGAAGGCAACAAAAGCTGTGATAAAAAATGCATTGAAGAATATGGATACATTTAAATTGTTCTTATTAAATAAAATAGGTAAATAAAAACGTAAAATAAAATTTTATTTAAAAAAAGACATAGCCTTTTTTATCTAAAAGCAAAATACATGAATTACTAGGTTATCTTTATGAATATATAAAGATATATAAATATATATATATATATATATATATATATATATATATATATATATATATATACAAATATATAATAGATAATTTATATTACTTAAGCCTACATTATTGATTCTTAGTATTAAACGATCGCTATAAAATAAAAAGCCCAATAATGTTCAAAAGTATCGCAAAGTAAAAATGTTTCCGGAAAATCGGCTTTTAAAACGGCATTCCCTGACGGTTTCATCGGGAGTCGCCCGATCCGAAACGGCAAGACGTGAAGATGATCGTTTTCTGAGAGGACCCGGGCCCAGTGAACGATTTCCAGGCCATTGTGCAGCTTTTTTATCGGTATACACTTTCCCCACTTGATTGTATTTATATAAGGCAAGGGAACGTGGATCATTACGTATATAGAATGAGCGAAAATATAACTCAAACTGTGATTTTTTTTTATCTGTTTTGGGGTTTAAGATAAATGAAATAAAAAACGCGACTTGCTTTGTGTTTGTTGTTGATTATTTAGCAACGTTTCAAATAGTTAGAATAATTGGTCGTTATTAAGCGTAAACTGTGCATTTTATACCTTGTTAATTAATTTTCTAAAAATGTAGTTTTAAAATGTTTTAATACATTATTTATTATAAAATGTGCGAGAAAGAAGATTAAAAACTGGATTAATGTCAAAATATTAAAAAAATATAAATTATTATGTTTTTTAAATTGAAAAATAAAACTTTTATAGACTATAGTGTTTATATCAAAAACCGCGTGATACTACCTGCACCATACATTTCTGAAACAGACTATAGTGAAGTTAAGTCTATGTAGCCAAAGTATTTGTATAACTGTGAAGAGATCCGCCGTAAATGACATCATATCCCATGTGTCAAGAATAAGCTGGCGGAATAAGAGCGTTCCCAGGGTGGTTATAAAAAGGACCAATACTCTAGTGAGCCATTTGTTTCCTTTGATAAAATATAGAACAGTCAAAAATTACTATTTACTGCACAGGAAAACAAATCACTTTAATATTAGAAATTGAAACGTCAGAGCTTTATCATTCGGACAAAACGCCTGCTCCTTTTTTAAATTTAATCGTTAATTTCTAGTAAAATGGTAATCCAGATGATAAAGAGACTTAGTTTGCAATATGTACAAAAATTACTTTTTTCGCAAACTAGTTTTCTAGAGATTTGCTCGTTAGCTAGCTATAGCCTCAGAATTAACTTTTGTGAGATGCTTGATACGAATGATAAAATTACATTAGAAAAATAGGACGATCTTTCGCAAGCCAGACAAACTTCATTCCATTTATTTTAACTAATGGCTTTATAACAGCTAAATCCAGCCTTTCAAGAACATTACAACTGAAGCTATTCTTTTCTGTTACAGTGTTAGTATAGTACTTTTGTGCAGTTGTGTGTAAAAGTAATGCACTTTATTAAAATGCAAACTTTAATTAGACTAAGTAAAATTCGCGTTTAGGGCTTACATTATTATTATATTATACACAATGTTTCGATCAGTAATTACTGTAGACTTGAATTTAGATTCTAAAACTACCAGCTTATAGAATGCGCTTAAAATAATTTGCATCTTATGGGATCTTTTTTTATTAGGTAACTTTGTCAAATCCTAGCATAGACAATAATTTATTTGTTATTGAATAGGAGAAATGGGCTATTCTGAAATAGTCACTTGAGTTGTACAAAGTCACTTGAGTGTAAAAATTAACATTTCAAAAAATCCTAGAAAAAGGTTGTTTTGCTAGAATATGAACAAGTTTTACTAAGATAAAGTTTCTTGCTTCTTTACATATAATTAATAATTAACTAAGAAATCATGGTTCTTGGGATTAGACCGTGTCAAAATGGAATAACTTTCCGACGTTTCGCCTTCGATTGCACGAGGCATCTTCAGGGATCTTCACTTCACGAGATCGGAACACTGAATGAGCTCGGAGAGATCCAGGCCGGCTATTTATAGTCGACCTGTGTTTACCGAAGCGTGACTCTGTGTAACGATCGGTTTCCACGTATGATGTAGACTGAAGCCCATATCTCTATTAAAATTGTTAGGATGCTTATAAATTTCAATAGATTCTCTAATTTTGCATTTATAGCGTCCCGAAACCGACGCAAGAACTTTGGTTTCTTTTACATTTATGACATGCCCAGTAGAATGTTAGTGTTCAGATACAGCAGATTGTACATTTTGTTTCTTTCTGACATATCGTTCATGTTCCTTAAGCCTAGTCAAAATGGATCGTCCAGTTTCTCCAATATAAACATTACTACAGGAACAAGGAATTGCATATACCCCTTCCGTTTGAAAAGGAATAATTTTCTTTGGCGATCTCCAACATTGTCCAATTTTCTTGTGTGTGTTGAAAATTGTACGTATGTTGGACAGGCGAAGTAACCTTACAATCTTGTCTGTGGTTCCGTGTATAAATTGAAGAACTACATTTCCTATCGGTAATTCCTTATTAGTATCATTTCGTGGAGTAGGATTATTATATTTTCTAATTGATCGTCTAATATCATCAGTGCAATATCCATTCCCTCTTAAAGCTTGGGTCAGTTTCCCTGTTTCCGATTATAAAGAATTTTGGTCACAAATCGCGAGAGCTCTGTAAACCAATGAATTAATGACTGATTGCTTTTGTGCTGGATGATGATGGGAATTTGCATTTAAGTACCTGTTTGTATGCGCTGGTTTTCTATATACAGAGTGTCCTAAGGAACCATCCCCTTTCCTTTGTACAAGAACATCTAGAAAGGGAATCGTGCCTTCTGATTCAATTTCCATTGTAAATTTTATGTTAGCATGTTGTTGATTTAGATAATCAAGAAACCCAGGGAGGTTTTCTGGACCATGTGGCCATATTACAAAAGTGTCGTCTACATATCTAATATCATCGCTAAATAAAATCGTCTTTCCAAATATTGGATTTTGGGCTAGCATTTGTAAGAACCACTGGCAAAAATTTAAATTAGTGGAAACTCACGTGGGAGAAGATCTTGAACCCTTTGGATGTGGTAAGGATACATTAAGTTGTCTAATAAAATTTTCCATACAAGAACAAATGAAATGTTAAGTGTTGCTGCAATTTTCCTCGTACTGGTAGCAGGATCATTTTCTACTGCATTCAGGACTGCTTCCTTGACTTCAGGAGTCCTAACCCTTCTATTTGCTCCTGCTAAATGAGTGGATTTCTTGAATGATCCATTTTCACATAGCCGATAATGTACCTTTGCAAATGTTTGTCTGTTGGGCACCATGCAATTTGGATATTTCTGTTCATAGAGTCGTCTGGCTTCATAACAATTGCCGTTGGAAGTCCATAAATGAAATGAATTTCTGCATATTCTTGATTTGTGAATTCAACCATCATTGGACAACTCGAAACAACTACAGAAACGTCAAACAAAAAAATATTTCTTACAAAATGTCAGATTAAAGAACAGAATTAATAAATGACCTGCCTCAGCCTACTACCTTTTTTTTCAGTTTCGATATTTAGCCTACACTTAATTTGCATCTATGGCAATTATTGCAAATAAGTCGAAAACTGTGATAGATACGAGAATAATGCAAAATACGAAAGAGCTAAAGAAATGAACAAAGAGTCTAAATTTTATATCAGAATTCATACAGGGTGCTGCAAAAAAATGTTCCGCAAGATAAACTTGTGGGTGGTGCAAAAAAAATGTAACACCCTGTATACTACCATTCACTATTTTAATATTTTAGCGTAGAGGTTCTTAAAAATAATGCATGTTCTAAATTTGAACTAATTATCTCAGAAGGAACTGGAAAAAAAAACGCAAAAAACGAGGAATATCGAAACTTTGACACTTGACAACTTGTGTGTATATTGGCATTTTTTTTATCGAATACTATCACCCCCTGAAATATGTGCACGACATTAATTAACACTCTGTATATATATATATATATATATATATATATATATATATATATATATATATATATAAGGGTGTCCCAAAAGATCCTGTCAATAATTTCGGAATACATAGATTTGGATAAAATATCGCGATTTAGCCATACTTGCCTTAGCCCAAAAGTTAATATTAAGAAAGATACAGGGTGATTAAGTTAAAATTTTATTTTCGGTTTTTTAAAATATTATCTGTGGTTTTTGAGATATTAAAGTGATAACGGATTTTTTATAGCCAGTAATAATAATACGCCTTCAATGTTGATGTAACTTATAGAGGGCGCTAGGAGCGCTACTTTTTGTATTTAAAAATGTTCTAACTTTTTTGAATACAAAATTAGGAAATTTTGTATAGAAAAAATTTTTTCTATTATTTTTTCCTCATAAAAAAGCTATACTTTATAAATCTACCTAAATTTTACCGTTTTCGAGATAATTGCTGTTTTATTACTTTAAACAGCCCCGTGTACTCACCATTTAGGATATGTGAGTTTTATCATTTTTATAAAGTAGGCTGTTATCAAACAAAAATCAATTGGAATTAACGCATCTGTCACAATGAAACGTATTAGCTTTATTTCTGAACGATTTATTAAAAATTATAAAAATGATAAAACTTGTAATATGCTAAATGATGAGTACGGCTGCATCATTAAGTAATAAAACAGCAAATATCTCATAAATGGTGAACTTTAAATAGATTTATAAAGTATAGTTAGCAGTAGAACCTATTTTTTCTACACAAAGTTCCATAATTTTGTATATAAAACAGTTACAACATTTTTAAGACTGAAAAGTAGCGCTCGTAGCGCCCTCTACAAGTTACATCAAAATTGAAGCCGCATTATTATTACTGGCTATAAAAAAACCGTTATTAAAAATTTTCACTTTATTATCTCAAAAACCAAGGATATTATTTTAAAAAATCGAAAATAAAATTTTAATTTAATCACCCTGTACCTTGCTTAATATTAATTTTTGGGCCAAGGCTAGTATGGCTAAATCGGAATATTTTAGTCCAATCTATATATTCCTAAATTATTGGTAGTAGACATTTTTGGTACACCCTGTATATATATTTTATTTCCTGTATGAAACACATATTATCATTCTTTACCTACTTTTTTGGTTGGCAGATTTTCCCAGTTATTAAATTAGAATGGTGTATTATTTGGGGTTAGGAAATATCTGCGGACTTTGATTTTTTTTTACTGGATCGGAACCTTAAATAATACACCACTCTAATATAACAACAAGAGGATCGAAAACCAGTTAGGAATTTAGAAAGTCAAAAAAAGTATTACTAAAAAAACTAATTATCCAATTTACCTCAAATGTTGTGCAAATATCAAGTGTTACATAAGAATGAACTGGTAATATTTTGATATGAATCCAAGATAGCAAAACAAAATAGCCAAATAAAATATTTAAAAAATTAGCTTGAAAATATTTATTAAATTGATTTCAGTTTTTTTGCAGGAATTAAGTGTGATATAGAGGTAAATTGATAAAGTTGTGGTACAAATTCAAGATGGCGAAATAATATGGCGGCCAAATAAAATTTTTAAAAAATCAACGTAAAAAGACCTTTGTTAATGGACTTTAAATTTTGCAGAAGAATGAAATGTGAAAATGGGAGAAACTGTACGAATTCAACATGACGTAACCAAATGGCGGTGTGTGAATATAAATTCTATTCTATATTTGAAAAGACAGTATATGTAACACATAAATACTGTGACTATGTACTAAACTAAATTGGGTCACACTTCATTATTCCTAACAAATGAAAAAAAAAATATTACAAAGGAAGTTCCGGGTAAAAGAAATTTACCGATTTTTTTAAATTTTATGTTTACTTTGCGAGTTATTTAAATTTGTTAAATTATGTATTTTATTTTTGACATATATTTTAGCCTGCAGCATTGTCACTTTCTAAGTTCACGAGCCGCCACTGAATAAAGACCATAAATTTCGATGCCTCCCTAACCTTTGATAATTATTCACAATAAGCAACACTTAAAGAAGATAAAACTTAGATGCAGTAGTCATTTAATATATTGTTCAGGTCTTTGCCAGCCCAGTACAGACATTTCTAGTATTTGAAGTCTCCTACTATTTCCTATGAACTTTTTACGCTTAAATTTATAACTTTTAACCATCTTTTCAAACGACTCTTTTATATTAACTCGTATTCTAACAATTAATCTGTAATTTATTCCCGATAAAGATCAGGAAGTTAAGAAAGAAGTTCAACAAGCGAATGTCTATTGTCTGCAACATTCAGATAGACCCCAATAAGGTGACTTTCCTTGAAGATATTCGACTAAATTTATCTAAGAACATAACTTATTCTTTTCCCAGCTACACAGGATTTCCTTTTTATCTATAACATAGCACATATCGAGTAGATTTCTATCAAGCAGGCATATCTCCATTAATCGGCACAGGGTATTTGAGCTGTACAGATTCCCCATAATATAACGATGTCATAAATAAAATGGATTTTCCACGGTGTGCTATTAAAATTGATCCATATTTTTCAATATAGAGACGGCATGTAGTGACAGCGCAATTTATATCCAAAACAGATTCGTCGCGTATCTCACGGTATGGATCCTGATAATATATCGACGTGCTAAAAAGATGGAAGATACTTCCGATACGACAGGCTATACATAGATTATAATGGGAAATAGTTGGAATATCAACGATGTCTTTTTAATAATAAAGTTTTCTGCTGAGATAAATACACAAAAACTTTTTTTTAAAATATCCTACGCATTTCGGCTTATATGCAAGATCATCATGAGGGGGTATATGGTTCTTAAGTAAAACAGGGATGTAATTAGAATAACGTTCTAAAGGTTTGGAAAGAGCGTACAATTTCATAAAGGATTTTAGTATCATCAAAATAGCATACTTCGGAAAGTTAGGTCTCAATTTTTTCTAAGGAGACCATGCTTTATCTGTAACAAAAGTGGGCTTTGACTTTGTTACGTTAAATAATTCAAGTATCAAAGTTGAGTTTTAATAATTAGTACGGGTTTTTCTCAATAAAATCATAAATCTAATACACAAATCGTCGAGACCTGTTAAAAATGGCCGGTACTACCTATTCAAATGAAGAAATGTTTGACATGTTGCAGTGACACAGAAACACCGACATTACGTCAGCAAGGTATTTGGAGATGTACCCGAACGACGGCAGTGCATCGGTAACAAATGTGAAACAAGAAATTTATATGTCGAAATCAACGGTACAGACAGTGTTAAAAAAGAATAAGTACCATCCGTACAAACCCAAAATAGTTCAAGGATTTAATGACACTGATTTTCCAAGATGACTACGTTTCTGTGAGTGGTATTTTTGTAAATCATGTCTTGTGGTCGATGAGAGTAGGTTTACGAATTGTGGAGTTTTTAATAGGCACGACAGTCATCATTGGGTTGTGGAAAACCTTCACGAAGTGACAGAGAGACGTCTACAGACTAGATTTAGAAGTAACTTTTGGTATGTGGTAATGTCGTTAGTAGACGAAAATATCGAGAAGAAATTAAATATCATATGTCTATGAAAATGAACTTCCAAACCGCCTTTGTCGTAAATATCCCTAGTCCTACCCAGTGGCGGCTCTTCCATAGGGTCATTTGGTCAATGACCCCTCAAAAATATTTCAGAAAATAAATTATTCGTTTGACCATCTCTCCTAATAGTTGTAATAAAACGCGAACCTTGGGAAAGGTTAAATACGCTACTTTAGGCATAACAAAATACGCTTTACTAAGCTAGGCTGGGCAGTCCGATTTGCCCCGATTACCTTAAAGCTTGACGAAAGTACACGAAGATTTCACAGCTGCCGAGCGGCAGCCGAACGTGATAGCAAATGGAATTTGAAATCGCGATTTGGGTCATCAGCGGGTCTCTTCTCACGATTCGATCGCGGCATCACGTCGGCCTGTGGAAGTTCAATTATTGTTCAGAGATCACGCGGTCAATATTCTAACTCGATATTGTTTCAAACGTTTTTAATCGATGAAAACTGATGTATATACTGTTTTTTTGTAATACATATTTTTTAATTTTTATGATCCATGTGTAAGTTGGAAATATACAGGAAATAAAATGTTGGTACTGACTAGTGCAAAAAAATAAACAACTAAAGTGCTTACGAACTTAATTTTGCAAAAATAACCAATTTCAAGGTGGTCTATGTTTGAGTTGTGAATGTAGATGAAATAAAATGTAGATGCAAAAAATAAAATAAACGAACTTAATTTTCAAGAATTCAAGGTAAGTGGTTACAATTTGCTAGAACTTAGTATACGACAAACTAGTAAAGACAAAATATAAAGAGGTTCATCGAAATTTTCGCAAAAGTATGTACGATTTAGCTAACTGGATATGTGGTTGTGAAGTCTCTAACTCATTTTACTGTTATGTTTGTTTGTTGTTTTCTAAGGACTAGTATGGTGAAAAACCGGTGTTAAAAACTTAAAACACTTAAAAGAAGAAATAAAAAAACATGCGTTGTCTGCAGATCACATGAAATATTCGGTGAACGATGCTAAAGTCGGAAGTGTTGATATTCGCACTCAGCTAGATACAGCTTATGGAAAAAAAAATGAAAATGTATCCAAAAATCGTTTTCTTTTAAACAAAATTATAGATTGTGTAAAATTTTGTGGGACATTCGAGCTGGCACTACGTGGCCATGATGAAACAGCTTTGTCTGAAATCCAGGGGTTTTTCGAGAGCTTATAAATTTTGTTGAGGAGTTGGGCTAAGATAGACTAGCCGCTTTAGCGATGTTAAGTATCAAGAAATCGTTTATAAAAGGAATGTGAGTGCAATTTTAACGAACCTGTCTTTCAGCATTTTTCCAGTTCTAAAGAACGAAGAGCAGACCCGAACTTCAAGAGAATTTAAGGCTCAATTTAAAGATAAGATATTTATTTTTATTTTAATTATGCCTATTTTTAAATTTGTTATTGACCTCCCAATATAATTCACCACGAGCCTCCACTGTTCCTACCCTGGCATAGGATCGCTGATATCCGGGGTCCAGTTATGGGAATAATATTTCGTTACCGTCAGTCTCTCTATTGCAGGCAACATCATTTTGCAAATTTATACCATCTCTTCGCTCAAGCTATCGGATAACATCAAATAGATTGGCGGAACACATCAGAATCACTACGACAAAGCATCGTCAGTTTGCTTTTCTTATCCCATCTTTTGATCGGCCAAGTATTACGAACAATCTATATGTAAATGGGTCAAAGGTTTTTCATTTTATTCAATCCCTGGCCGCTCAGGCGTAGTAATAGTACGTCGATTCTCCTGCTTATATATCGGCTCGGTAAAATCAGTAGCAAATTGACAATAAATGAAATCTGTTTTGCATTTTTCTTTTTGATACATTATTTACTACGACAATTTGTCAGGGCTGTATATAGTCCAGATTCTTCAGGAAGCAGGCAATTTTTTTAACCGACTTCAAAAAAGGAAGAGCTTGTCAATTCGACCTTACGTATTTTTTATGTATGTACGGGGTGCTCGGTTATATTTTAAACGGGGTCTATACGCTTTATTTCTCAAGATTTCAAAAAATTTTACACACAAAAGTTTTAGGATTTAGTCTGAATCATAAGAATATTTTATAAAAAAAAAACATATGAACATCGGAAATTGGGAAAATGAGCATCAGCTTTGTTATTTTAAATGGAACACCCTGTATATTTTTAGTTTATTGAAAAGGGCTTTTTCTCCTGATTCCAAAAATATATGGTTTGTCTATGCTCACTGTAACTACTATTTTGAAAAAACATGGAAAAATTATCCGCTCTCGCTTAAGTATCATAGAAAGCTTTGGTTTCAATTCTTTTTACTTCAAAATGGGCGTTCTGTCACTCACTTATGAACTTGTTTTAAAATATTACGCGCTTTGCCTTGGAAAAGTAATGGGCGATTTTTAATTCAACTGATGTTTCGCTTTTAATATATGGTCGTTCTGTCATTAACTCATATACCTAGCCACTTGTCGAAAATAATAATACCTAATAATTACTATAATTATTACTTGAAATGATAGGAGAGATGTATGCATAAGAAAATGAAGTAACAAGCTCTTTGGTATTATTTTTATATTAAACAAATTACAATAACGATATCTGTAAAAAACATACAAGAAACTAACAAATAAAAAAGTCGAATTATTAAGAATATTTATTATTAAATTTAGTCTACCCAGCCGCCTTGATTCAATATACATTTCTGTAATAATTCTGAAAATTTGCAAGTTATGGCTTTACAAGTGAATTCGGAATTATTTTGATTTAAATTGTTAATTTCAGCTTGTATTTTTTCGGCTAATTCGCGAATTGCGTTGGTCTATTGTAATATAAATTATCCTTTAGGTATCCCTATAAAAAAATTGAGAGGCGAAAGATCGGGGCTATTCGCTGGCCAATTTATAGGTCCCTGTCTTCCCATCCGCAGATCATATTGGTTGTTTAGATATTCGGTAACTTCGATGCAATTGTGTGGAGGGGCACCGTCCTGGTGCCAAATAGAGGTAGCTCTTCTAAAACCTCATCGATCTGATTTCGTAGAAGATTAAATATCTTTGGTCATTCAAAGTATTCTTTATTACTACAGGCCCCAAAACTCTATTATCTAACATACCGCACCAAATGATAATAGACTTCCGACCCTGAATTCGCACCAATTGTTTTTTATAGGGATTTGTGGTTGTCCAAAAAATGTTTGTTTTTTCTATTAAAAATACCTGCGGTGGTAAACGTAGCCTCGTCGGTGAATAAAATTCTCCTACAGATATTAGGATCATTCTGTATTCTTGTCAACATCTCTTGAGAAAATGCGACTCTTTGTATTTTATTCAATGGAGTTAAATTTTGTACCGGTCTAAATTTATAGGGTTTATACTGGTAGTGCTTCAAGGTTTCGTAAATTTTCCACCTTTTTTTATTTAAGTTTATCACTGCGTCTTCGATAGATCGTTCTGGGTCTTCTACAAAAAAAAAACGTGAATTATATTTTATTGAAAACAATAATTATAGGTTTAATTTCCTTACCTTCACAATATAACAATACTTCCAAATCGTTATCCTCTTTTTTCTAATCAAAGTTTTTCTGTTCTCAAAATTCTTCACAATGTAATAAATCGTAGATATTGAGGTAGCAACTAAATTAGGATACTCTCTCCAGTATTGATGTCGTGTTTCACGATAATTATTTACACCAAATTATATTTCTAAAATATTGGCTTTTTCTTGATCAGTAAATCCCATAGTTTTGAAAATAAAGGCAAAAAAAGTGGCTAAGTAAGTATTGACAGAACGGCCATATTGAAGGAAAAACATAAGAACAATAATTATTGATTTCAACGCCTCCCATTATTTTTGCAATACGCAAAAGCGGATCATATTTTAAAACAAGTTGATGAGTGAGTGACAGAACGGCCATTTTAAAGTAAAAACAATTGAAACCAAAGCTTTCTATTATTTCTACTATACTTAAGCCAGAGCGGATAATTTTTCCACGTTTTTTCAAAATTATGGGATAATCGTTACAGTGAGCATGGACAAACCATATATTTTTGGAATCAAGAGAAAAAGCTCTTCTCAATAAATATACAAAGATGTTGCTCATTTTCCCCATTTCTGATGTTCATATGTTTTTTTTTGATAACAAATACTGACGATTGAGACTAAATCCTAACACTTTTGTGTGGAAAATTTTTTGATATCTTGAGAAATAAAGCGTATAGACCCAGTTCAAAATACAACCGAACAACCTGAACAGGGTGTTCCAAATTCGAGGCGTATCATTGAGACCTCGGAAACTATAAGAGAAACATAGTCCGCTAAATTAGGGCAAAGTTACGTAATTTCATGCCAATCAAAATGCCGCCTTAAAGGTTTGAATATATATAAAATATACGCGATTCTGTTTTTATTTGAAGTGATATGACAAAATAAATTCCACGTTATCACTGATACTTTTTCTGCTTTACAAGATGGGGCTGCTATATTTTCAATCCGACGTTTCGTTTCTTATCAACCATCCTCAACTTTGTCTTTTAAATAGGCAAACAATTTCATTTTTTGTTTAGTTATCTTAAGTTTACATTCTAAATTCAATGACATAACACACTTGACATCCGACGTTTCGAGCCGAAAATCCATCATCAGTGCTAGTTGCTGAAGTTGATGGAACGAAACGTCTGATCAAAAGCCTGATGACGCCATGTTGTAGAGAAGAAAAAATAGCCGTGAAAATGTCGAATTCATTTTGGTCTACTTCTTTAAGTAAAATCAGAAAAAAATAATTTGTTAAAAGTCAGAATTTGAAATTTGGTTTTATAATGAATTTATTTAAAAAAAGTAGAAACAAATATTTGCTTTTTCAAAGAAAGCTTCGAGAATATATTTTCATCAAAAACTAAAAAATTTAGGAACTACGAAAATTTTACAAATTTAAATTAAAAAATAAATTAATTCAAATACATTACGAAATACTTAAAAAATACATGAAACTAGCAAAAGTATAAATATTACAACAAGTATTCAAATTGAAAACCGTTTGCTTTAATACATTTTTGGGTTAATCGAATAATTTTGTAAATTGCGCGTTGAATGATTCTCGCTCGTATAGCTCTTATTTCTCTCACTAAATTACAACGCAGTTCTTCGATATTTTCGGGCAAACTCCGATATAATACATTTTGCAAAAAAACTCAGAGATAATAATCTAAGGGGTTTAAGTCCGGGCTTCTTGCCGGCCAGCGTACAAGCCCTTGATTCCGAATCCATTTACCAGAAAATAAAAGATTGAGAATTGAGATTGAGAACAAACTTGTTGCCATCATAGATTTCTTAATACTTCTAATAGTTCGTTCACTTCGTTCGATAAGGCATCCATTATTTCTTGCCCTATCAAATCTATATATTATTAAGATGTAAGGTATACTATACATACACTAAACGATTCCCTTCCTCGAGGTCTAACTTTTTGATTTTGTCGCGGATTATTCACAGACCAATAATGTTCGTTGTGTCGGTTAAATATTCCGGACGTGGAAAAAGTGCACTCGACCGTCAAAATTATTTTATTCAACAAATCGCCATCTTCTTCTAATTTATTTTGCATCCAACGACAAAATTCTAGACGCCTTTTAGGATCACCAGGTCTTAAAATTTGACTCACGTGAATTTTGAATGGCTTGTACCCATGCGATCCAAGAATTCGCCAAATTCTCACGCGTGGTATTTCCAAATCATCTTCCTTTGCCCTAAGAGATGATGTAGGTGCATTTTCAACCTTTGATATAGAAATTAGTAAATAATTAGTTACCTTTTAGTACGCTATATTAAGTTACAGCCTTTAAAACACGCGCTTTTTCGTCCTGATCCATTCGCCTGGCGTATTTCTTTCTTGGTTTTTCAAAACCTCCATGCTCTCCTAAATTTTCCCAAGTCTTGCAAAATAGAAAAAATGTAACTGTTGGCTTTCAGGGTATTTCTGCAGATATCGCTGACTTAAAATTTGGGCATTTCTATGATAAATGGAGTATATGCGGTTTAGATCACGTTTTTCTAAACACGCGAAACGCATTTTTATCAATAAAACAAATCGAAAATAATCAAGACGAAAATAAGTAAAGAAAAACGTCAAAATACGCGCCTGATGGCAAAACGGTTTCTAGTTTTGATCAAGTTACATTGGCGTATCCAGGATTTTGGTTTGCAAAATGTAATAAAAAACCGCAAACTTCCAGGGAAATCGGTTTTTAATATTGTAAGGTTAGTTAGGTTAGCTTGGCGATGTCGAAAATACGCAGAATTACACAATTTAAGTAATTCAATGGTTTGTTGCAAACGATTCGCAAAGGTTCCAATTCAAGCGGTGTTGTTGTTGTCGAATTATGTTTTGTTAATTACATAGGTAAGGAGAAAGTAGTATATAAAATAGAGTCGTAAAACCATATTTTAAAATAGCCTTTAGGGGGGATGCAGCACGGCAGCCCCCCCTGGATACCCTACGAGTTGAACGAAATTTATAAGGATCATGCAATTTTTTCATCATAGTGTACACTAGAAGTTAGGCTTTTCTTCCATTGATTTAATTTACAGGACAGCCGTTCTAACCAAATTTCATGTACGTAATTTATAGAGAATAGTTTTCATTTATTTTCGCAAGATAAAAGCAAACATGTAAAACAGTGTTTTATCTATAATGTTATACTGAAAACATACTCTCTCATAAGAAATGTGAAAACAGAGAAGGAAACTAATTTTAGAAACAAAAAAAAAATAGAAACAAACAAAAAATCGACTAAAATGAAACTAAGTTACATTTGAAAAATGTAAAGCTGGATGCTATAACTGTAAAACATGTATAAAGAAACTCTATTATAAAAATATTCCATTTATTTAATTAGTATATATATATATATATATATATATATATATATATATATATATATATATATATATATATATATATATATATATATATATATATATATATATATATATATACATATATATATATATATATATATATATATATATATATATATATATATATATATATATATACATATATATAGAAATTGGATTTTTTTTTGGGATGACCGCTAAAGCAATGGAAGTTGGCTAACTATAAACACGTGTTTCTGACTTAAGGTCTTCATCAGTACAGTCAACTAGTTGAAAGCCGAGT